>JACEVL010000819.1:212500-612500 GCA_020284085.1 Aporrectodea caliginosa
GGTGGTTAGGTAGGCAGGTGGCTAGGTATAGAGGGAAGGGGAGTGAAGGGATGAAAGGGAAGGGTCGAGCAGTCTAGCAACTGGAAAGCGATTTTCGTGCTCACCATGGCTCAGGATTAAGTAAACTAAAGAACGTTATTGTTGCATTCGCAACCAAATTTCCAGCAGTCCCCGAAGCAGTGATCAGCTGCTGTTTCATCAGAACACGCACGTTTTCTTTTATGCGTTATCTGAACCGACAAAAAGTTAAGCCTAACACCAAACGATTCGTTATAAATAAGATGAAGCACGATGGTCTGGACCAGAGTGATCCAGCAAACTATCGCCCCATTGCGAATGTTACTTTTTTATCTAAAATACTGGAACGCATTGTTGCTAACCAGCTGATTACTTATCTAGATGTGAATGAATTGATTCCGTCGCAGCAGTCGGGTTTCCGTCGGAATCACTCCACGGAGACTCTCCTGCTTCGGCTTTTGTCAGACTTCTATAGCGCAGTTGACTGTGGTCAGGTTACTCTCCTTGCTCTCTTTGATGTAAGCTCTGCTTTTGACTCTGTGGACCACTCCATTCTCTTGCAGCGCCTCTCTACTTCCTTTGGCTTGGTGGACCAGCCTCTAGAATGGCTTAGATCTTTTTTAACTGACCGCTCAAATTGTGTAGTCCTTGGTTCGTCCAGGTCTCTTTGGGTCCCTGCCCCTTTGGGTGTGCCCCAGGGTTCTGTCCTGGGCCCGCTGCTTTATCTTCTTTATACTGCTGATGTCTGCTCCTTGTTGACGTCTCAGGGGCTTCTACACCAACTATTTGCCGATGATGTGCAAGCCTACATCCACACCCATTCAGCCGATGCGGTGGCTACTGTGAGTCAGATGTGTCTGACTATGGATGTCCTCTCTTCTTGGATGGCCTCCAATCGGCTACTCTTAAATCCCTCTAAAACACAGCTCATTTGGCTTGGTAGCCGTAGACAATTGCAGGGTATCGACTTTCCTCAACTTACCCTGCTCTTTCCTCACATAACCTTTTCTCTCACAGTTCGTGATCTGGGACTTTCTCTTGACTCCGAGCTTACTTTGTCTCAACATGTGAACTCAATTGCACGGAGTTGTTATTATCAGCTTTGTCAGCTTCGAGTGGTCTCTCGCTCTCTCTCTCATGATGCAGTTGTGGTCCTTGTTCATGCCTTTGTTACTAGTCGAATTGACCATTGTTCCTCACTACTTGCTGGCCTTCCCCTTGGTGTTTTGGGGCGACTAGATCGAGTTCTACGCTCGGCTGCTCGGCTTATTGGACGGCTTCCTAAGTACTCTCCTGTCTCTGCATACATGCGTGATGTGTTGCATTGGCTGCCTGTGTCTCAGCGGATCTCATATCGCATTGCTACTCTGGTTTCTCGTTGTGTTCTTGGCTGCGCTCCATCTTACTTGCGTGATCTTTGCCGCCCAGTGTCTGATGTTCCAGCGCGTCGGGTGCTTCGCTCTGCGACGAGGGGTGAGTTCCTTGTTCCACGGACTCGCTTGGTCATTAGGCAGCGCCGTGCTTTCTCGGTTGTTGGCCCTTCCATCTGGAATGACCTACCACTTAAGCTCCGTTTTTTACTTGTAAGCCATCTGACAGGGTTCTACAAGTCCCTCAAGTCTTTTTTCTTTAGTCGTGGCTGGGCCGGGAGCGTCCTGAGTAGTTTCTTGAAGGGGCGCTATATAAATGCTCTGAATGAATGAATGAATGAAGGTCACTCAGTAGACCACAAGAGTGCAATGCTAAATACAATAAACCCTTAGCAATAAACTGTTTGCACCAGCTAAAGTTGCTAAACATTGATGTTATGTTTCAGTTACGCTACACGTCGACAATAGTTATACTGTATCTTTGCACATTAGATAGTTTTAATTTTTAACCCTAAATTGTTATTGTCATAGAACTGGTGTAGTCATCATCATCATCAGTTCCTGACGCCAGCCACTTGGCGGCGATGTGTACGAATAAATGATCTCCACTGTCCTCGGTCTCTCGTCAAGTCCATTGCTCCCCTCAGTGTCAGTCCAAGTGATGTTATGTCTTCATTTATATTGTCTATCCAGCGTTGTCTTGGTCTGCCTTTGTGTGTCTTTTTCCTTCAAATCTTGCGTGTAGTGCGTTGTGTGGAATTCGGTCAACTGGCATTCTTTCTACATGTCCAAACCATCGGAGTCTTTGTTGCACGACTTTGTCCAGCAGGGTTGTTTGGATACCTAATGCTTGTCTAATGTCATCGTTCCTTATTTTCTGCAGTCTTGAAATCCCTGCGATCTTCCGTAGCCAACTCATTTCTGCTGTAAGAATTCTTTTCTCATCTTGTTTTCGCATTGTCCAGCATTCCGATCCGTATAGGAAAATCGGTTGTATCATCGTCTCGTATATTTTTATCTTGGTTTTCTGTGTCAATTCTCTGCTTCTCCATATCCTGTTCATCATTCCAAATGCTTGTGAAGCGCGTCCAATTCTTCTTTGTATATCTTTATCGTTGGTGCCATCTGCGTTTATTAGCCCTCCTATATATAGACGAATTGTTCCACTTGCTCAATAGCTTCTCCTTGGATGTTGATCCTTATTGGTGTCTCTTTGGTCTTTTCAATCACCATTGTTTTGGGTTTCTCTGCGTTGATCATTAGGCCGAATCTTCTGCTGGTTTCGTCAATCTGTGTCGTAATATCCTGTAGTTCTGGTCCGCTTTCTAGTCAGGAGGCCAATGTCGTCAGCAAATCGGAGATTATTCACCAGCCCTCCATTTAATTTGATTCCTGTCTCGGTGTTGTTAAGGCTGAGTGACATTACTGCTTCTAATACCAGGTTAAATAGGTATGGGGATAAGATGCATCCTTGTCGTACTCCCGTTTTTGTATGAAAGTATTCTGTGATATTTTTTATCTACTTTGATGGCACTTGATGATTTTCGATATATCCCTTGTACAAGTTTGATCAGTTGCTCTGGTATTCCTGCATTTTGCATCACTCTCCACATTCCATCATGCCATATGCTGTCAAATGCTTGTTTGAAGTCTATGAAGTTGATGAAGACTTTCTGGTTGTGTTCTATGCTTTTTTCAAGTATCTGTCTCATTGTGAAGAGTTGATCAATTGTGCTTCTTCCTGGCCTGAACCCGGCTTGCTCTTCTCCAAGTGCTCTTTCAACGTACTGCTTCATTCTGTTTTGTATCATTTTGGTGAAGACTTTTCCTGGAATGCTCTGTAGGCTAATGCCTCTGTAATTTTTGCAGTCTTGTGGATCTCCTTTTCTTTTGTATATTGGGACTGGCATTGGTAGAGCTTTTGCCGATCAGCCTTCTGGTATTTCTTCATATCGGGGGTTGAATCTTTGTAACAAGGTATCAAATGTGTAAACATTAGTCTACTTCATACAACTGAAGAACGACCCTCGCGCAGCGGTATCGCAATACGTTTGATAAAGACTTTCCACTTTTGTGCCGCCACTGATAACTGGTGTTTTATCTTTTTTTTATTTTGTTCATCTATTTTTTCATCTCTTATCTTCTCGTCTATTCTTTTGACATCTTTTCTTCAGTGTTGTGTTATGGACAATTCTGTGTGTTCCGTATAGTCATTATGTGTGTCGACATTTAGTAGTTGTTCTGTTCTTGTTCAAAGTGTTCCTTCCACAGTTTTTGTAAACTTGCATAGTCTGCATGCATTTTAATGCAAATTTGGGCTCAAATTATCCACTGAGTAGTTTTATCTGTTTTAAAGATTTCTTGCATTGCATTGTTGTTCCATCCAGTTGTTTTTGTCTTGTTGCAGTTTCCTTCTCATTTCTCAGAAGGTGTAGTAGAGTAGCTTAACTTTTGTAACTTGTTTCATTTATATATATATTATATATATATATATATATATACAAATGAAACAAATATATATATATATAATATATATATAGGAGAGACTTCAGGATCTAGATTATAAAAATATATACACGTAAACATCGACCCCTTATAGGCCTATTTAACACACGCAAATGATAAGTTGACTGTAAAAGAAATATTACGTGTACTTGTATAGGCCTATCAGTCATATTAAATAGAGATAAACAAAATAAACAGATATCAGCTAACGCTGTATCTGACAGCAGCGCTGGTCGAGTGGTCCAGTGACGTCACAGCGCCCCACTCCGATTCACGCATATTCATGACCCATCTAATAGGCCGACCTGTGAGTGGAAAGACCTTGGCGCCGACCTGTGAGTGGAAAGGTCTTGTGCAGCCATATGCCTTGCAGGGACGTAACTAGCGTTGGGTTTGGGGGCTTAAGCCCCAAACGAAGCTGAAGCCCCCCAAATAAATCAAACCGCCAGGTTTCACTATAGGCTCGGGCTACCGCATTCGCCATGTTCTAGGCTTAAAGCCCCCCAAACGAAAAGTCCTAGTTACGCCACTGATGCCTTGTAGGCTAAGTACTAAAACGACACAGGCCACACCTTAACCACGCTCCTACGTGTACACAAAAGGGAGGTTTTCCTGCGTGGTTTTCACTTTCAGAGCGTGTGTACAAGCTAAAACAAGGATGTTTGGCTACTTGCATACAGTGACGTAAACCACATACAACCACGTCAGCAGGATTTTCCAGCGTTAAAGCATAAACTGATTACATCAGCAAAAGTCGAAAAAATAGACGACGTTTCAGTCAAACGCGAGTATATAGTTATAGAGAAGAAACGAGCTTCTAAGCATATTTGTCGAAAAGCACAAGTATCCTAACAGATTGAAAGAGCGAATGCAGGTATGGTTTTTCATCAGCCTTCGATAAACGAATAACAGTAGCGGCAAAAATTAATGGATGCCACAGACAATAAAAGCGCTACTAAAGTAGTAGGCCTACAATTCATCAATCGTCTTGAAGGTATTTACTCTTTTGACGTCGACTATGATCTACACCGTGACGACCACAGAGCTAGGGCCTATACGTCCAATTTCGAGGTTGTATTGACTATTGAAAAGGACTCAAAGGAGTTAAGCTATATGCCAAGAACTTCTGTTGAACGCATAGGGCCATAGGCCTACTAAGATTTGAAACAAAATTCTGCTGAAACAAAATAATTAATGTTGATTAACAAGTGTAGGTGTAGTATTCAGGAGCGTAGCCAGACTTAAATTCAAAAGGAGGCAACTTGGCAAAATTCTGGGTATTGGGGTCATTGGAGGGCCGTCCATAAATGACGTTACACAATTTTGGCCGATTTTGAACCCACCCACCCCCGCCCTATCGTCACACTTCGTCACAAAAAGTAATACCCTTGAAAAATGACGTCACAATGCTCTAAGCCCCCTAAAACCAAATTTCCATGGCAAAGCAAAATGCACCCTCATGGAACAAATAGCTAGAACATGCATATCTTAATATCTAACGATGACCAGATATTGAAATAATTAGAAAATTATTAATAACGGTGCCCGTATACATTAAAATAATCAAAATAATAATGAAAATTTAATACTCAAAATTAGTGATGTTATTATTAAAATTAAATTGTTATTTGTTAAATTTAATTACATAGACCTGCTGTGACGTCACATTTCTCCCACCCCATGTCACACATCGTCACAAATTTCCGACCCCCCTCCCCCTAGGTGCGTGACGTCATTTATGGACGGCCCCTTGGTCAATAGAAGTTCAAGTATATAATGAAAGCAAGAGGAGGCAACTGCCTCGTGTGCCTCAATGTAGCTACGCCTATGGTAGTATTAGACTGTAAGCCTACATAGCTAGGCCTATAGGTCGCAACAGAACACGAAAGACATAGACAAGAACAAATCGATCGACTCGACAATGCAAGTGAAATTGAAAATGAAAATGATCACCAATAACAATTTAATGCAACAACGTCGTAGGCCTATAAAATATGACATAATATTATGAAGCCCATTGGTAATTTTATACTCTTCATGGGCGTATTTAGGGGGGGAAGTTTCCGGGTTCAACCCCCAAAATAAGTTGCAAATTTTTTTTTATATGCTTTTACTTGTGAAATACCAGAAAAACCTTAATTTTCGTATAGCCTACCCTACAAATATGCGTTTTAAGGTCGTCGTAGGCCCTACTCTTTCATTTGTAGACCCCGACTGCCAGCACTGCATTAAAGCTAATGCAAAGACTTGCTAAAGAGCCGTAAATGTGTATAATGTATTTAAATGTCACATAATGTATGCTGTTCATTTCAGATATTTATTTATATAGCGCCCCTTCAAGATTTCTACTCAGAGGCTGTTGCACAGCTTAACTTCAAATTAACATCTTAAAGCTAAACTGTTTCAGTACAATTAAAAAAATGATTAAATTACAATTTTAAATTTCATTTTTTCATTTTCCCGTCAAATTCAATCATTAGCTTAAACCATAGAAGTATATTTTGTCGATGCATTAAACATATTTTTGTCAATAATCTCATATTCAAACTTGGGTAAACCTCTGAAAGGTGTGTAGGCCCTAAGCACAGTGCATACTGTGTCTAATGGCTAAATCGGCCGGCAAATTATGTATATGTATGTATGTATGTGTATATATAATATATAATTATATATATATATATATATATAGGTTTTGTCCGCCAACTGTAATTTGTTATTTAAGTACTAGATGTTTGCCCGTCCTAAGACGATTAAGTTTAGGGAGCTCGCACGCTCCACTTAAAATCGCGGGCCCATACAGGGCAATAGACTATCGTGTACCTCAAAAATTTTATCACACGGCAATTTGAATGTACGCGACGGTTTACAGTCGATAGCAGCGCCACATACCGACTTTCATTACACGCAAATTGGAATTCACGTGACGGTTTAAATTTGATAGCAGCGCCAGCTACCGACTTTCGTTACACGCAAATTTGAATTTCCGCTAAATATTAAATTTTTCAAATTTGAATCTCCGCCATGGTTTAAACTTCATAGCAGCGCCACCCCCGTCCGTCTCCCTCCCGCTCCGTCTCCCTCTTCCACACCCTTTCCTTTAACCCTCCCGTTCTCGCTCGCCACCCTGCACCTGCCTCTCTTCTCTTCTGCTCACTGATCTCTCTTTGAAATGGAGCGCCCTATGCCGACGAATTTAATATACTGAGGAACAAAAGAAATCTTGCGACCTCTAGCGGTTATAACTCGCTGGCTGCGCCAGTCTCGAGCGACCCCTAGCTGTGGCGTTTTCACTCGAGCGACCTCTAACGACGACTACTCGCTGGCTGGCAGTGGCTGCGCCATTCTGGATAATAGAGCGGGCGCTCCCTCCCTTCCCCTCCCTTTCCTCCGCTCCCTCCTCCCCTTCTCCGTCGCCCTACAGACGCCCTTTGTGTGAAATCACAATCAAATTATAATCTAGTCGCTGCGCGGCTACGCGTCACACGTACGGCTCACACGCGCATACACATTACACACACACACACACACACACAAACGCTACAAACATTTATGTGCGTTTATATTATTAATCAGCAGTTCGTAATCGTAATCGTAAACTCAGAACTTCTACAGCGCCCACAAAAGCGAAGTCGCGGGAACCAGCTTATTCACAGGCGCTCAATAAAATCAAAATCGATAGGCAGGGGTCAAAATCCAGAGAGTCAGGCAGGCAGACAGACAGGCGGCTAAGGTGGATGGTGTTTGGTGTTGAGACGGCGAGGTAATCGTAATCGTAATCGTAATCTCCAAACTTCTAAAGCGCCACTCGAAAGCCAAGCGCAGGGCACCAGCTTATTCACGAGCGCTGCGTCTAATCAGAGGGGTTGTCCAAAAGAGTAGTCCGAGGGAGGTCCGAGTCCGGTTTCCAGGGGATCAGAGAGGGCACAGCAGATGTTAAGGCGGGTGTCTTTTAGGTCGAGGATTGGAAGGTACAGGATCAGATGAGTCAGGATAAGAGTTCTTGAAAAGCAGAGACTTTAGTTTCGAGTGGAAAGCCTTGGGGGTGATGGATAGAGGAGCCTGAGGCAGATGATGGTGGATGATTGGCGATGATGGTGGAGGAACCGAAAAAGTGCGGAATTCAGGAGGTAGATCGTTCCAGAGACGCGGCGCAGTGTTGGATATTGCTCGGTTGGAGAACTTGAGATGAGTAGTGACCGGGGGTCTAGAAAGAGTGAGAACGGAGGATGATCGGGTAGAACGGGTTGGCTGGATGGTGAAGAGTTCGCGGAGATATCTGGGCTGGGAGTGTTGTAGGGAGTTGTAGGTTAGTGATAGGACTTTGAAGTGAATTCGCTCTGGGATTTTTAACCAATGGAGTGATTTGAGGATTGGAGTGATGTGATGATGCTTGGGCGTTCTGGTGACGGCTCTGGCTAATGAGTTTTGGATGAGCTGCAGACGCTTTAGTTGGGTGGCTTCAAGGTTGAGAAAGAGGGAATTGCAATAGTCGAGCTTTGAGTGGACAATGGAGGTAGCAATGGTGGAGGCAGTTTTGAAGTCGAGCATGGGTCGGATGCGGCGGAGGTCACGAATGTGCATGAAGCAGGAGCGCGAGAGGTTGGAGATGTGATTAGAGAAGGAGAGATGTGGATCAAAAGTAACACCAAGATTGCGGACAGGGGCATCAGAGGTGAAGGTAAGAGATGAAGAGTTAGTAGATAGGTGTATTGAAAGGTCAGGTATTTTCTTGATTTGGTCAGGAAGGCCGAGGATGATGAATTCTGTTTTGGAAGGGTTGAGGCAAAGCAGGTTGGACGACATCCATTGAGAGACTAGGTTAACCACATTGAGTAGTTTTGCAATGGAAGTAGAAAAAGAGCTGGGGGAGAAGGATATGTAGAGTTGGGTGTCGTCTGCGTAGAGATGGTGGTCAACAGAAGAGGATTTTATGAGATGGCTTAATGGTGTAGTGTACAGAATGAAGAGCAGTGGGCCCAGGACGGAACCTTGAGGGACACCACAGCAGAGCGGGAGGGGTTGCGAACAATGACTGGATGCTTTAACAGAGAAGGATCTGGAAGACAAGTAGGACTGAAACCAACATAGAGCAGTACCAGAGACGCCAAACCAAGATGAAAGTCGATGAAGAAGGAGGCTGTGATCGATGGTGTCAAATGCGGCAGAGATGTCAAGGAGACAGAGGCAGGAGACTTGCTGATGGCTGACGGCAGAGACCAGTTTATTGTACAGAGAGGCGAGTAGAGTTTCTGTGGAGTGGTGTTTAGTGAAGCCAGATTGGTGGGGGTTGAGGAGTGAGTTAGAAGAGAGGTAATCGTTTAGCCTGGAAAGGACAATTCGTTCAGTTAATTTAGATAGAAAGGAAAGGTTGGAGATAGGTCGGTAATTAGATAGGTTTTCCTTGTCAAGATTTGATTTTTTCAGAAGTGGAGTAACAAGAGATTGCTTGAAGACCATTGGGAAGTTGCCAGAAGAGAGTGAAAGATTTATGATTTTAGTGATTACTGGAATGAGGACGGAGGCACAGTCTTTTAGAAGAGAGGTGGGGATAGGATCTAGTTCGCATTGTTTGTTGGGAAGAGAATTTAATAGGAGTGACACTTCTGTTTCAGAGGCAGGAGAGAGGATTGAGAGCGATGACTGGGAGGCAGGAGGAGTAGGATCTGGAGAGGGAAGTGGATCAGTGCTAGGGGAGTGTGAATCTAGAAGAGACTGTAGCGTGAAGCGAAGGGATGAGATCTTGTCCGAGAAGAATGAGCAGAAGGTATCAGCGATAGACGGGGAGGGAATGGAACTTGGCAGCGGTGAGGAGGATTTGCGATGAAGAAGAGAGTTGACAGCTCTCCAGAGGTGCCGAGGGTTGGAGGAGCTGGAATGGATGAGTGAGGAGTAGTATTTCTTTTTGGCAGCAGCGATGAGTTTATGGTATCTGTTTGTGGCTGATTTGAGGTTGATGAGGGCTTTTGCTCTGGATGTGGGATCGATGGAGCGCTGGTAGATATGCTCAAGTTTCCTGCGAAAAGATTTAAAAGCTTGGAGGTAGGAAGTGAACCAAGGGTTGCTTTTCTGTGAGATGCGTTTGGTGATGAGTGGGGCATGAATATCGAGGAGGTCGGAAAGTGTTGAATTGTAGCAAGATAAAAGGTCATCAAGGGAAGACGGAGGGTTGAGAATCAGCTGGGAGTCGAGAATATCTTGGATGAAGGCTTGACGGTCAATGGAGCCGGTGAGACGGAAGGAGTGAATAGAAGGAGGAGGTCGAGAAAAAGGCTTAATTTCAAGGTCGGCCATGATGAGGTAATGATCAGTGATGTTGAGAGCAGAGTGTGAGAGCTTGGGAGATAGAAGGGAGGAGGTGGAGGTGATGAGAAGGTCGAGGGTGTGATTCTTGACGTGAGTTGGAAAGTCGACATGTTGGACGAGGTTGACTGATGACAGAAGGTTCAGGAAGTCAGATGCAAGATTGTCAGAGGGAGTGTCAACATGGATATTGAAATCGCCAGTAAGTAAGAATTCGTTAGGAGTAGTAGCAGCGAGTGAAAGTAGCGAGCCGAATTCATCAAGAAAGACAGAGGGTTTGGAGGAGTAGGCAGACGATGTAGGAGGACGATAGATATTGAAGACTGTGAGTATATCTGAAGCAAGTCGGAGGGTTATGGATGAACATTCAAAAGATCGGAAAGTGTGGCTAGACTCGTTTAGGACGACAGCCGGTTCACGGACCAAGAAGGCAGTGCCGCCACCAGAGATTTTTGTAGACTTTGAGGAGGAAGTTGAGCGAGGGAAACTATGGAGAGAGTAGCCAGGTGGTTTGGAGTCAGCAATATGGGCGCTAGTAGATGAAGTGGAGATCCAGGTTTCTTGCAGGGCAATTAGATCAGGTGGACGAGAACAGGAGGCAAGATCGCTTAAGACAATGGAGTTTTTAGGATTTAGGAGAGACCGAATATTTAGGGAATGGAGAAGAAATTTCTTGTTTGAAGACCTGGTTGCATGATGTGAGGAGTGTGTGCTGGGTTGAAGTGGGATATGTAGATTGGAGTGGGTTGCAGAGACTGGCCCGGGGTTCAAACTGATGTCACCGCATAAGAGGAGAAGTAGAGATGGAAATAATCTCTTAGGTTTGAAACAGATGCGAGGTGGTCTGAGGAAGAATGACAGCGGAATGAATGTGAGGCCGCCATGTTCGGCCGTGGCTGTTGTACAGAGAGCGCGTGGGTGCTGCGAGCAGGGTGTGTGGAATGCGAGGCAGCGGATGGAGAGAAGGAGGAGGAGGAGGAGCGCTGATGAATGCATGGGATGAGGCGGGTGAAGATGATTGGTCGGATGAGTATTAATGGCGGTGCAGAGGCAGGGATTTGAAAAACAAAGGGTTCAGACAGAAGGGGAAAATGTCAGCATTTAGGCCATTTCAGACAGATTGTAAAATTGGAACGGACTCACCAACTCCAGGAATAGCTCCATACCGAAAACCAGGATTGGTAACTCAGGGGAGACGCCGAAAATGAAGAATGTCGAACTTATGTGAAGAAGCGCCGTGCATCTGCTGGCACCCCACGTGACCCGCACAAAAAGACGCACGTGAGGTAGGCAGGGAGAAGTGTTGGATTCAGGATAGGATTTGTCAAAAAGCAGTGTTTTCAGTTTCGAGTGAAAGACCTGTGGAGAGATAGCGAGAGGTGGAGTTTTGGTGACTTCGTAGGATGGGTCAGATATTTGTCGTAGTGCTGGCGGAAGTTTGTTCCAAAGAGGTGGAACAGCTATGGCTATGGAGCGATTGGAAAATTTTAATGATGAGGTGACGGAAGGGCGGAGCAGTGTTAGGGAGGAGGAGCGGGTTGAACGAAGTGGCTGGATCGTGAACAACTGACGGAGATAGGAGGGCTGGGCTCAGCTAGCGAGGTCTTAGATCCCGTCAGGGCCCTTCGCAATTTATTTGTTGTAAGATACTTAACCAGTGTGTACCAACTCTTTAATAATTGTTTGTTTTCATAAATGCTGTAGGCCTATACTCATGGACTGTAACTAAAATTGTGAAACAATAAAGAACGATTTAATTTGATTTGTAACATTATGAATAAAATTGATATTAATTTTATATATATTCGTGCTTATGGGGCAATGTGGGCCCATAGGCCCCATACAGAGGTGCGTTTTCAGAAAACTGGGCCCAAGGCACAAACATATTCGGGGCCCTTCTGAACTTGTAGACTGAGAGTCTGAGACTCTAGTGGTGTTTAGCCTATCATTTGCAAAATCCCACCAAGCTGAACTTGAAGCCGTTTTTGTGCGTGTTGTTGACACGGCAATTATGATTAGGCTAGTTATAGAAGCTATTTTCAAAAAATGTGAAGTTATTTGATTTGAGTAAAAAAATACGCAAGAATATGTATATTGTGTGCAGTACTCGTTTGTTGTAGCCTAATGCAATGCAGCAATGCCATACTATATAGGCCTAATATAAGAAATGCTTAAAAAAATTATTTATGCGAAATTGAATCGTATTACTGTTTTAACAATAGTAGGCCTACTATAGTCACAAACAGCGTAATAGAAATAGAACAGAAAGTATTCAGTGGAGCAACGAATTCCACAATACTGCCATTAGAGCTATCTCGTACTGCTCCATTTTTTTTCACTAACGCATTAGCCTCTGCTTTGGCAGCTGGTCATCATGTAGGCCTACACATGATGACCGTTACGGCCATTGCGATTTGGTGCTAACAAGTTTGATGTTGTTTACAAAAATGAATTAGGCTATTAACCAAACTGCTGCCCAAACGAACAAAGCAATTATAAATTGCAACAATGTACTTGTATGTGAATGCTAAGCTTTAGAAATAGAAAATAACCTATATTAAAATAAATTAAAATTTAATTTTTTTCAACTGAAAAAAAATATTTTCATTCGTTTCGGGGCCCTCCGAGATTTGGGGCCCTAAACGCGTGCCTAGTGCGCGTACTGGTAAACGCGCCTCTGGGCCCATATTTTGGACATCAAGCCTATAATAAGTAGTAGGCCTATACGCTATGCGGCTATGGGAATAATGTCATCTGGGCTTCATAACATCTCCTACATACAACTTTGCTGTGGTAGTAACTGGTGAACAATTGTAGTCTGCTGGGAGAAGAGGTTGGCTACCAAATCTGAATTTTTAGAATAATATGCGCTGAGGTTTGATTATGTTGTTGGGACAAATATGTCAAATTTGACCTCAATATATCGAGTACAAAATCTATCAGAATCAAAATAATTAGAATCAGAATCGAGATGTTCCTGATAAGGACAAGGCGATTTGGTTATCTTCGGTTAGACTCACCGTCTGCGAACGAGATGGCAAGGACGGCTGATGATCGACTGTTGTCGTCATTGCTCGGCAGTTATAATATGGAACGAAACACACGTCCTGCGGAGACTATTTCCACCAAGCGCCATTATAGTCTAAGGCCGCGCCGTCATGACTTCATTTTGCCAAAAAAGGATGATAAAAACTTTACACCAAGAACCCTTTATCGAGACATAACTTGAGAACAGACTTAAACCTATAATTAATCGGTTATCCCAATGCCTAGGCATCTCAACCTCTTTTCTTTTCTTATGCTAACGCATTTAACCTGTATGTAGGCCTACTGAGCTGCGGTTTGCCAGCCTGATTGATTCTAATAAACGAATATATATATATATATATATATATATATATATATATATTAAACTGAAATCAAAGATGACCATCTAAAAACTGCATTTCTGAGAAAATCGATTTAGAAAATTGCAGATATTTAAAAACCAGATCTCCAAAAATTATGCACAGTTACTGCTAAAACTGTGTACAACTGTACATGTGTTATAAAAAAGTCCTTATGCGGATACTAAGTTTGATCCATAACATTCACAGATGTTTACACAGCGAGGAAATTGAGGATGAAGCAGCAGTCTCATTCAATATTCAGTCTATAGACGCCAAAAGCTATAAATTCACATTCAAGTTAATCTCCCAATAAAAAATAATGCTAAGTACACCCTATACCATTCAACTGTCCAAATAAGTCTTAAGTTAATAAATTTAACCCCTTGCAATGCTTGCAGGACTTAACTTTAAAGAGTTTTCCAAGTTTCTGACTTCACAATGACATTGTCTTACAATGTTATGGATTGTATATTTTAGGAGTGGCTATAGTCTGGTCAGTCTGGTGGTGGTATGTGCCGACTGTTGACTTTCACAGGCATGGCTTGTTCTAAGTAAAGACCTTACCATAATTATGTGACAAAAACGTGGAGCAGATTTTAATTAGTTGAAATTTTCAAGTTAATCTTACTTCTTGTGATGGTAACAGGCTCTGCGTCAGTTTCCAGCGAATGCTGATTGTGACTTTGGACTTAGTTTCTGCCCTTGGACATAGTTTCTGCCATTTGTCTTCAAGCATATTCATGTAGGTATTCAAGTTTAGGGATTGTCCACGATTAATGTTCATAAAAGTGACCTGCTTTAGATCCCTCCTCCCCTCTTACCATTTGTATGCACAGTGCATTTCCCTCCCCGTCTTTTTATATGTCCTACTCCAACAGGCTGCTATTACTGATCTTGCAGGGCTAAATGATATACTGGGCATAGGGTACTTAGATACCGTTGCTTCCAGCATAAGGACTTTAATTTAAATGCAGTACAGACAGCTGCTGTCTTAGTGAAGCAAGCGTGTAAGGAATAAGCTGTACTGAAATAACCGAGTATATGCAGGCTAGTAAATTTCTCTGCCGACTTTTGCATTAAGCATAACTCCCTCCCCTTGTCAGCATCTGTGTGACCCCTCCCTCTTGCAGACATCCTTAATCGACGACCCCTTACAGAAAACATTGTCAACGTATTTAGGATGACTTGCATTTGTCTCATTTAGAGCACAAGATGGCCACAAAGTCTGAAAACTTGCACACAATATTCGATGGAACGGCTTGTCCAAGATGCGACTGCAATGATGCAGCCAAAGTAAAGACTGTAGACTTGGGAGACGGAGCCTTCATCAGAAGCTGTAACCTCTGCAATTGGGCAACTGGAGTTGATGATTCCGTAAATCTCTGTGATCTTGGCGAGGAAAACTGGGTGTTTGAACCGAATGATGGTGAAAATGGTTCTTGCTTAGAAAATACAAATCATTACCCGATTTGCTTGGGATTTAGCCAAGATCTTCTGATAAGATCGCGATGCAGGAACTGCAAGAAAACTGGGATCATGTTCTACAAAGGGCAAGATTTCAACACAGGAAATGGGGAATTTCGAGACTTAGACTCTGTGTTTGGTACTATTTTCAAGAATATAACAGACGAATGTGACACAACTAATGAAGCAAAGTTGTTCTCAGGTATGTTAGAAGAGCTTGCAGAAAATGACGAATTCTCAGAGTGTATGCCTCCCGTGGATGTTGATCAAGGAGACAAACTGGAACTTGTGTGCGACTGTGGCAACGGCAACCCAGAACTTTTTAACAAGATTCAGAACTCATCTGGTAGTGTGTTGGAATTATCATGCTTGCAGTGCTTTGCCAACTATTCACCAGATCTTGATTCAAGCACTGCCTACATTGTCTGTGAGAAGTGCAACAACAACGTTGAGGACTGTTTTGATAAAACTTATGAATCTGGAAAACTTATTAAAATCAAGTGTTTTCAGTGTGATACTGCTCAGAAATTTTCTAAAACTCACCACAGAGTATTTGAGAACACTGACTACATTCACAAAGATCGCGTGTCGTCTTGGGATATGATTGAACGTGGAAACCATATCTCATGGCAGAGAGGTTTGTCCTATGAACATCATGCCATAGTGCTTTCCGTCCACCCACACGACAAAAAGATGAAAGTTGTAGAATACGGCTTCAAAGTTGCCATAATTAATGGAAAGCCAAGACTCGCGGTTGTGCAAGAGAGAGAAGAGACAAGAAAAGACCTCACAAAAATATTTCTATATCGATATGACTATGATCCGGACAACTGTTATCCACCAGAAGAAGTTATTGAACGAGCTCAAAGTCGGATTGATGAACGCCTATACGATGTTTTTGCCAAAAATTGTGAACATTTTGCAACATGGTGTAAAACTGGAAAGGAGTACTGCAGTCAGATTATACCATTTGTAAGGCGGCTTGGTCAATCAGCTGTTGCTTTCATTTCACAGCTTTCCAGACCATTGATCAATCTGATTAAGGACAAGGTGTTTCAGATTATTATTTCAGGTGCTTCAGTTGACGATGTGGTGAATTTTGCGGCACAACAAATAGCAAGAGTGAATGTGATGGATAAAGTTTTTATGGTTGGCAGAATCGGATTTACTGTTCTTCTGAACCTAGTTGTAGAACTGTGCATGTTCTACTACAATTATAAGGAAGCTAAGAAAGACTTTGATACGGGCAAAATAACGAAGACTGAATTTCGTAAACGGAAATTTGAACTCATTGGAGAAAGCATTGGTGGCTTAACATTAGGTTTGCTTCTTGGTTTCACCTGGTTGTTTGGGCTTGGCTTCTTTTGGACATTGATCCTGAACGTACTTGGCATCATTGGTGGACGCCTCTTTGGAGCATGGATTGGAAGAAAACTACACGACCTCACATTGAAGGCTTCATGACGGCTTATTAAGGGCTGACTAATCAAACTACATATACAATGTAGTAACTATCGGATGCATGCACATGATTTGAGAATCTCATCCTATATAAAGCAAGCAGAGAAGACTACATGTTCTTGCCATCATGATTGATTGATCTCTTAGAATGGCTACAGACAGTTTAGCATTTTGGGTATCTAACGAGATGGATAATTAATAATTTCATCACAAACTGGCTGATCACAGAAAATATAAATGTATGAAAGCAAGTGTGACTGTAACTTCTATATTTCAGCAAACACTTTCTTCTCTGGTGTTCTCTTCAACATTTCTCGAATGTCAAGCCCTTTCAATCTATCGTTCACAGTGTCCAACGTTAAGCCATCTAATTACAGTTATACTAACACGAGTAAAACTTCGATTTCGTATGACAACTTCAAATGAAGGAAGCTAGAATGCAATTTTAATCAAGATTGCTTTGGATTCAAGTGAGTCACTGGACTAAGGAGGGGAAGCGTGGGAGAGGAAGGCCAAGAAAGAACTGGATGGGAACTGTTCAAGAAGATCTGAGATGTCTGGAGTTGACGGTGGAGGATGCTGTCGAGGTGGCGAAGGACAGGGAAGAATGGAGAAACTGCGTTGCCCGATGTGCAGTCCTGCACGGGAAGGATAAGGTCTAAGGTAAGGCTTTGGATTCACAATGATGATATCCGCATTGCTTCAGTTACTTCTATCTTCTATGCCGTGTTAATGAACTGGGACTGCGTCGTCATGTACGCGGCGGTCGTGCGGGTCGTCACTCGAAACGTACTACTCGTCTGTACGTGTTGACTTCGGTCGCACGGCTCTTCGTTCCTGTGATCACCGAAAATCGACCGCCGCGCCCGGTCGCCTCCACCATCGTCGGTCCTGGAGCTTCATCACCGCCGTCGACCTCGTCCCCCGGCGCTCGGACCGATGCTCGAGGATCATCTGATGCAGCCGCCCCTGTGTCGGCATGCCTTCCTTCAGACTCGTCAGCTCAGGTGCGCTACGTTCAACGCTCGCTCTCTCGCCAACAAAGTGGACGTTGTTAAGCAATGTTGGCTCGATGCGGGACTGGATGTCCCTGGCCTCACTGAGACGTGGCACGAGGACGCTGACGATGTCGCGCTTCGGCGCTTGAGAACTTCGGGCCTGCAGGTGCTGGAGTGGGCTCGTCCCGTTCAACGGAGGGTGAGGACTGACGACGTCCTACCGAAATCAAGGCGGCGGCGTCGTGGTCGCGTCCGCCGCTGTCAGGTTGACGAAGCTTACCGCCCCGTTCGAGTCAGAAAACCTTCGAGCATAAATGATGGACTGGGCAGGGGTGGGGACGCGGCACATAGTGCTGACCCGGGATTTTTTCGACCAAAGAGTCTCCGACAGCAGGTCGGCTACTTACTGTGCGCCGCCACCGGTGTTTCGTGATTTCTCGACGGCGAATCGGTTTCCGGTTTCGTGCCTGTTACGACCGATGCTGTCTGCCGGTTGGTTTAGGACGCTGCCAACAAGTATTCGACGAAAGACCCCATGCCCATACGTACGTGGCATCGACCTGCTCGACCTACTTTTTCCAAGTCCAGGGAGAGTCTATTAGCAGAAAACGATTCGGCTATAGATGCAACTATTTACAATCTGAATTAGGGCGCGAAAAGAGAAAAGGACTTGTGGGAAAAGAAGACATTGGTATCATGAACGGATAATAGCCTTTATATACATGCAGGGTCGTTATTGTCATTATTATCAGTATATTTATTTTAGTTATTGAGGGCCACAAGTAAGGCTTTAGCCTTTTAGGGGCGGGGGGCTCAAGCACTATTGCGCCAGAACTGCACCTGTTCTTAATACCCACAGGCTGTTCGGTCTGTGTACTAATTTACAGAATAGTCCGCTAGGGTGCGTACCATCAAATGGAAATCTATAAAATCTTAATAATAATAATAATAATAATAATAATAATAATAATAATAATAATAATAATAATAATAATAATAATAATAATAATATTATTATTATTCTTCTTATTTACCATTTTATTTTATTTTTATTTTATTATTTTATTTTATTTTATTTTATTTTATAAACTGGTTACCGCTAGAGGTACACACGGCCTCTCATGCTCTCTGGGATTTGGTCGAGTGGCCAGACACGCCGCCATCAACGACTTGATTCATCGCAGTCTAATCAAAGCCGGCTTCCCAGCGGTTAAGGAGCCACGGGGCATGCTGCGCTCGGATGGTAAGAGACCGGACGGCACCACCCTTATACCATGGAGAGCGGGCCGAAACCTCGTGTGGGATGCAACGGTGGTCGACACGCTAGCACCTTCTTACCTGCAGACAACGGCCGTAACAGCAGGAGCCGCTGCAGAAATAGCGGACAACAGAAAAAATCAAAAATACCAGATCCTTCTAGACACACATGACTTCATCCCGCTGGCCCTGGAAACTTTAGGTCTCATTAACTCAAGAGGCCTTGCATTCATCAGTGAGTTGGGCCGTCATCTGACAAAGGCGACGGACGAAGTCAGAGAGACAACCTTTCTGTTTCAAAGACTTTCTTTGACAATTCAGCGTTTTAACGCTGTGGCCTTCGCCGGCTCTTTTGTTGACCCTATGCCCGAGATGGAAGAGGTATAGCCCTTCCAGTTTAACACTAGATTTTGATATAATAATAATGATAATAATAATAATAATAATAATAATAATAATGATTATAATAATAATAATTATAATATTAATAATAATAATAATAATAATAACCGACTTGCCCAAACTTCTGGAGACAATAGAGAGACAACTTTTCTTTTTCAGCGCGTATCAATGACTATTCAGCGTTTCAACGCAGTTGCTTTTTCTAGCACTTTCCTAACCCACCAATCCATCTGTGAAGATTAGCCATTCCAGAACAACGCGCCCCCTAATTTTTGCAATCCTGAGGGATCATAAATTATGTACCTCGGGAAAAAAATAATAATAATATTCTTCTTTATTAATTCAAACTGACGACAGGTCGCCGAATGGATGCGGTCGAATAGATCAATTGCGGCTCAACCCCGAGAAGATTCGATGCTGGAACAGACTTCCTCCTGCTATTCGATTGGCCAACTCAGTGGACTCCTTTGAATCCATACTAAATTACACGTGCTCGCTATAGAGCTTATCCTGCCTGTTGTTCGCTGTTTGTGAAGCGCCCTTATAACGGCATGGCGGTGTAACGGCGCCATATAAATTGTTGTTGCTGCTGCTGCTGTTGCTGTTGTTGTTGTTATTGTTGTTATTGTTGTTACAATAAGTACACACTAAGATTTAAGTTACATGACACAATAGTACCAGACGATAACATCATAACAAGTTTTACAGGAGTCGAATTTAACTGTTTGACAGCAATGCAAGGCGCCCATCTGTCCTACCACTCATTTTACCAACGCCATCTGGCGAACGGAAGGCTGAGTCAAACTTGAGGGGTAGCGGGAATCGATCCCGATTCCTAGGCTACTTGATGTTCTACTCTTTACGCCAGTGATGTTGCCATTTATCTATGCTCCCCATATCTTGGCGGTCATTTTACCACTTAGGCTATATTAGGCCCTATGCCATGCCAAGATTGATCTTGGCTATTTGCCTTATAGCTAAGCATTAAAACTATACGGGCTACAGCTTAACGGCGCGCCTATGGGTAGGCTACACAACAGAAGCAAGATTCTTCCACTAGGCCTATCTTGATTACTTACATAGGCCTATTGTAACATAAAGCACATACCCCGGTACAACCACGTCAGCAAGATTTTCCAGCGTTGTAAGTATAAACTGATAACACCGGCAAAAGTCGAAACGAAAATAGACTAAGTTTCAGTCGCACGATTTTAGTGTTAGAAACAGAAACGAGTTCCCAAGCATATTACAAAGTTTTGGCGGAAAAGCACAAGTAGGCCTAACAGTGTCGCTATTATACCAATATATTATAATATGGCGGGAGAGAGACTGCCCAATGCGGCGCTACACGGTCACGTGGAGGGAGAGAGGAGCAGGGGAAGGCAACGGAAGACCTGGATGGACAACAGCCAAGAAGACCTACAGAAGAGGGGTACAGACATAACGAAGATCGGCAGCATAGTACGGAATAGAGAACACTGGAGAGGCTTCATAAGGGCCTCATCGTCGGGAAACTGATGGAAGAGAAATAAGAAGATTATTATTATACGCTTTTATATTATTTGTGGGGCGCGGTGGTGTAGGGGTATATTCGGTGCCTTGCAGCCGCATGGTTGCGGGTTCGAATCCACCTCAAGCCGCCGTGTAGAGACCTGGGCAAGTCCTTCAATCGCAGTTGCTCATGCGCTTCGGCGTGAAACTCCGATTCAGTGTCAGCGCAGTAGTCGGGAGCGCCTCTGAGTAGAAATCTTGGGCGCTATAACAAGTGCTCATACATATAGGTCCTTGCGTAAACTCTAAAAGTTCTAAAGCGCCACTTGAAAGCCAAGCGCAAGGTACCAGATTATTGACGAGCGTTGCGTCGAGTCAGATCGGTTGTCCAAAGAGTATAAAAGAGGTCTATAAAAATATTATAGTAAGCTGACCTGGGAGATGAGAATACCATTTATTAACTGTTGTTGGATTAGGACTCCAGCAACCGTTACTTTAAAGCCTTATTCATTCATAAAGTCATTCATTAATTTATCATTCATCCATGGACCCCACCCCATTCATCCCACTAAGAAGAGAAGCAGAGCAGTGCCTTGAGCTGGCCTGAGAGGCAATCATGGGTATGAAGTATTAACGACTTTTCTTGGCCTCGGAATTTGAGGGCGAGTGGCCAGTCCTCATCTTCCCACCTTATTTCTGCCCTGACGGGGATTTTAGTAGGATTGACAGTCCAGCATTCTATAACCAGTGGAGGCGCCACGATATCAGGTCTGGGGGGGCTAAAACTCCAAGCCTTCCCTTGTGTCCCCTCCTCCCGTGGTTTGCCGTGATTTCCCACTTTGGGGAGGGGGCTGAGCGGCAGTTAGGGGGCTAAGCCCCCTATCCCCCCTCTGGCGCCGCCACTGCCTATAACCACTACAGTACTACACAATCCCGGCCGGCGCGCGGACTCCATCCCACAAAATCATTCATTAATTCATCTATTCATTAATTCATCCATTCATTGATTCGTCCATTCATTCATTTATCCATTCATCCACCCACGCACTTACGCTAATCTATAGACTAGTGCAGTAAAGCTTCGTGGAATAGGATTTTGTGCCACAGTAGCGATCAGTGGAGTCGGATCTCCTGGAGTGACAGTGGAAATAAGGGCATTATAGGACATCGGGAATTATGGACCTAGCAGTAAGTGATGGATGGATTGGCGGGGGACTCGATTGGTTCTATTAATTGACTGATACGACTTTATACCTTGTCATTAGGCAGAGGTGCCATTTTAGACTTTTATTTTAGTGTAACCTAAATAATACTGTTAATGAATGTATGAGATGTTTTATATTTTTGAAAAGCTATTAATTTATTGTAAGATGAAAACGCTACTAAAGAGAAGTTCAAAATAGCGTAAGATGAATGTGTTAAAATGCAATGTAGGCTAAATGTAAATCAGCGCCACACAAAAGCCGCGTCAGGCTAACCAAGGGGGGTGGTTGCCACCCCCTAGGTTTGTTTCATCTCAAACTTTTTCCGTATGGAATAAAAATTTGACCTTTTAGGTAGCTGTAGGGGGTCCACTTACACACGTTTTGAGGTTAAATGTGAGATGATATCTCACACCGTTGAAAAGTTATACCCAATATACCCGAGGTACCAGGGGGAGGGGGGTGGATACCACCCCTAGATTTTCGACTATGTCTTATCCGTCATTTAATATGAAGAGACACAAATTATACCATTCTATAGATGGGAATGTGGGGCTACATTTCTATGGTCACTGAGTTGACCTGAGACAACCGGAAGTGCTCAAAATAAATAATAATACGCGTAATATGCGTGAAAAATGGCTGAATGGAAGCACTCCCCCCTTAGTTCTTTGTCTGTAGCGTATTCATTTGTCTTCCTGGAAGAGAAACAAAGATACCATTCTTTAGAGGGAATGAAGGGCTTCATTTGCATACCTACATCTTTGTCTTTTGAATACCGGAAGTGATCAAAATAAATAATAATACGCGTAATATATGTGAAAATGGCTGAATACAGCATTACAACGTAAACCGATATATATGTATGGATATATATGTATGGATGTACATTTATGCTATATAAACATGTGTAGGGATGATTGTGTGTATCTTTTATACATAGATTAGTTTCAAAACACACATAATCTTATATTTGTTTATCCAAAAAGTACAAAATGTACGCAATAATATAAAATATCGCTAATTAATGGGTTCCGTTGTTAAAAGTGATGTAATTTCGAGTTACATTCACATAATGTACAACTAAATATACCATTCTGTGCAGAAATGAATGTTGAATCCATTGCTATATTACAAGTTATGATATGTGAAACCAAACACGAAATCCAGGGGGTGTGGTAACCACCCGCCCCTTGGTAGCCGATGTCACAAAAAGCTTGGTAGCCCTAGGGTTAAAATGTAATGTAGGCTAAATGTAAATCATCGAAATTTCAGCGCCACACAAAAGCCGCGTCAGGGAGACCAGTCTGCAGTTGCCAGGTTGTTTTGTCCGTTCCGGTGCCAGGTCAGAATCCGGGGAGGTCAACAGTGGTGGCGCCCAGTGGCGTAATCAGGGCTTCCTAAAAATTACGCAGTTTCCAACACCTCTGAGGGAAGGCGTACGAAACTTCTTTTATTTTGGGGTTTGTAATGGTGCATTTTGAAGATCATCTTTATGGCTAAAAGTAGCCTAATAAGATTTTACATCAGTTCTTTGGCATATTATATGATTTTATAATTGGTTTTAAAATTGGATCATCTGCAAAAATCCCAGCAACCCACGTAGACTGGAAAAAAGGAAGACTCAACAAAGAAGTGCAGTAAACTAAAGCATGGAAATTTTTTACTTACCTAAGTAGGCCTACGTGTAGTTGTCAGTTACGATGCTGTGACTATTCGTTCAATCCACAAACACCCGAAACTTTAAATCTGTCGTTCTATCATTCGGAACTAACGACTTAAACCCCAAAATATACGTCGATTACTACCAACCAAACGATCCAAACGTCCACTTCAACTCAAATCTTCATTGACGCTTCCTCTTCACACACAAGATCTTTCAGCGCCTCTTCACAGACGAGATCTTTCAGCGCCTCTTCACAGACGAGATCTTTCAGCGCCTCTTCACAGACGAGATCTTTCAGCGCCTCTTCACAGACGAGATCTTTCAGCGCCTCTTCAAAGACGAGATCTTTCAGCGCCTCTTCACAGGCAAGATCTTTCAGCGCCTCTTCACAGGCGAGATCTTTCAGCGCCTCTTCAAAGGCGAGATCTTTCAGCGCCTCTTCACAAGCGAGATCTTTCAGCGCCTCTTCAAAGGCGAGATCTTTCAGCGCCTCTTCACAGACGAGATCTTTCAACGCCTCTTCACAGGCGAGATCTTTCAGCGCCTCTTCACAGACGAGATCTTTCAGCGCCTCTTCAAAGGCGAGATCTTTCAGCGCCTCTTAACATACGAGATCTTTCAGCGCCTCTTCACAGGCGAGATCTTTCAGCGCCTCTTCACAGACGAGATCTTTCAGCGCCTCTTCACAGGCAAGATCTTTCAACGCCTCTTCACAGGCAAGAATGCAAGATCTTTCAACGCCTCTTCACAGGGAAGACCTTACAGCGCCTCTAAACAGGCTAGAACTTTCAGCGCCTCTTCACTGGCGAGATCTTTCAGCGCCTCTTCACAGGCGAGATCTTTCAGCGCCTCTTCACAGACAAGATCTTTCAACGCCTCTTCACAGGCAAGATCTTTCAGCGCCTCTAAACAGGCGAGATCCTTCACCGCCTCTTCACAGACGAGATCTTTCAGCGCCTCTTCACAGGCAAGATCTTTCAACGCCTCTTCACAGGCAAGATCTTTCAGCGCCTCTAAACAGGCGAGATCTTTCAGCGCCTCTTCATAGGCGAGATCTTTCAGCGCCTCTTCACAGGCGAGATCTTTCAACGCCTCTTCACAGGCAAGATCTTTCAGCGCCTCTAAACAGGCGAGAGATCTTTCAGCGCCTCTTCACAGACGAGATCTTTCAGCGCCTCTTCACAAGCGAGATCTTTCAACGCCTCTTCACAGGCAAGATCTTTCAGCGCCTCTAAACAGGCGAGATCTTTCAGCGCCTCTTCATAGGCGAGATCTTTCAACGCCTCTTCACAGGCGACATCTTTCAACGCCTCTTCACAGGCAAGATCTTTCAGCGCCTCTAAACAGGCGACATCTTTCAGCGCCTCTTCACAGGCGAGATCTTTCAAGCGCCTCTTCACAGGCGAGATCTTTCAACGCCTCTTCACAGGCAAGATCTTTCAGCGCCTCTAAACAGGCAAGATCTTTCAACGCCTCTTCACAGGCAAGATCATTCAACGCCTTTTCACAGGCAAGATCTTTCAGCGCCTCTTCACAGGCAAGATCTTTCAGCGCCTCTTCATAGGCGAGATCTTTCAGCGCCTCTTCACAGGCGAGATCTTTCAGCGCCTCTTCACAGGCGAGATCTTTCAGCGCTCTCTTTAAAGGCGAGATCTTTCAGCGCCACTAAACAGGCGAGATCTTTTCAGCGCCTCTTCACAGGCGAGATCTTTCTGCGCCTCTTCACAGGCGAGATCTTTCAGCGCCTCTTCACAGGCGAGATCTTTCAGCGCCTCTTCACAGGCGAGATCTTTCAGCGCCTCTTCACAGGCGAGATCTTTCAGCGCCTCTTCATAGGCGAGATCTTTCAGCGACTCTTCACAGGCGTGATCTTTCAGCGCCTCTTCAAAGGCGAGATCTTTCAGCGCCTCTTCACAGGCGAGATCTTTCAGCGCCTCTTCATAGGCGAGATCTTTCTGCGCCTCTTCACAGGCGAGATCTTTCAGCGCCTTGTCACAGGCGAGATCTTTCAGCGCCTCTCCATAGGCTAGATCTTACAGCGCCTCTTTACAAGGCTAGGATCTTTCAGCGCCTCTTCACAGGCGAGATCTTTCAGCGCCTCTTCATAGGCGAGATCTTTCAGCGCCTCTTCACAGGCGAGATCTTTCAGCGCCTCTTCACAGGCGAGATCTTTCAACGCCTCTTCACAGGCGAGATCTTTCAGCGCCTCTTCATAGGCGAGATCTTTCAGCGCCTCTTCATAGGCGAGATCTTTCAGCGCCTCTTCACAGGCGAGATCTTTCAGCGCCTCTTCACAGGCGAGATCTTTCAGCGCCTCTTCACAGGCGAGATCTTTCAGCGCCTCTTCAAAGGCAAGATCTTTCAACGCCTCTTCACAGGCAAGATCTTTCAGCGCCTCTAAACAGGCGAGATCTTTCAGCGCCTCTTCACAGGCGAGATCTTTCAGCGCCTCTTCACAGGCGAGATCTTTCAACGCCTCTTCACAGGCGAGATCTTTCAGCGCCTCTAAACAGGCGAGATCTTTCAGCGCCTCTTCACAGGCGAGATCTTTCAGCGCCTCTTCACAGGAGAGATCTTTCAGCGCCTCTTCACAGGCGAGATCTTTCAGCGCCTCTTCAAAGACGAGATCTTTCAGCGCCTCTTCACAGGCAAGATCTTTCAGCGCCTCTTCACAGGCGAGATCTTTCAGCGCCTCTTCACAGGCGAGATCTTTCAGCGCCTCTTCACAGGCGAGATCTTTCAGCGCCTCTTCACAGGCGAGATCTTTCAGCGCCTCTTCACAGGCGAGATCTTTCAGCGCCTCTTCACAGGCGAGATCTTTCAGCGCCTCTGCACAGGCGAGATCTTTCAGCACCTCTTCACAGGCGAGATCTTTCAGCGCCTCTAAACAGGCGAGATCTTTCAGCGCCTCTTCACAGGCGAGATCTTTCAGCGCCTCTTCACAGGCAAGATCTTTCAGCGCCTCTTCACAGGCGAGATCTTTCAGCGCCTCTTCACAGGCGAGATCTTTCAGCGCCTCTTCACAGGCGAGATCTTTCAACGCCTATTCATAGGCGAGATCTTTCAGCGTCTCTTCATAGGCGAGATCTTTCAGCGCCTCTTCATAGGCGAGATCTTTCAGCGCCTCTGCACAGACGAGATCTTTCAGCGCCTCTTCATAGGCGAGATCTTTCAGCGCCTCTTCACAGGCGAGATCTTTCAGCGCCTCTTCATAGGCGAGATCTTTCAGAGCCTCTTCATAGGCGAGGTCTTTCAGCGCCTCTTCACAGGCGAGGTCTTTCAGCGCCTCTTCATAGGCGAGGTCTTTCAGCGCCTCTTCACAGGCGAGATCTTTCAGCGCCTCTTCATAGGCGAGATCTTTCAGCGCCTCTTCACAGACGAGATCTTTCAGCGCCTCTTCATAGGCGAGATCTTTCAGCGCCTCTTCACAGGCGAGATCTTTCAGCGCCTCTTCATAGGCGAGATCTTTCAGCGCCTCTTCACAGGCGAGATCTTTCAGCGCCTCTTCATAGGCGAGGTCTTTCAGCGTCTCTTCACAGGCGAGATCTCTTTATATTACGCATCTTCATCCAGCGCCTCTTTCAACTGGCTACCTTTATCCAGAATGATAGACGTGGACCTATCCGTAGAGTTCGATTGCCCTTGCACGAGGGTCTCTCGCATAAATTTTATAAGGCCATAAAGAATATGGCAGCATCATGCCAACAAATTGATCAAATATTCCGACAACACATATATTGCGTGATGCCAGATTCAAACAGACTGATGCTTTATTTATCCATGTATATCGGTGTGGTGTGTGAGATGCAACTTAAGACTGAACCAAGAAAAGACTACGGAGATGGTAATCAGTCGTTTTTTGGGAAGGGAAAAGGGCGAGGGTCCAGTGGAGATGCCTGGTTTGCGAGGGTCCAAAGCCTCGACTTCCTGGGGTCACTCTGACTGAGAATCTTAGTTTGAGCCGCACATAAAGAGAATCTGTGGTAAGGTAAGACAACTGGCTACCTTTCAGCACCTCTTTGCCTCCTGAGCATAATTATCATCATCATCATCATCATCATCATCATCATCATCATCATCATCATCACCACCACCACCACCACCACCACCACCACCACCATCATCATCATCATCATCATCATCATCATCATCATCATCATCATCATCATCATCATCATCATCATCATCATCATCATCATCATCATCATCATCATCATCATCATCATCATCATCATAATCACAATATTGTTAATAAAAATAATAATGATGATGATGATAATAATAATCATAATAATAATAATAATAATAATAATAATAATAATAATAATAATAATAATAATAATAATAATAATAATAATAATAATAATAATAATAATAATAATAATAATAATAATAATAATAATAATAATAATAATAATAATAATAATAATAATAATAATAATAATAATAATAATAATAATAATAATAATAATAATAATAATAATAATAATAATAATAATAATAATAATAATAATAATATAGGGATATATACCTAATAATAATAATAATAATAATAATAATAATAATCATGTTTCCAAATAGGGATCAACAAAAAAATAAATAAAAATAATAATAATAATAATAATAATAATAATATAATCATAATAATAATTATAGTAATAATAATAGTACATAACCCAACAGGCCGCTTTGGTCGGGCCTGCATCAGGGCAAAAAAATCATAAAATAAAAAAAAAAAATCTTTATTAATCAAACCGACAAGTACGCAGTAAGATTACATGACATAGCAGTAACAGATGATAGCAAGTTTAACAGGAGTCGAATTTGATAACTGCATGGCAGCCTGTAAGGCACCCATCTGTCCTACGCTTCATGTTTCCAACGCCACCTAGCAATTGGAAGGCTGAGTCAACCTTATAGGGCTAACGGTTATCGAACCCGCATCCTTTTGATCTTCGTGCCAGCGTGTTACCATTCAACCATCTCCCGGCCTCAGGAGATGGTAACGCATGGCCACACAGGAGCACTGCTTTACGATGTGACAACAGTGTCTCGAAAGTTCTATGCCGCCCCGGTCTGGTTGGGGTTTACGTGGCGGCAGGAGCGAAACCGAGTGCAATCAGTAATGGATAGACTGATCCGTATCCATTTTCTGACAGATAATAGGACCTAACTCCACAATTCAGAAACTGTGCCATGCTGCCGCTGATGTAAACCTCTTTGCTGCGGTTCTGGGGAACCCAGGCCATGTGTTGCATCGCCTCCTCCCCAAGTAAAGACGCTTCCTTGCGCTCACGACCACATGTCCACATCAGCGTATTATCCCCAGGTAAGATAATCGAACGTAAATATTGTTCATAACGAGAACGCTATATTTTTAATAATTTTATCTAATACAAGCACACCAAAATGCGGGAGGAAGTTGAGTAAAGAAAGAATATACATACTTCCTTAAAAGTTAAAACTGGTGATGTTCATGAACGGACGAATTTCGATCTCATTGACACCAGCAGGGTCAGAGTCATCTCACAGAAAACCCGCCTCGAAATAAGCGTCACGTGATACCTGTTCCTGACGAAGTTGATCCTCCGAAGGCAGCGCTGGACCCCTCCAGCCGTCTTCCATCGGTCGAACTCGACGAGAAGAACGGTCCATATCGAGCGTCGACGAGTCCACAAAGGGCCTTACGAAAGGGCGACGCAAAAGACGAAACATGATCTCTCGTTTATCAAGCAGAAACGTAGCCAAAAATTGCAAATCTGCGATCTTCAGACCCGACCACAAGAGAGCTGGGTGGACAATGACGACGACGTCATCAACAATAGGCGGGCAGAAATGACGTCCATACGATATTATCGCATTGCTCGAATCTCTTTCAATAAAGCGTTACGCTTTAGACATATGTAAGTAAGTAAGTAAGTAAGTAAGTAAGCAAGTAAGTAAATAAACAAGTAAGCAAGTAAGTAAGTAAGTTCCTTGTTAAACCGGTTGCAGGAGAGTCGCACTCCGGTGTGCAAACACAATAGGACAAATACAAAATCAATAGGAGTACAGCATTCTTCCTATAAATGTTTGCTCATTTGATTGTCGACACTCGACAGGAGTCCAGACCCTGTCATGAGACCGTGGGCGAAGGGCATAGATAGTTGATTTCCTTGGTGGGGCAACTTATGTAAAGCATGTCCTGGGTTTTTTGGAACAGCTGTGAAGAGACCGGTTTATAAGGCTTGCGGCAGACCCGGTCAAAGGTTGGGCTGTCGATGAGGACGTACCCCCACCGGATCATCCTACTTATGATGGATTGGAGCCTGTTTTATCCTGCTGACGAGCAAAAGCCACCATGCTGGGCTAGCGTACAGCAGGCGTGCCACAGTCGTGGCGTGAACCACTTCAAAAAGGTTTGGGCATTGACGCCATTGAGTCCATGAACAGTTAAAATGCTCACCTTGCAATATATCTGACTTATATGCCGTGAAGTTTTCGGTTTTAGAGTCTGTAAAAGTACCAATAATGAAATAAAATAAATATTAGTTAATGGGTTTAAGCTCTATATAAATATTCAAATATAATATCCATGTAGGTCTACACGGATATATATGCGGCGCCTATATGCACATCTGTTTAGCGTGTTTCATTATATATATATATATACATATAGACCTACGTATAGGGTCTACTTGAATCAACGGACTTATGTACTGAGCAGTGCGTGGACCAGATGACATTATGATTAGCCTATACGCTGATTTAAAATAGTCGGTCTGTGATCGAAATTTCAGAAGTGGCACGAAATTTCCAGTCACGAGTTAGTATCCGCGAAGGAAAATGTTTTGCCGACCTCACAATAAAATAGTCGGCACAATAGAAATTCAACGAGTAATCTAGAACGCCAATAAGTAATCTAAACGGTTTGTATTTTTAGAGCTGTTAAAATCTTTACGCTGTAAAAAATTGCCGTAATTGCTACTCTTAATGCTAGTTACGCGCCTGGTTGTTTATTTAGCTAAAGTTTCTAAAGTTTGACCACATCACATACTCACGCCTCGCTTAAAGGAACTGCTCACAGAGTCCCCATGCGTAATTGCTTAATTTCCAGTTTTAATTTATCGCTTCACTCCAGTGATGTTTCCCCCGCCCGCCAATCAATCAATCAATCAATACTTTTTAATTTTTATTGATCACCATAATACAATCACATACAAACACAATCTAGACATTCATGTGCAGTGGCGTCAATAGGCAGACCAAAAGGAACATAAGGTTCCGCTAGCAGGGTCACCCTAGTTTCATCAATCATTAATCTAACAGTATATTTGTTTTAGTTATCATTTAACACAGTATGTCTTCAGACAATAATTATCTTGGCGGTCATTTTACCACTATAGGCTAGGCCACACCATGCAGCTATAATTATGCCTTGTAGGCTAAGCAGCTAGGCTACTAAAACCACTCTGCTTAACCACGCGTCTGTTTGTCCCGCGTGGTTTTCCACAGAGAGCCAACAACGTCAGCAAGATTTCCCAGGGTTACAAGTAGGTCTATAAACACTGTAGGCCTACTATACAGACAAACCGTGGAAACGAAAACAGACGTTTCAGTCGCTCGATTCTAGTAGCCTATTAGACGAAGAAACGAGTTCCTAGGCATATTTGGCGAGAAAGCACAAATAACAGATCGAAAGAGCGAATGCAGGTATGAAATTTCATTAGCCTTCCATAGCCTAATATGCGAATAATTGTAAAGGCCAAAATTAATGACTGCCACAGTCAATAAAAGCGCTACTAAAGTTCATCAATCGTTTTGAAAGTTTTATTCTTTGACGACGACAGCGCTACGCTAGCGTCCAATTTTGATGTAGGCTTAATAATTGTATTCAAAACGAGACGGGATATAATTATATGCCAAGAAATTCTGTTAAACTCATACTAACATTTGAAACACACTTACATGTATGCTGAAGCAAAATTAATGTTGACTAATTTACAAAAGTGTAGGCGTAGCATACTGCATTACAGGCTGTAAGACTAATTGTAATACTACGCCTACATAGATATAGGCCTAGGTCGTAACAGAGCACGAAAGGAATCAGAAACAGAAACGAACGATCCGAGCGACTCGACGATGCAAGTGCTCATATATAAGCCTATTGAAAATGAAATGATTACCATTTGGTAACGCATATAGGACTGTAGATAAAATAATCAAATTATACAAAATAAAAACAAAATAAAACTAATAATTTACCTCTTCGCTGAAACGGAACTACAAATAAGAATAATTATTAAGAACGACGTAATAACGACGAGAAAAAACGCGAGAAAATGAGGAGACAAAATAAAACGTAGGCACTACTACGAACGTACCGTTGCAATAAAACGTACACTCTTATGGGCTTCGTATACCCTACACACTGTTACACACAATATCTGACCCATCAACGAAGTCACCAAAACTCCACCTATAGTATCGCTATCTCTCCACAGGTCTTTCACTCGAAACTGAAAACACTGCTTTTTGACAAATCCTATCCTGAATCCAATAGGGCCTACCGTACTTCTCCCTGCCTACCTCACCGTCTGAACATCAAACACCATCCACGGTCCACCTTAGCCGCCTGCCTGTGTGACTCTGGATTTTGACCCCTGCCTGTCGATTCTGTTTTGATTGAGCGCCTGTGAATAAGCTGGTTCTCGCGACTTCGCTTTTGTGGGCGCTGTAGAAGTTCCGAGTTCCATGTACCTCCACCTAATACTGATGATAGAGATAGACTTTCCTGAATATTTAGCCTAAAGCCTCTGCTAACTAATGGCATATTTAACCTGAATAGCCTAATATCGGTTATCAAGATTATGTATGTAGGATAAGCACAGACTGCACAGTCATGCTTGACTGGTACATACTCTATAGGAGTGTTAGACTGGACCGTTCTTAGGTCATAGCGGCCTAGCCTATAGGCCTATAAGATAAAACGGTAGGCAGTTCCGAGGAGTGTGGCCTGTTGCCGTGTAGAGTAAGATATGCCACATCTACCATTGTTTACTTAAGTTACGGGTAGACTAAGTAGTCTAAGTGTAGTTAGCCTACATGTAGGCCTACGTAAGTTCATAGCTATCGGTGTCCCTTACTCCCTGTGTTTCTACCCACCGAAAGGCTTCGTTTTGTGTTGGTGTTTCGTCTCAAGTTGAAGACTGATGATAGAGACTGATTATAGAGAGAGACATCTGTGATGAAGACTGCGCAGTACGCAGGACACGCAGGTATTATGTTTAGTTGCTTTTGTCGATGAGAATACATTTTTATCATATGACATTGACTCTGTCCTCCTCTGTGGGCAGGCTATCGTAACAACACGCACACACACACGCACGCACTCACACGCATGCATATGAGTCGAACACATGAAGCCTATACGCATTAAGCTATGGGAATATTGCCATAAGGCTTCATAATAATTTTATTATATCGTACATACAACGTTGCTGTAGCGGTAATTGGTGAAAATTTGGTGAACTGCTGGGAGAACAGGTACCAAATCTGGGTTTTTGGAATAATATGCGCGCAGGTTTGATTATGTTGTTGGAAAAACAAGCCTATGCCAAATTTTTTTACCTCAATATATCGTACAAAACCTAGCAAACTAAAATCCAAAGATGACCATCTAAAAACTGCATTTCTGAGAAAATCGATTTAGAAAATTGCGGATATTTAAAAACCAGAGCTAAAAAGTTATGCATAGTTACTGCTAAAACGTGCAGGGCCCCTACACATTTTATAAAAAAAGTCTATGAGGATGAAAAGTTTTATCCATAACATTCACAGATAATTTACACAGCTATAGGTACTCGGGTATTCGAATGTCGTATAATTATCAGAAATCGAGGATCAAAGCAACAGTCTCGTTCAATTCACATTAAAGTTCATTTCCAAATAAAAAATAATACTAAGTACACTCCATACATTTCAACTGTCCAAATAAGTCTTAAATTGATCAATTTAACCGCTTGCTGCTTGCAAGACTTTACTTTCAAGAGTTTTCCAAGTTTCTCTCTCTCACTTCACTATGACATTGTATTGCAAATTGCAATGCTTTGGAGGGTTTATTTAGGAGTGGCTATGGTCTGGTCAGTGGTCACTCTCGTGGTGGTAGGCCTAAGTGACGATTGTTGACATTCACAGGCATGGCTTATTCTAAATAAAGACCTTACCATATGTGACAAGAACTTGGAGCAGATTTTGACTAGTTGAAACTTCTTGTGCTGGTAACGGGCTCTGCATCAGTTTTCAGCGAATGCCGATTGTGACTTTGGAGTTTGGACTTAGTTTCTGCCCTTGAACATTGTTTCTGCAATTCTGTCTTCAAGCATATTCATTTAGGCATTCAAATTTAGGGATTGTCTAGGACAGGGGTGGCCAACCTTTTTGGCGTATACAGGCCACTATGAATGTTGGTAAGCAAAATGTTAGTCCTCACAGCATCGAAAGAAATACAAATGTTTATTTCATATTTTACAAGATGTATAAAAACAGGTACGACTACATTAGGTCACTAGAACTTACAACACTAAATCTTTTAGTGCTTTAGACATCATTATTATGCACTGTTGTAGTAGTCGGACAAGTAAGTAGGTGCACAATTAGAAAACATTATTTAGAAAGGGGCCGTGCGGGCCGCCAATCAGCAGCCCGCGGGCCACATTTGGCCCGCGGGTTGGCCATCCCAGGACTAGGATGAATGTGAATAGGCCCTACATGTCACCTGCTTTAGATCCCTTCTGCCCCTCTTGCATTATGGAGTTACCCTTCCAATCTTTTTCTATGCCTTACTGCAACAGGCTACTATTACTGATATTGTAGGGCCAAATGAGCTACAGGGTAGGGTTATTTGATGATGTTGCTTCCAGCATAAGGACTTTAATTTACAGTGCAGACAGACAGCTGCCTTACTGAAGCGGGCGTTTAAGGCACAAGCTGTAGGACTGAAATAAATTTGTATATGTAGGCTACTAAATTTATCAGAGGACTTTTGCATTGGACACAACTCCATCCCCTTGTCCGCTTTTGCGTGACGGTGACCCCTCCCTCTTTGCGAACGTCCTTAATGACGAACCCTTGCAGAAAACATTTTCAACTTATTTAGGATGACTTGCTTTTGTCTTATTCAGAGCACAAGATGGCCTCAAAGAATACGTTTGAAAACTTGCACACAATATTCGATGGAACGGCTTGTCCAAGATGCGACTGCAATGATGCAGCCAGAGTAAAGACTGTTGACCTGGGAGATGGAGCCTTCATCAGAAGCTGTAGCGTCTGCAATTGGGCAACTGGAGTTGATGATTCCGTAAATCTCTGTGATCTTGGCGAGGAAAACTGGGTGTTTGAATCGAATGATGGTGAAAGTGGTTCCTGCTTAGAAAATACAAATCATTATCCGATCTGCATGGGATTCAGTCAAAATGGTCTGATAAGATCACGATGCAGAAAATGCAAGAAATCTGGGATTATGTTCTACAAAGGGGAAGATTTCAACAGTGCAAATGGCGAATTTCAAGACACAGACTCTGTGTTTGGTACTATCTTCAAGAATATAACAGAACAATGTGACACAACTAATGAAGCAAAGTTGTTCTCAGGTATGTTAGAAGAGCTTGCAGAAAATGACGAATTTTCAGAGTGTATGCCTCCCTTGGATGTTGATCAAGAAGACAAACTGGAACTTGTGTGCGACTGTGGTAATGGCAACCCAGAACTTTTTAACAAGATTCAGAACTCATCTGGTAGTGTGATGGAATTCTCATGCTTGCAGTGCTATGCCAACTATACATCAGATCTTGATTCAAGCACTGCTTACATTGTTTGTGAGAAGTGCAACAACAATGTTGAGGCCTGTTTTGGTAAAACTTATGAATCTGGAAAACTTATTAAAATCAAGTGTTTTCAGTGTGATACTGCTCAGAAATTTTCTAAAACTCACCACAGAGTATTTGAGAACACTGACTACATTCACAAAGATCGCGTGTCGTCTTGGGACATGATTGAACGTGGAAACCATATCTCATGGCAGAGAGCTTTGACCTATGAACATCATGCCATAGTGCTTTCGGTCCACCCACAGGACAAAAAGATGAAAGTTGTTGAATATGGCTTCAAAGTAGCCATAATTAATAAAAAGCCAAGACTTGTGGTTGTGCAAGAGAGAGAAGAGACAATTGAAGACCTCCAACATATATTTCTATATCGATATGACTATGATCCGGAAAACTGTTATCCACCAGAAGAAGTTACTGAACGAGCTCAAAGTCGGATTGATGAACGCCTATACGATGTTTTTGCCAAAAATTGTGAACATTTCGCCACATGGTGTAAAACTGGAAAGGAATACTGTAGTCAAATTATACCATTTGCAAGGCGGGTTGGTCAGTCAGCTGTTGCTTTCATATCACAGCTTTCCAGGCCCTTGATCAATATGATTAAAGATGAGGTGTTTCAGATTATTGTTTCAGGGGCTTCAGTTGATGATGTGGTGGATTTAGCGGTACAACAAATAGCGAAAGTAAAAGTGGATAATGCTTTTATTTTTGGCAGAATCGGATTTACTGTTCTTCTGAACCTAGTTGTAGAACTGTGTATGTTCTACCGCAATTACAATGAAGCTAAAAAAGATCTTGATATGGGCAAAATAACAAAGACTGAATTTCATAAACGGAAATTTCAACTCATTGGAGAAAGCATTGGTGGCTTAACGTTGGGTCTGCTTCTTGGTTTCACCTGGTTGTTTGGACTTGGCATCATTGCGACATTGATCCTGAATGTACTTGGCATCATTGGTGGACGCCTCTGTGGAGCATGGATTGGAAGAAAACTACACAACCTCAAATTGAATGATGAGGGCCTATTAAGTGCTGACTAATCACACATTAATATATACAATGTAGTAACTATCAGGTGCGTGATTTGAGATTCTGATCCAATATAAAGCAAGCAGAAAGGACTTCATGTTCTTGCCATCTCTTAGAATGGCTACAGACAGGTTAGCATTTTGGGTATCTACTATCTAGCCAGATGGCTAATTTCACCACATACGGGCTGATCACAGAAAATAAAAATGTATGAAAGCAAATGAGACTGTAAATGCGATATTTCAGCAAAGACTGTCTTATTTGGTGTTCTCTTCAACATTTATCGAATGCCAAGCTTTTTCAATGTATCGTTCACAGTGTCCAACGTTAAGCCATCCAATTACAGTTATACTAAAACGAGTAAAACTTCGATTTAATATGACTACTTCAAATGAAGGAAGCTAGAATGCAATTTTAATCAAGATTGCTTTGGATTCAAGTGATTCACTGGACTACGGACGGGAAGCGCGGGAGAGGAAGGCCAAGAAAGAACTGGATGGGAACTGTTCGAGAAGATCTCGAGATGTCTGGAGTTGACGGTGGAGGATGCTGTCGAGGTGGCGAAGGACAGGGAAGAATGGAAAACTGTGTTGCCCGATGTGCAGTCCTGCACGGGAGGACTAAGGTCTAAGGTAAGGCTTTGGATTCACAATGACTATATCCGCATTGCTTCAGTTACTTCATTCTTCTATGCCGTGTTAATGAACTGGGACTGCGTCGTCATGTACGCGGCCGTCGTGCGGGTCGTCAGTCGTCACTCGAAACGTAGGCCTACTACCCGTCTGTACGTGTTGACTTCGGTCGCACGGGGCTTCGTTCCTGTGATCACCGGCAATCAACCGCCGCGCCCGGTCGCCTCCACCATCGTCGGTCCTGGATCTTCATCACCGCCGTCGACCTCGTCCCCGGTGCTCGGGCCGATGCTCTTCGTGTCGAAGATCATCTGATGCAGCCGCCCCTGTGTCGGCATGCCTTCTTTCAGACTCGTCAGCTCAGGTGCGCTACGTTCAACACTCGCTCACTCGCCAACAAAGTGGACGTTGTTAAGCAGTTTTGGTTCGACGCTGGACTGGATGTCCTTGGCCTCAAAGAGACGTGGCACGAGGACGCTGACGATGTCGCACTTCGACGCTTGAGAACTTCGGGCCTGCAGGTGCTGGAGCGGGCTCGCCCCGTTCAACGGAGGGTGTGGACTGATGACGTCCTACCGATCGACAGTGTTGTTCAGTAATTGAAATACATGTAATTGAATTATGTATTTGAATTACAAGTTCTGTAATTGTAATTGTAATTGAATTACATTTTAAGTCCAGTAATTGTATTTCAATTACAATATTGTATGTAATTTGTAATTGAATGAAGTGTAAATTACAAATTACTTTCATAAAGTCAGCAAAGATGCCCAGCCTGCAGGGTTGACCCGGGCCACCCGTTTAATTGAATAAACTGCTCTGCATTATGTTTGCATGGCAACATAATTGTCAACATGATTCTTTCCTTACACCCCTCTTACAATCTTACAATCTTACAGCACACTTTGATAGACCTCAATGGCAAGGGCTGGCCTTCATTATCAGATTATCCATGCAGTCATTCTTAGATAGCTTACTGCGGCTGCGTATACAGAAAACAGAGCTTCCTTCTTCAGCTCCAGTTGAGCGTCTCTTTAGCACTGCTGGACGTATTGACTCACTCACCCAGGCGAAATCAACTGAGTTCTCTAGCAGACTATCATTTTGAAAAACTTCTACTAAAAATCAAATAAACTTGTGTTAATGGATCCTAATTGTAAATCGTATTTTGGATACCTGACAAACTTATAATATAAATGAATGTATATATGATTACAATTTACAGGCCACTGGTCAATTGGATGTTTTAGTTTAAAAATAGAGTAAATTAAAAATTATCGAAAAAATTGTAAATCATTTGCCAATAATATTTTAAAGGAATAATTGAAAAGTAGGCCTAATTGGTTATTGAATTACAATCAAAATGTAATTGTAATTCAATTACTTTCACAATCAAGTAATTGTAATTGTAATTCAATTACATTTACTAGCATGTAATTGCAATTATAATTGAATTACATTAAAAATGTAATTGATACAACACTGCCTATAGAAATCATGGCGGCGGCGTCGCCGCGTCGTGGTCGCGTCCGCCGCTGTCAGGCTGACGAAGCTTAGGCCTACTGCTGTTGTAGCGTTGCTGTTGCTGCTGGTGCTGTTGCTGCTGTTGTTGTTGATTTAGGTTACATGACACAATAGTAACAGACGATAACAAGTTTTACAGGAGTCGAATTTAACTCTATGGCAGCAATGCAAGGCGCCCATCTGTCCTACTACTCATTTCACCAACGCCATCTGGCGAACGGAAGGCTGAGTGCCTGAGTCTACCTTAAGGGGTAGCGGGAATCGAACCCGGTTCCTACTTTGATGTTCTACTCTTAACACCAGTGATGTATCCAGTCGTTCTAATCTCCCCAATCAATCAATCAATCAATCAATCAATCAATCAATCAATCAATCAATCAATCAATCAATCAATCAATCAATCAATCAATCAATCAATCAATCAATTTCGCTTTATTCACTGAAGTGTTGTGTTATATACCGTTACATTCACAACACCAAGCTGACAGGTCGCAACTTGTTACAGGTAACAGATAGGAAAAATTGTCTAAGCTCTGACAGTTAGTTATTAAATCGGTTGAGATAGCAAATATTATCTTTTGGCGGTCATTTTACCACTATAGGCTAGGCCACACCATGCAGCTATAATTATGCCTTGTAGGCTAAGCAGCTATATAGGCTACTAAAACCACTCTGCTTAACCACGCGTCTGTTTGTCCCGCGTGGTTTTCCACAGAGAGCCTACAACGTCAGCAAGATTTCCCAAGGTTACAAGTAGGTCTATAAACACTGTAGGCCTACTATACAGACAAAACGTGGAAACGAAAACAGCTAGACGTTTCAGTCGCTCGATTCTAGTAGCCTATTAGACGAAGAAACGAGTTCCTAGGCATATTTGGCGAGAAAGCACAAATAACAGATTGATAGAGCGAATGCAGGTAAGGCATTTCATTAGCCTTCTATAGCCTAATATGCGAATAACGGTAAAGACCAAAATTAATGACTGCCACAGTCAATAAAAGCGCTACTAAAGTTCATCAATCGTTTTGAAAGTTTTATTTCTTTGACGACGACAGCGCTACGCTAGCGTCCAATTTTGATGTAGGCTTAATAATTGTATTCAAAAGGAGACGGGATATATATGCCAAGAAATTGTGTAAACCCATACTAACATTTGAAACACACTTATGCTGAAGCAAAATTAATGTTGACTAATTAACAAAAGTGTAGGCGTAGCATACTGCATTACAGGCTGTAAGACTAATTGTAATACTACGCCTACATAGATATAGGCCTAGGTCCGAGTAGGTCGTAACAGAGCACGAAAGGAATCAGAAACAGAAACGAACGATCCGAGCGACTCGACAATGCTCATATATAGGCCTATTGAAAATGAAATGATTACCATTTGGTAACGCATATAGGACATAATTATTTGCAATAAAACGTACACTCTTGTGGGCTTCGTATCAAAGTTCGACCGTACGTACGGAACGTACGCTATTTTTTCTGCTGAAATGCGTACCGTACGCGTACGCTATTTTTTGGCTAAATTAATAAATAGCGTACGCTAATTTTTATATTTTTTTATTATAGAATTAACAAGGAATAACGTCAGCCTGTTTTATTTCTGTAGATAAAATAATCAAATTATACAAAATAAAAACAAAATAATAATTTACCTCTTCGCTGAAACGGAACTACAAATAAGAACTGTAAAGTGACGTAATAACGACGAGAAAAACGACGAGAAAATGAGGAGACAAAATGTGACGTCACGAGAAGCAACTAATATTAAAGGCTGCTCATACGTACGGAATACGAACGTACCGTACGCGTACGCTATTATTTTTAGTAAATTACGTACCGTACGCGTACGCTATTTTCTGCTGTAACGTACGGTCGAACTTATTTGCTTCGTATACCCTACACACTGTTACACACAATATCTGACCCATCAACGAAGTCACCAAAACTCCACCTATCGGCTATCGCTATCTCTCCACAGGTCTTTCACTCGAAACTGAAAACACTGCTTTTGACAAATCCTATCCTGAATCCAGTACCGTAGGCCTACTTCTCCCTGCCTACCTCGCCGTCTGAACACCAAACACCATCCACGGTCCACCTTTATAGCCGCCTGCCTGTGTGACTCTCTGGATTTTGACCCCTGCCTGTCGATTCTGTTTTGATTGAGCGCCTGTGAATAAGCTGGTTCCCGCGACTTCGCTTTTTGTGGGCGCTGTAGAAGTTCCGAGTTTACGATTACGATTACGATTACATTACACGCGCGCGCGCACGCACGCACTGTTAGATAACGCTACATGTACCTCCACCTAATACTGATGATAGAGATAGACTTTCCTGAATATTTATTTAGCCTAAAGCCTCTGCTAACTAATGGCATATTTAACCTGAATAGCCTAATATCGGTTATCAAGATTAGGCTATGTATGTAGGATAAGCACAGTCATGCTTGACTGGTAGGCCTACATACTCTATAGGAGTGTTAGACTGGACCGTCCTTAGGTCCTAGCCTATATAAGATAAATCGGTAGGCGGTTCCGAGGAGTGCGGCATTAGTTCGTTGGCCTGTTGCCGTGTAGAGTAAGATATACCACATCTACCATTGTTTACTTAAGTTACGGGTAGACTAAGTATAGGCCTAGTCTAAGTGTAGTTAGCCTACATGTAGGCCTACGTAAGTTCATAGCTATCGGTGTCCCTGTGTTTCTACCCACCGAAAGGCTTCGTTTTGTGTTGGTGTTTCGTCTCAAGTTGAAGACTGATCATAGAGACTGATTATAGAGAGAGACATCTGTGACGAAGACTGCGCAGTACGCAGGTATTATGTTTAGTTGCTTTTATCGATGAGAATACATTTTTATCATATCACATTGACTTTGTCCTCCTCTGTAGGCAGGCTAACATAACAACACGCACACACACGCGCACGCACACACACGCATGCATATGAGTCGGACATATGAAGCCTATACGCATTAAGCTATGGGAATATTGTCACAAGGCTATATTATATCGTACATACAACATTGCTGTAGCGGTAATTGGTGAACATTTGGTGAACTGCTGGGAGAACAAGTACCAAATCTGGGTTTTGGGATTTTTTTGGAGTAATATGTGCGGAGGTTTGATTATGTTGTTGGGACAAATATGCCAAATTTTTTTACCACAATATATTGTACAAAACCTAGCGAACTAAAATCCAAAGATGACCATCTAAAAACTGCATTTCTGAGAAAATCGATTTAGAAAATTGCGGATAATATTTAAAAACCAGAGCTAAAAAGTTATGCATAGTTACTGCTAAAACGTGCAGGGCCCCTACATATTTTATAAAAAAGTCTATGAGGATGAAAAGTTTTATCCATAACATTCACAGATAATTTACACAGCTATAGGTACTCGGGTATTCGAATGTCGTATTTATAATTATCAGAAATCGAGGATCAAAGCAACAGTCTAATTCAATTCACATTCAAGTTCATTTCCAAATAAAAAATAATGCTAAGTACACTCTATACATTTCAACGGCAAGTCCATATCAATGGAGAGCATGTCTGGTAAATCCGGAGCATGGCCTCCATACTGCGAGATGGAAAGGAACTGGGGAACCTACCATTTTACCATCTCCAAACAGCATCATGAAAATGATTATTCATGATGCGGTCGACCCTCGAAACGAGGATGGCTGAGAACAGAACAGATGGTCTGGTCAGTGGTCACTCTCGTGGTGGTAGGCCTAAGTGACGATTGTTGACATTCACAGGCATGGCTTATTCTAAATAAAGACCTTACCATATGTGACAAGAACTTGGAGCAGATTTTGACTAGTTGAAACTGCTTGTGCTGGTAATAGTGGAGGAACGTGCCTGTGCATTTTTCTTCAGTCATTTCAAGTTGATGTAAAAGTTTAGTTTTCAGTACCAGTTTGAAGGTAATAGTCTGTAGATCAATATTCGTCCGAGGGGAAAGCATGCAGATAAAAAATGAAGCGTGGGGGCTCGAAAACCCCCTCTGGCCTATGGGAAATATGTGTATTTTTCCAGTCATTTCAAATAGATGCAAAAATTTCTTTTTCAGTACCAATTTGAAGGTAATGGTCTATAGACCAATACTGGTCCGAGGGAAAGCATTCAGATAAAAAAAGAAATGTGGGGGGCTCGAAAACCCCCTCCAGCCTATGCAAAATATGTGTATTTTGCTCCAGTCATTTCCAGTAGATGCATAAGTTTAGTTTTTTCATTACCAATTTGAAGCTAATGGTCTCTAGATCAATACTGGTCCGAGGGGAAAGCATTCAGATAAAACAATGAAGCGTGGGGATTCGAAACCCTCTCCCTCCGTCCTTTGCGAAATATGTGGATTTTACTCCAGTCATTTCAAATAGATGCAAAAGTTTCTTTTTCAGTACCAATTTGAAGGTAATGGTCTATAGACCAATACTGGTCCGAGGGGAAAGCATTCAGATAAAAAAATAAGGGGTGGGGGTTCGAAACCCCCCAGCCTATGCGAAATATGTAAATTGTTGTAACTTTTGATTGGATGGTCCGATCTGAACATTTGTGGTATGTATGGATTCAGAATCATGAGCTGCAAGTGATATTAACATGTATATTCCACATAAAAGCGTGTATTGCACATAAAAGCGTGGGGGTTCGAAATCCCCCTCCCTCCTTTGCGAAATGTATGGATTTTTCTCCGGTCATTTGAAGTAGATGCAAAAGTTTCTTATTCAGTACCAATTTGAAGGTAATGGTCTATAGATCAATACTGGTCCGAGGGGAAAGCATTCAGATAAAAAAGTAAGGAGTGGGGGTGCGAAACCCCCAGCCTATGCGAAATATGTAAATTGTTGTAACTTTTGATTGGATGGTCCGATCTGAACATATGTGGTATGTATGGATTCAGAATCATGAGCTGCAAGTGATATTAACATGTATATTCCACATAAAAGCGTGTATTGCACATAAAAGCGTGGGGGTTCTAGATCTCTTTCCCGGCCTATGCGAATATGCGTATTTTGCACCAACGAAAGCTTGTACCTCTGTTCTTTGCTCTCGATCACCAGAATTACGCCAGGTGGATGCCAATACTTATCCGAGACCTGGAAGTCCTCCCAGACAGCATTAAGGTAGAGTTTGACAAGGGACACTGGACGATAACTCGAAGTAAGCGGCGTTTCTCATCATTGCCAATTGATCATGCACACTAGCAAGCCAACAAACGAGTGAGAGGAGTTGGTGGTATGATTGGTCTCACAGAGAACCCTTCCTTGTTGGAATGCTGGATGGTGACTGGCCCAGAAATCAGCCGTGTCGTTGCAGAGTTTAGTGGTGAACACGACAACGCTGATGATGAAAAACTCCCTCATCATGAGGAGGGAAATGCATCTCAACACTGATTTCAACGCCATGTCAAGGACCTGTTGGAGGTGTTGATGAGAAAGGGGAATCCTTTTGAGGAGGACAGTGAAGACCTGGTAACGTTAGACAACCAGGTGTGTGAGTCTGCGGATGCTGCCCTTTCTGTTCATGAAGTCGAGTCAACGGGAGAAAACCAGTACAACAACTACAGGAAGAGTGTGCTTGACTCAAATGAAAAACTTCTAACAGCACCCATCAAACGAAACAACTTACTGCTGTTCCATGAGAAGAAGATGCAGAGGAAGACAGCAATGAAGTTGAAAATGCAGCACTACAAAGATCACTCAGAGCTTTATGGGCAAGCTTTTGTTGTACTAGACAGTCGCGGGGGTAATTTAGAGGAATTTTTTCGTCACGAATCCTCTCCATACCCGCCTGCGTTGTCATCCGCAGGGTCCCTCAACTCCTGTATATATACAAAGTCTGATTTGTTGGTATCTATTATGGAAGCCGGTACCAGTATCGCCTTTTCTGTCGACGAAGAGCTATAGTTGCTCCAGATGTTCTCGATTTCATAGTTATTGACGGTGGAGTACTGATACATTCAGTTCCTGGTACAAATATCCAAGGCACGACCTTTGATTCATATTTCAACAAGTGCTTCTGCCCAAGGGTTCGCCATGAATTGAAACGATCGTCGAGAGTAGACATTGTCTGGGACCAGTATCGTGCATTGACAATAAAAGGAGGGACAAGGGGAAAACGAGGAACAGGCACCCGACAACGTGTATCTGCTACAGCCAAAGTCCCAGGAAATTGGCAGAAGTTCCTGGCAAACGTTGATAACAAGAAGGAACTGTTCTCATTCCTGTCAGAAAAGATATCGGAAAAAAGTTCCCGGATGAGAAGGATGTGTACATCACTGCAGGCGATGAAGTCCGTCATGTAGGAAACAGTCCACCAATGGAGCAATGTAACCATGAAGAAGCAGACACTCGTGTCCTTATACATCTCTTACACGCACTTCAAACGTGGTCACTTGGGATGGTTCATACCGGAGATACTGATGTTGTCGTAATTCTGTTGAGTAATTTCCATCATATCAAGGCTCTGAATCCTGCTGCAGAAATCTGGATCTCCTTCAAAGCGGGAAAGACAACTAGAATGATCTCCCTGAACACTATCGCCTCAAACCTTGGAACGGCAACGTGCAAAGCAATGGCCCTCTTTCACGCATTTACAGGATCTTCGTTCAAGTTCAAGGGTAAGCGATACTGCTGCAAGTTGATGCACGAAGTGCCATCCCTCGTGGAGGAATTTGCAACTGTCGTCGATACTCCATTTCAAACATCGCCAAGGCTGAAAGAAGTGGCAGCGAAATTCGTCTGTAGGCTGTACTCCAATGACTCCAACGATGACATTGACGTTGACCTCGTCCGAATGAATGTGTTCTCACAGAAGACTAAGGACGTTGAGCGAATTCCTCCAGCAACCGATGCTTTGGATCAACATCTCAAAAGAAGTGTATTCCAAGCGAGCATATGGACAACAGCTCATAGGTCCATGATGCCTTTGAACAACCCCACTAATCATGGGTGGTAGGAAGAGGAAGGCAAGCTGCTTCCCATATGGACCTCGCTGCCCCTCGCCAGGGATGTATTCCACCTGGATGTGAAGTGCACTTGCACAAGTACCTGTTCTCTCTGCAAGTGCATGAAGGCAAAATTGAAATGCACACGTCTTTGCAAGTGTACATGTGCGAAGTAGCTGGACAAGAACAATATGCAATACTTAACTATATGTACGTTCAATTTCTTATAGCCGGTTTATTAGCAACTTTCTTATGACACTTTCTTTAGTTTTATGGATATGCGCCAACACTGGCACCATCACTGCTTCTGTGTGCAATATAAATGTTAATATCACTTGCAACTCGTGATTCTGAATCCATACATACCGCATATGTTCAGATCGGACCATCCAATCAAAAGTTACAACAATTTACATATTTCGCATAGGCTGGGGGTTTCGAACCCCCACCCCTTATTTTTTTTTTATCTGAATGCTTTCCGCTCGGACCAGTATTGGTCTATAGACCATTACCTTCAAATTGGTACTGAAAAAGAAACTTTTGCATCTATTTGAAATGACTGGAGTAAAATCCACATATTTCGCAAAGGACGGAGGGAGAGGGTTTCGAATCCCCACGCTTCATTGTTTTATCTGAATGCTTTCCCCTCGGACCAGTATTGATCTAGAGACCATTAGCTTCAAATTGGTAATGAAAAAACTAAACTTATGCATCTACTGGAAATGACTGGAGCAAAATACACATATTTTGCATAGGCTGGAGGGGTTTTCGAGCCCCCACGCTTCTTTTTTTATCTGAATGCTTTCCCCTCGGACCAGTATTGGTCTATAGACCATTACCTTCAAATTGGTACTGAAAAAGAAACTTTTGCATCTATTTGAAATGACTGGAAAAAATACACATATTTCCCATAGGCCAGAGGGGTTTTCGAGCCCCCCACGCTTCATTTTTATCTGCATGCTTTCCCCTCGGACGAATATTGATCTACAGACCATTACCTTCAAATTGGTACTGAAAACGAAACTTTTACATCAACTTGAAATGACTGAGTGTCTCGGCCCCCCACTATAACGGGCTCTGCATCAGTTTTCAGCGAATGCTGATTGTGACTTTGGAGTTTGGACTTAGATGCTGCCCTTGGACATTGTATCTGCAATTCTGTGTTCAAGCATATTCATGTAAGTATTCAAATTTATGGATTCTCTAGGATGAATGTGGATAGGTCCTAAATGTCACCTGCTTTAGATCCCTCCTGCCCCTCTTGCCATTTGTATGCATATGGCGTTACCCTTCCCATCTTTTTCTATGCCTTACTGCAACAGGCTACTATTACTGATATCGCAGGGCTAAATGAGCTACAGGGTAGGGTAATTTGATGCTGCTGCTTCCAGCACAAGGACTTTAATTTACGGTGCAGACAGACAGCTGTCTTACTGAAGCGGGCAGTACCGGGCACTTAAGGCACAAGCTGTAGGACTGAAATAAATTTGTATATGTAGGCTACTAAATTTATCTGTGGACTTTTGCATTGGACACAGCTGCATCCAGGGCCGATGAGAGGGGGTCAGAGGGGTTGCTGCCCCGGGGCCCGATTCTATGGCAGGGGCCCGGAAATGTCTAAAACTTGTTTCAAACTGAAGAAACCTGGGGTTTTTGGTCTAATGCAGTCTAATTGCTTCAATTATATAGGTCATGAAATAAATGAGGTACTAGACCTATTGAATTTCTTTACCAAAATGTAAGCCAATAACTAATGTGACGGTGGAAATGGGACTGAAAAGGTTAGCATTGTTGTTAACAAAAACGATTTAATAACTGTGAAACTTAACAGTCTCAGTTGCTCAGTCAGAGGATTTAGGAGTGAGCACAGTAACAGAAGTTGTTCATCACTTATCAGAATGGTTTTGGACTATCTGCTGATGCAAAGTTAACTGATGCAGACAAATTTCGATTCCTGACTGAATTCTATAGGGTCTACTCCACCAGATTCGTATGCGTGGCCAAGAACTTTTCATTACGGGTTGCGTAATGCAAAGTTCTAGGCCACGTTATCGTTGAGCCTAGTCGAATAACTTGAATTTGAAAAACACTGCTTATCAGTAGGCTTATTTTGAGAATTATAAGCAGTCAGCCTATAGAATTGATTATTCGTTTTCTGGGGGCATAAAATTTGTACTGGATGTAAATTTCTGAATTGAAGTTCGAGTTATTGTCAAAATAAATAATACTTTAACTTACAGCTGGATGTAATTTATCACAATAAATAATTGATATCAAATTACCAATATTTGACATTATAATAATTATAATTCCATTAAGTTGATAACGAATTAGAAGATGAATTACCATCAGAAATGTGGAGCTCAACAAAGGAAAGAAAGATTGTTGAAAGTCAGGAATGCAAACGAGAGACAAACAATCCTTCAAAGCCTTGCATTTTCAATTTAATCTAAAGCGAATGATGCAGCAAATCAAGCTGATAAAATCGTTGCTAGTATGATAAAGTAGATTGTACGTGTAGTTGATCATGGTATGATGGAAGGCTACAGAGCGAGTTGTTGACGTAGTCCATGTAGACAATGCAACACAGCAATTGACGTATCCTCACCTCTTGAAATTGGATATCACAATGCGATTAATGTCATTTAAAAAATAATTTATCACATTCACATAATCACATTTTCATATTAAACTTCTGTAAATTTCTTTATAATTAGAGTCATATATGGACCTTTTAAACCAGAAATTGAATTTCACATTTACTTTTACTATTATTATTCAGGGCTTTTAAAAGGAATTTTTAGAACTGCACGACCCCTTAAAAAGCCATAGTGAATTATTCCAAATCGGATGACAATGCACATTCTAAAACTAGTTTTAACTGCACAAAAATGCTTCTACAGCTGCCCAAATTCATTTAGACCTGCCCTTTTTGTGTAGAACTGCACACTAAAAAGCCCTGTTATTATTATTATTATTACCCTTATTAAGTTATTATTATTCGTTAAATGTACTTTGATAGCGTTTTTCAGGCTTACACCAGACTTGGACTTAGGCCTAATAATAAAAACGAGGTGCCCTGATGGATGTCTGCCCCGGGGCCCGATTTGGCTCTCGACGCCCATGGCTGCATTCCCTTGTCCGCTTTTGGGTGACGGTGATCCCTCCCTCTTTGCGGACGTCCTTAATGACGAACCCTTGCAGAAAACATTTTCAACTTATTTAGGATGACTCGTTTTTGTTTTATTCAGAGCACAAGATGGCCTCGAAGAATACGTTTGAAAACTTGCACACAATATTCGATGGAACGGCTTGTCCAAGATGCGACTGCAATGATGCAGCCAAAGTAAAGACTGTTGACCTGGGAGACGGAGCCTTCATCAGAAGCTGTAGCGTCTGTAATTGGGCATCTGGAGTTGATGATTCCGTAAATCTCTGTGATCTTGGCGAGGAAAACTGGGAGTTTGAACCAAATGATGGTGAAAGTGGTGCTTGCTTAGAAAATACAAATCATTATCCAATTTGCATGGGATTCAGTCAAAATGGTCTGATAAGATCGCGATGCAGAAAATGCAAGAAAACTGGTCTTATGTTCTACAAAGGGGAAGATTTCAACAGTGCAAATGGGGAATTTCGAGACACAGACTCTGTGTTTGGTACTATCTTCAAGAATATAACAGAAGAATGTGATACAACTAATGAAGCAAAATTGTTCTCAGGTATGTTAGAAGAGCTTGCAGAAAATGACGAATTGTCAGAGTGTATGCCTCCCTTGGATGTTGATCAAGAAGACAAAATGGAACTTGTGTGCGACTGTGGTAATGGAAACCCAGACCTTTTTAACAAAATTCAGAACTCATCTGGTAGTGTGATGGCATTATCATGCTTGCAGTGCTATGCCAACTATTCACCAGATCTTGATTCAAGCACTGCCTACATTGTCTGTGAGAAGTGCAACAACAATGTTGAGGACTGTTTTGATAAAACTTATGAATCTGGAAAACTTATTAAAATCAAGTGTCTTCAGTGTGATACTGCTCAGAAATTTTCTCAAACTTACCACAGAGTATTTGAGAACACCGACTACATTCACAAAGACCGTGTTTCCTCTTGGGACATGATTGAACGTGGAAACCATATCTCATGGCAGAGAGCTTTGACCTATGAACATCATGCTATAGTGCTTTCGGTCCACACACAGGACAAAAAGATAAAAGTTGTAGAATACGGCTTCAAAGTTGCCATAATTAATGGAAAGCCAAAACTTTCGGTTGTGCAAGAGAGAGAAGAGACAATTGAAGACCTCAAAAACATTTTTCTGTATCGATATGACTATGATCCGGAAAACTGTTTTCCACCAGAAGAAGTTATTGAACGAGCTCAAAGTCGGATTGATGAACGCCTATACGATGTTTTTGCCAAAAATTGTGAACATTTTGCAACATGGTGTAAAACTGGAAAGGAATACTGCAGTCAAATCATTCCATTTGCAAGACGGGTTCGTCAATCAGCTGTTGCTTTCATATCACAGCTTTCCAGGCCGTTGATCAAACTGATTAAAGATGAGGTGTTTCAGATAATTGTTTCAGGGGCAGCAGTTGATGATGTGGTGGATTTTACAGTACAACAAATAGCGAAAGTGAAAGTGGATAAAGCTTTTATGGTTGGCAGAATCGGATTTACTGTTCTTCTGAACCTGATTGTAGAACTGTGTATGTTCTACTACAACTACAAAGAAGCTAAAAAAGACCTTGATATGGGCAAAATAACAAAGACTGAATTTCATAAACGAAAATTTCAACTCATTGGAGAAAGCATTGGCGGCTTAACGTTAGGTCTGCTTCTTGGTTTCACCTGGTTGTTTGGACTTGGCATCTTTTGGACATTGATCCTGAACGTACTTGGCATCATTGGTGGACGCCTCTGTGGAGCATGGATAGGAAGAAAACTACACAACCTCAAATTGAATGATGAGGGCCTATTAAGTGCCGACTAATCACACATTAATATATGCAATGTAGTAACTATCAGGTGCGTGATTTCAGATTCTCATCCTATATAAAGCAAGCAGAAAGGACTTCATGTTCTTGCCATCTCTTAGAATGGCTACTGACAGTTTAGCATTTTGGGTATCTAGCCAGATGGCTAATTTTACTACAAACGGGCTGATCACAGAAAATAAAATGTACGAAAGCAAATGACTGTAAATGCGATATTTCCGCAAACACTGTCTTATTTGGTGTTCTCCAACATTTCTCGAGTGTCAAGCGCTTTCAATGTAGCCTATCGTTCACAGTGTCCAACGTTAAGCCATCCAATTACAGTTATACTAAAACGAGTAAAACTTCGATTTAATATGACTACTTCAAATGAAGGAAGCTAGAATGCAATTTTAATCAAGATTGCTTTGGATTCAAGTGATTCACTGGACTACGGAGGGGAAGCGCGGGAGAGGAAGGCCAAGAAAGAACTGGATGGGAACTGTTCCGAGATCTCGAAGATCTGAGATGTCTGGAGTTGACGGCCGGTGGACCGTGGAGGATGCTGTCGAGGGGGCGAAGAACAGGAAAGAATGGAAAAACTGCGCTGCTCGATGTGCACTCCTGCACGGGGAGGACTAAGGCAAGGCTTTCGATTCACAATGACGATATCTGCATTGCTTCAGTTACTTTTATCTTCTATGCCGTGTTAATGATCCGTCTGCATTGCTTCAGTTACTTAATTCTATCTTCTATGCCGTGTTAATGAATTGGGACTGCGTCGTCATGTACGCGGCGGTCGTGCGGGTCGTCACTCGAAACGTACTACCCGTCTGTAGGTATTTACTTCGGTCGCACGGGGCTTCGTTCGTGTGATCACCGGCAACCAACCGCCGCGCCCGGTCGCCTCCACCATCGTCGGTCCTGGATCTTCTTCATCACCGCCGTCGACCTCGTCCCCCGGCGCTAGGACCGATGCTCAAGGATCATCTGATGCAGCCGCCCCTGTGTCGGCATGCCTTCCTTCAGACTCGTCAGCTCAGGTGCGCTACGTTAAACGCTCGCTCTCTCGCCAACAAAGTGGACGTTGTTAAGCAGTGTTGGCTCGACGCTGGACTGGATGTCCTTGGCCTCATTGAGACGTGGCACGAGGACGCTGACGATGTCGCGCTTCGACGCTTGAGAACTTCGGGCCTGCAGGTGCTGGAGCGGGCTCGCCCCGTTCAACGGAGGGTGAGGACTGACGATCGACGTCCTACCGAAATCATGGGCCTCATGGCGGTGGCGTCGCCGCGTCGTGGTCGCGTCCGCCGCTGTCAGCCTGTCAGGCTGACGAAGCTTAGGCCTACTGCTGTTGCAGTTGTTGTTGATTTAGGTTACATGACACAATAGTAACAGACGGTAACAAGTTTTAGAGGAGTCGAATTTAACTCTATGGCAGCAATGCAAGGCGCCCATCTGTCCTACTACTCATTTTACCAACGCCATCTGGCGAACGTAAGGATGAGTCTACCTTAAGGGGTAGCGGGAATCAATCCTGCAGCATGGTTCCTACTTGATGTTCTACTCTTCACGCCTGTGATGTTGTATTGCAGGCTGTCTGTTCTGTTAGTAGTTAAGATTTAAATTGCATAACATGTAAATGTACAGCGCAGTGCGTTTGTCAGCAGTGGCGGCACGAAGCCAGGGCATGCAAGGGCAAATGCCCTGGTAAAAAAGCCTTTGCCCTGGTCGGTCGTTGCCCTGCCAGAATTTTTGCCCTGCCGAGAATTTATTTGGGGCATAAACCACCCCTGCGCTGGTTGCTTGTATGATTGCCCTGGTTTAAAAAAATGTCTGGCGCCGCCGCTGTTTGTCAGGCGCTTATTAAAGAAAAGATATTATTATTATTATTATTATTATTATTATTATTATTATTATTATTATTATTATGTTGTTATTTATGCTCCCCATATCTTGGCGGTCATTTTACCACTAGGCCTAGACTATATTATGCCATGCCAAGATTGATCTTGTCTATTTGCTAAGCATTATAGCTAAGCATTAAAACTACACGGGCTACAGCTTAACCGCGCGCCTACACAACAGAAGCAAGATTCTTCCACTAGGCCTATCTTGATTACTTACATAGGCCTATGTTATTATTAACATAAAGCACATAGCCTGGGCCTACAACCACGTCAGCAAGATTTTCCAGCGTTACAAGTATAGACTGACAACATCGGCAAAAGTGGAAACGGAAATATACTAAGTTTCAGTCGCACGATTTTAGTGTTAGAAACAGAAACGAGTTCCCAAGCATATTAGGCCCTAAGTTTTGGCAGAAAAGCACAAGTAGGTCTAACAGATTGAAAGAGCGAATGTAGATAGGCCCCTGTGGTATCATTAGCCTTCTAGGTCTATAGGCCTAGGCTATGCGAATAACAGGTAGGCTACTGTAGCGGTCAAATCAGGGCTGCAAAAGGTTTTTTTAAACAACGAAACAAAAAACCCACAAAATTGGCTTTTTTAATCAATTTTAAGTGCCAAAATGGCGTCTCCATTCTCTTTTATCCATCTAGTTTAACTTACGGAAATCTTGCTTGCTTGAATATATGTAACTATGTTTGAGCCACAGGCTAAAAAGTCAAATCTTGCGACGACTCATTCGATCACTTACAATCATTCAATCGTCATGAAACTTGGCAGATAGACTCGCCCTCGCAGACATTTCATTCTATTAAAATTTCAGCTCCCCCCAAAAAGGCTAGCTTATAGAATCGGGGACTCAACTTTTCGAATCGGGGAATCCCCTTTTCCGATACGCAGCGTTGTCATTGGCCAGCGTTGTGATTGGCCGCAACAAAAATGGGCGCGCTGCCTCATTAAACGGACGCTATGTCGTAAAATGAACGCGGACTATATATTTCTTGAGGTAACTGCTTCATAAGACGCATTATAGGATACTAGATGGATATAGTAAAAAACTTTGTTTCTACGGGCTGTACTGTATTTTATTTATTATCCATCTAGTTTAACTTACGGAAATCTTGAATATATATATGTAACTATGTATGTATGTATGTTTGAGCCACAGGCTAAAAAGTCAAATCTTGCGACGACTAATTCGATCACTTACAATCATTCAATCGTCATGAAACTTGGCAGATAGACTCGCCCTCGCAGACACTTCATTCTATAAAAATTTCAGCTCCCCAAAAAGGCAAGCTTATAGAATCAGGGGACTCAACTTTTCGAATCGGGGAATCCCCTTTTCCGATACGCAGCGTTGTCATTGGCCGCAACAAAACGGGCGCGCTGCCTCATTAAACGGACGCTATGTCGTAAAATGAACGCGGACTATATATTTGTAGAGGTAACTGCTTCATAAGACGCATTATAGGATACTAGATGGATATAGTAAAAACTTTGTTTTACGGGCTGTATTTTATTATCCATCTACTTTAACTTACGGAAATCTTGAATGTTTGAGCCACAGGCTAAAAAGTCAAATCTTGTGACGACTAATTCGATCACTTACAATCATTCAATCGTCCTGAAACTTGGCAGATAGACTCGCCCTCGCAGACACTTCATTCTATAAAAATTTCAGCTCCCCAAAAAGGCAAGCTTATAGAATCGGGGACTAAACTTTTCGAATCGGGGACTCAACTTTTCCGATACGCAGCGTTGCCATTGGCCGCAACAAAAACGGGCGCGCTGCCTGATTAAACGCAAGCTATGACGTAAAATGAACGCGGACTATATATTTGTAGAGGTAACTGCTTCATAAGACGCATTATAGGATAGTAGATGGATATAGTAAAAAACTTTGTTTTTACGGGCTGTATTTTATTGCAATTATTGTTGTATCGTCTTTGTCATTTTCGTCACATGACGTAATACATCTGATTAATTTGAGCGGTATTCGTACCGTTTTTATCAGTTTTATTATCCGAAATAGGGAAGTCTTAAAAACAAAAACCCAAAAAATAAAAAAAATGTTTTCGTTTAGTAAAAACTTGTTTTTTGCAGCCCTGGGCCAAATGGCTGCCACATAATAAAAGCGCTACTAAAGTTCATCAATCGTCTTGAAGGTATTTTTTTCTTTGACGTCGACTATGATGTAAACACCATGATACTAATTAATTATGACAACAACGCTAACTATAATATTCAAAATGAGGTAGGTAGATGGTTAGGTAGAGGGGCGGGAGGGAAGGGAAGGGTCGAACAGTCTGGCAACTGGAAAGCGATTTTCGTGCCCACCATGGCTCAGGATTAGGTAAAGAGAAGAACGCTATTGCTGGGCTAGTGAAGGCGTTCTCAACCAAATGTCCAGCAGCCTCTGAAGCAGCGATCAGCTGTTTCATCAGAACACTCAGAAGACGAGCGTTCATTTGTATGCATTATCTGAACCGGCAAAAAGCTGAGCCTAACTCCAAACGATTCGGTACGAAAAAGATGAAGGTCACTCAGTAGCAGTGGCGGCGCTAGCATGGGGCTAGGGTGGGCTGAAGCCCCCTATCGGCGGTTCAGCCCCCTCCAAACAAAAGTGGGAAATCACTGCCAATGCCAGAGAGGAGGGGAGAAAGGGAATTAAGGAATTGGAGTTTTAGCCCCCAAACCTGAAATCCTGGCGCCGCTACTGCTCAGTAGACATGAAATACAATTAACTTTCTGCACAAGATAGCCTAAACTTTGATGTTAGGTCTAAGTTTCAGTTACACGTCGACAATAGAAACTTTGCACATTAGTTTTAATTTGTTTGCTAAATTGTTATAGTCTTAGAACTGGTGTAGTAGAGTGGCTTAACCTTTGTAACACTTTATTTGTAAATAGGAGTGACTGTCAGGATCTAGAGTGACTGTCAGGATCTAGATTCTAAAATACAGACACGCAAATGATAAGTTGACTGTAAAAGTATATTACGTGTACTTGTGTACCAGTCAGTTGACTGCTAGTCCCTGGCGCTGCCGCCATCCGCCATCGCCGCCAGTCGCTAAGCCCTCCAGTCGCTATGTCATCGACTGCTGTCGACTTTGTTCACTTAATATATCTGCAGTTATTTATTTACTACCTTACTACCTAGCTAGTACTACTTACTTTACTAGCTATAAAAACTTTCTTACTTCAAAGGAATCTATATTTAGACTTAATACCAACAGTCAGATTTTTCTGTCACGTTACCTGACGTAGCGCACTTCTTTAATAGAAAATGGTCTGTTCGATACAAACATCGCGTTGAAAATAGGTCTACGCTAGTCTCAGTGTCTTTAAACAGCGATACAACTAAAGATGAATCCGAAAAATTGATTTGTTTGCGAAATTAGCGAAAATAGGCGGTTATTTGCGCTTTCGAGAGAAAGGATGTTTGGCCCCATTTTGGCGAACTATGCTATACCTGTGATTTGGTCGTATGTCTTATTCCGTTTATAAACACCCAAAAGCGTCTCTCACCTTTCATAAATTGACACTTCACAATCATCGGTCTGTCCTGTGTCAGCATGCGGCATGCCCATACGAAGCGGAGACCATTTAGGACCCATGTTCCCATTATGCCATATTGGATCCGTATAAAGCCGATTAGAACCCATATACCAGAGCAGCCAGATGGGTCCCATCTAATGCGCGCCCACGGAAAATGACAGCACGGTCAGTATACAGACTCTACGTACAGTAGGCTACGCCGTAAAACGCATTTTATTGTTACGTAGCTAGTAGACGCACCTGATTACTCGAAAGGTCTATTTCAAGTCGTTAAGTCAGTCGATAAACAAGTGACTCAGTCGGCTGATTCGCTAAGTCAGTCGCAAACTCTCCAAGTCAGTCGCTAGCGCTTCTGTAAGCGACTCCGGGGACTAGCCTATAGTTGACTGCTATATATAGATAAACAGATGTAAGCAATCGCTGTAGGCCTATCTGACACGAGCGTTGGTCAAGTGTCCAGTGACGTCACAGCGCCCCACTCCGATTCACGCATATTCTTGACCCGCCGAATAGGCCGACCTGTGAGTGGAAAGATCTTGGTGCAACTATAAGCCTTGTAGACTAAGTACTAAAACCACACAGGCTGCAGCTTAACTACGCGTCTAGGCCTATGTGTAGGCCTACACCCAAATGAGGTCGTGGTTTTCAAAGAGTATGTAGGCCTAACAGCTAAAACAAAGATCTTTGGCTACTTGCATACTCTGACGTAAAGCACTTATACCACGTCAGCAGGATTTTCCAGCGTTACAGATATAAATTAACTGATTACATCGGCAAAACGTCGACGCCTATCATCGTCGATATGACGGCGTCGTTATATAAACGATATTAAGTAAGGCAAAACGTCGAAACAAAATAGACGGTTTCAATCGCACCATTTAACTGAGACAAAGAAACGAGTTCCTAAGCATATTTGGCGAAAAAGCACAAGTAACAGATTGAAAGAGCGAATGCAGGTAGGCTATGTATGGTATTTCATTAGCCTTCACTATTCTATATCCGAATAGGATAAATCTTCTGCGGCGGAAGATACCGCCACAACATAAACGAACATTTTACTTCTGCGGCGGTAACCTTTTGCGCATGCGCGGCGCATACTACTTGAAAACATCTTAAAATGGCTGAATTGTCGATAGGACATACCTTTCCCATGCAGAAGATTTATCCTTGTTCAAAAGCGTTACTCCCTATAAATTGGAGTCGTGAGGGTCGGTTAGGGTCATGTTAGGTGTCGTGAGTGTCGGTTATGGTCAGGGTTAGGGTTAGAGTCGTTTTTAGATAAAAGGTGGAAAAAAAATTCCGCCGCAGAAGTAAGTTTTCGCGGGTTGCGTGGCGGCATTTCCGCCGCAGAAGTAAGTTTTCGCGGGTTGCGTGGCGGCATTTCCGTCGCAGAAGTAAGTTTTCGCGGGTTGCGTGGCGGAATGCCGCAGAAGCACCACGCATCCGAATAACAGTAGAGGCCAAATGACAACCACAGACCTTAAAAGCGTTACTAAAGTTCATCAATCGTCTTGAAAGTTTTATTCTTTGACGGACGACTTTGATGTACACCGTCGTTGGTGTAAACCATGACGACGACAGAGCGTCCAATCAGTTGCGTAACTAGGGGTTCGTGCTTTTAATTATCAGAAGCCTCTAATTTTCTAATTTTGTCATTTTGCGCCCCCACGCGCCCTCCCCATACGAAACTCATGTATAATTTTTACTTGTTAGTACTTTTTTATCTATTTATGCCTGATTTCTTTCAAAAAAAATTGTCAGAAGCCTAATTTTGCGCCCCCCCTCCTGCGCCCGGGGGCGGCCGCCCCCCTGACCCTCGTTACGCCACTGCGTCAATTTCAAGGTTGTATTCAAAAGGAGCTGAGCTATAGGCCTATGCCAAGAAATTCTGTTGAACGCATAGGCCTACTAACATTTGAAACAAAATTATGAACACTTTATTACGCCACAGAGGCAGAACAATAACTAAACGAGAAAAAAATGAGAAAAAGAAAAGCAACATCTAGCATTAATTATAGTCCAGAAAGCATCAATTATAGACCACAAAAGCTCAGCTCTGTGTACGTGTAGCAAAAATTGCTACTTAGTCATTTTGCCAATGACCGTGTTGACCCTATGTGTATGGCTATGTTTTAAGTCATGCTCTATGTTCCTAGTGATGCTTATATCTTAAGTCATGCTTTATGTTCCTAGTGATGCTTATATCTTAAGTCATGCTCTATGTTCCTAGTGATGCTTATGTCTTAAGTGATGCTCAGATATATTAAGTAATGCTTCTTTGTTAAGTCATGCTCTAAGTGGCTAGCCTGTCTGGACAAGTCTGCCGACTATTATTCTAGTCATGCTCAATTCGTAGACACTGTCCGGGCATGTCTGCCGATGGTCTGGCTAGTCATGCCCGGAAAGTATAAATAGGGTCCCCAAGGAGAGAGGACAGTCAGTTGAAGCTCAGTTGTTGAAAGGATCAGTGGAAGTTTAGTTGTCGAGAGAGTTCAGTCGAGTCGGCTAGGTTATACGTAGAAAGCGTTAAGTAAAGACTTAGAAACTGTTGAAAGAAGCTGATAGTTAAGAGACGTTTCCTGTCGTTGAAAACAATACGTTATTGAAATCTGTGACGGTGTCGTCTTTTCTTACACATTCGGGCAGTCATCGGTGGTCTCACTCTCTCCAAGTCCCTCGCCAGATTGGGAGGGCCTAATCCTGCGGACAGATTCAACAGGGGAAGATCCAGCTCGTCATCCTGTGGTACCAGAAAAGAAGAAGAAGAGAAGGATCCATTCCATCCATCCCCTACCAAGCCTCGAGAGAACCGCTCCGAGGTTTGCCACAAGCCTGCTCCGGGGTTGCCATAGAATACCGACCCCCGGGTATCGCCACAGTTTTGGTACCAGAAGTGGGGTACCATTCCGAGAGTGCACCAACCGAATTGTCACGACTGTTGCCGAGGAAGTGAGGTGCCAAGCGACGACCGATCATCACCGCAATTCTGATGGGAGACGAGGACGAAACGGTCATCTACCCGTTCCCGAACCTTCTGGGTGGGCCTGTCGAGAGTTCCACGCCCGCCGGAGGACAACGTTCGACGGAGACGCAGCCGAGACGATATCAGCTGCTGGAGAGTATCGGCTTCGATGACCCGAGGCCGATGGAGTCGAGCGAACGGAGACTATCAACGGAACCTGCCGACCGGGGAGCGACAGACGATTCAGTGTTGATTCCGAAGCTGCTGGAGGGAGTCGGTGGCCTGCTGAGAAACCGACCTATGCCGATGAAACCGGGTCGTTTTGACGGGACAGGATCGCTGGAATCCTTCCTGTCCCAGTTCGAGGTGTGTGCGAGGCACAACCGATGGACCGCCTCGGACAAAGTTGACTTCCTACGCTGCTCGTTGGAAAAAGCTGCCACCCAGCTGCTGTGGGATTTTGGGGCTCAGCCGGACGTGAGCTACGAGCAACTGGTTGAACGCTTACGGCAACGCTACGGAACGGAAGGCCAAGCGGAGACCTTCCGCGCGCAACTTTATTATCGACGCCAGCGCGCCGATGAGAGCCTGAGCGACCTCCTGCACGACATTCGCCGGTTAGTCGTGCTCGCTTATCCTGTGCCATCCAACGAGACGACGCAGATCCTTGCCAGAGACGCTTTCCTGGAGGCGATGAGGGATCGAGAGCTCTCGCTCAAAGTTCGTGAGCGAGAGCCAAAGACTCTAGACGAGGCGTACCGCTCTGCGCTGCGTTTGGAGGCGTACCAGAGAACGGTGGATCCTGATGACCGGAGGAGACCGACGAATCGTGTCAGAGGGACGCAGGAAGCCGATGCGTCCTCCCAGATACAATCGCAGCTGGACCGGTTTCTCACGCAGCAACGTGAGGACCAGAAAAGGTGGCAACGGGAAATGGAGAATCGGATCGACCAGCACTTCCGAGAGATCCGAAGCGGTACCACGCCAGATGATGTGCCGAGGCGAGACGCTCGCCCCGGAGACCGACGCCAGGAGCCGGGTCGAAACGCTCATCCTGGAGACAACAACGCCAGAGACCGAGAGAGTTCGAGACAGGCGGTAACCTGTTTCAACTGTGGCCAGCCCGGTCACATAGCACGCAACTGTCGTCAGCCTCGACGACCCCGTGTCCGTCCGAGTGAGCCGACGACGACGGAGACCGATGCAACTACGCCAGCGGAGACTGTGGCCGTCAATCACACTACGCGTCACCGATTCACCAATCGGGCAACGAGCAATGCCATCTACATCCGGGGAACGATCAATGAACAACCGAAGCTGTGCCTTCTCGATACTGGGTCAGAGGTGAGCCTTCTACCGTCTACTGCTGTCCAGGGATGTGAGGTACGTTCTTGTAACAGATTTCTGATGGCTGCTAATGGGTCAAACATACGAGTCCTGGGGGAGGTTGAGGTGCCCATCAAGGTACGGGTCGGGTTGCAAATCCCGTCTAAGTTTCTGGTGTCCGACCAGATTACGGAGCCAATGCTAGGCATGGACTGGCTTAGGGAACACCGATGCCGATTAAGCTTTGGGACTGGGGCCTTGTTTGTAGGACGTAAGCGCATTCCCCTTGTGAGAGGTAACGGGGCTGTCTGGTGTCGGCGCGTGATCGTCGCCGAGGAGGTCACCATCTCCCCCAAGTGTCAGTTTGATGTACCCGTCCGTACGCAGTATAAGGACCTAACTTCGGTAGCGCCGGCCTGGATGACAGAGGCCAGGGAGGTTCAGTCAGGAATCCATCTCGCCCGGGTTGTGGTAGGTGATGACGCAGACCTGGCTCAAGTAAGGATTGTTAATCTTAACGATGACCCGGTTCTATTGGTTAAGGATCAGGTGTTGGGAGAGTTGCATCCCGTAGAAGTAGAGTCCCGGGTAACCCGCGATGAGTCCCAGCGTTTGACTGGAGGGATTTGTCCCGACGAAACCTTGTTAGCGGATCTCCCTGAGGAGGTAACACCCGAGATTAAGGAGAAGTTAAGGGAACTTTTGGTCGAGTATAGCGACATTTTCTCGAAGAGCGAAGGGGATTTAGGTAGGACCACGGTAACCACTCACAAGATAGACACGGGAGACGCTCGTCCCGTGAGGCAACCCTTAAGGCGCCAGCCACTTCCGCATAGAGCGGCGGTAGATGCCCAATTAGATAGCATGTTGGAGGCTGGAACGATTGAACCCGCCGTTAGCGAGTGGGCCGCCAACGTTGTCCTTGCCCGTAAAAAGGACGGGACCTTAAGGTTTTGCATGGACTACCGACAGCTTAATGACAGGACCCGGAAGGATTCGTACCCGCTACCCAGGATCGACGAATGCCTGGATGCCCTCTCCGGTGGGGGTTGGTTTAGTACGTTGGACCTACGGAGTGGTTATCACCAGGTAGCCTTGGATCCCGGGGATGCAGACAAAACCGCGTTCATCACGCGCCGGGGTAGTTATCGATGGAAGGTGATGCCCTTCGGGCTCTGTAATGCGCCCGCGACCTTCCAACGATTGATGGACATTGTTCTGTCTGGACTTAATTTCGAGATATGTCTAGTTTATCTTGACGATGTAATCATTTTCGGTGACACGCTCCAGCAACACCTGCAAAGGCTGGGTAAGGTGTTTGAGAGGCTAAGGACTGCCAACCTTAAACTCAAGCCGAGTAAGTGCCGACTCCTGCGTAGGGCAGTTAATTTTCTGGGGCATGTGGTAACCCAAGATGGGGTAGCGGTGGATCCGTCCAAGATCCATGATGTGGTGGAATGGCCCGTCCCCCGACGACTGAGGGATGTGCGTTCGTTTCTCGGGTTGTGTTCATATTACCGGAGGTTTATCCGTAATTTCTCAGTCCTGGCCGCCCCTCTATTTGAGCTTACCAAGAAGGGTAGAGCGTTTGAATGGGATAACGCCTGTCAGGAGGTCTTTGAGCACTTGAAGCGCGTCTTAACAACCACACCTATACTGGCCCTGCCCAAGGATGAAGGCCTGTATATTTTGGATTGTGATGCTTGCGATCTGGGTATTGGTGCGGTTCTGTCCCAAAGAATCGACGGGGAAGAACGAGTAATAGCTTATGGAAGTCGCCTCCTGTCCACCGCGGAACGCAACTATTGCGTTACCAGGAAAGAGTTGCTTGCGATAGTATACTTTACGAAGCTTTACCGCCAATACTTGCTGGGTCGTCCGTTTCTGCTGAGGACGGATCACGCCGCCTTACAGTGGCTGCAGCGTACCCCCGAGCCCATAGGTCAACAGGGAAGGTGGTTGGAGCGTCTGGCCGAGTTTGAATTCCAGGTGCTACATCGGCCTGGACGGAGGCACGGGAATGCTGACGCTCTTTCCCGTAGGCCATGTCGTCAGTGTGGTTTTGAAGACGGGAGTACGGTTGCTGCAGTTGTAGAGGCCTCGGAGGAGCCACCGTCTAGTCCTGAGCCCCGTCCGCTTGAAAGTTTGTTAAGCGCTCAAAAAGAAGATCCGGATCTCCGGATCGTGCGGCCATGGTTGGAAGAAGGTGCCCAGGCGCCGGATTTAGTTGCCATTTTACGGGAAAATGAGTCCGTGAAAATTTATTGGCACCAGCGAGAGCGATTGTACCTTCGGGAGGGTATCATTTACCGGAAGACGCCAGACGGTGTTGAACAGTTGGTAGTGCCCCGAGCTATGAGGGAGGAATATCTGAAGCTAGCCCATACAGGGATAACTGGGGGCCATCTGGGAGTCCGAAGGACGAGGGGACAGATAAGACGCCGGGCATACTGGAACGGCTGGTCCCGAGATGTTAAACGTTTCTGTCGGTGCTGTCCGCAATGTAACCAGTACCATCGAGGTCGACCTCCTCGACAAGGTCCATTGCAGCCGTTGCCGTGCGGGGAGCCATGGGAACGTTTAAGTATTGACATTACAGGAGCCCACCCTCGGAGTAGGCGTGGTCATGTCTTTATTCTTACGGTCATGGACAACTTCACGAAGTTTGTCGAGGCAATCCCCATAAGTAATCAGGAAGCCCATACGGTTGCAAGAGCTTTAGTTGAAAATGTAATTGTAAGGTACGGTGCCCCGTTGCAGATACTTACCGATCAGGGTACCAATTTTGAAGGGAACTTGTTCCGTGAATTGTGTAAGCTTTTGGGGATAGATAAGGTCCGGACCTCCAGCTACCATCCAAGTGGGAATGGGTTAATCGAACGTTTTCACCGGACGCTAAATGCCATGCTGGGGAAGGTTGTAAGCAGCCATCAGAGGGATTGGGATGAATTTCTGCCTCACGTCCTTGCCGCTTACCGAGCCTCACAGCATGAGACGACCGGCTTCAGTCCGAACTTCCTGATGTTCGGTCGAGAAACGAGAGCTCCCCTGGATCTCGTTTACGGTAGACCCCCAGGCGCCGAGCAAATTACTGCCACCTACTCGAGCTACGTGAAAGATTTTGCCGAGAGAATGGACGCCGCGTATCGACTGGTACGGGAGCACCTACGAACAGCTGCAGAACGCCAGAAACATGCTTACGACTTGCGTGTAAGACCGGCCGAATTCGCCCCTGGCGACCGAGTCTACTACTACTATCCACGTCGATATCAAGGTCGCTCGCCGAAATGGCAGAAAGTTTATACGGGACCTTATGTAGTGGAAAGACAGTGTGGTCCAGTAAATTACTGTCTGAAGAAATCAGCCAATTCGCGTCCTTTTGTGGTTCACGTGGACAAGTTGCGGCCTTGTGTTGAAGAAGGACCTGAAGATATCAGCCAAACTGTGCATGATACACGGGACGAAGCTGATACGTCTAACGTAAGGCCGAAACGTGTAGTACGCCGTCCGGCCCGTTATTTAGAAGACTTTTAAAAATGACGTCGTCGTTGCCATGGCGACGAGACAATTAACGAAATGTCGTGAACGTTGAGTGAATTGTACAGTTTGATAGAAGACATGGCGAGAGCAACACTTCGTCGTTGCAGCGAATGCTCTTCGGTTTTCTACGGGGTTAACCCGGGCCGATCATTACGGCGTCATCTTCAGACATTCCATAGTGGAACGGCGAATCGGGTATCGGAATGGTTCCCAAGGAGAAGAAGATCTGTGCGACGAGGTGCATCGATGAACGCTGGTAGAGCTTTGCCGCAGACAGACGAAGATATCTCTCTGGCGGCTGGAGGAAGTGCATCAACGGATGAGCCTAGCCCGCTGGGACAGACGAGCGCGCATGTTAGTCAGCACCACGCAGATGAGTTCGATGATCCAGAAATCAGCGGAACTTACGAGGAGCTTCCGGTCGCCGGGGTTGAAGACGCGGTTCCAGTTGCAACGGCCCCAGTCGCTTATCCAGAGATTGATGAAGAAGACCTTCTTCCTCTATTCGACCTGCTACCAGAGGTGGAAGAGCGTGCTGCCTCTCCGATTCCGTTGCCGGAGGTGAAGGATGTTGCCACCTCTCCGACGCTGCCCGCTGGGGTGGAGATTGAGGCCCTACCGATGAATTTTGAACTGATACCCTCTACGCCTGAGTTTTGTGCTCTCGTGAGATGGGCCCAAACGTTGATGCCTCCTCATGATTTGGAAGCGTTTCATGCAGTCGTTGGCGCACGCTTTCCTTCATGTATTGGACGCTACGCCGATGAGGTCTACAGTGAATACCGTCTGGACAAGCCACCCCTTTCCGGCACGTCGCGACCACGTCTGACAGTAAAGCCTCAGTTTCCAGTGGTGGTCATCTCGTCTGACTCCGAGGATGAATTTCCTCCTCCTCCTCCTGCTTCTCCTCCACCTGCGATGAGCGACTTCGAAGGATATTCGAGTGATGCCTCCCCCTCGTCTACGATTGCGGAACCGCCCTCCGAACTTGAATACTCACCTGATGAATCGGAACTTGATTCTCCGGGCAGCTACACAGACAACGAGGCCAGTCTTTCGGAAGCATCCGATTCCGTTGTGTCAATCTCTTCGGATTCAGAAATGGACGGTTAAACAAGCAAGGACAACAGTGTTCTTCCCTTCGAATAACTAACATTGGTGAGATAATGCCATTTCTTCATTTAAATCCTGCCCTAAACAGAAGGGACTTGTGTTAACTTTGACAAGTGGCCCATGGTAAAAAGGGTCGTAACTCTTTGTTTGAAGGGGATTCTTCTCGATACTTGTTTTTAACGAACTTTATGGACTGTTTAGGAGGGATGCTGACCTTGCCTGGAACGATTGATTTTGCTAAGTGTTGTTTTTAGTGTAACCTTATAGTTAAACGATTTTATTGTTCAGATAGCCTACCGTATGATTGACAGAAATAGGGACATTTCTCCTCTTAGTCAGGGGAGCGTGTAGCAAAAATTGCTACTTAGTCATTTTGCCAATGACCGTGTTGACCCTATGTGTATGGCTATGTTTTAAGTATGCTCTATGTTCCTAGTGATGCTTATATCTTAAGTCATGCTTTATGTTCCTAGTGATGCTTATATCTTAAGTCATGCTCTATGTTCCTAGTGATGCTTATGTCTTAAGTGATGCTCAGATATATTAAGTAATGCTTCTTTGTTAAGTCATGCTCTAAGTGGCTAGCCTGTCTGGACAAGTCTGCCGACTATTATTCTAGTCATGCTCAATTCGTAGACACTGTCCGGGCATGTCTGCCGATGGTCTGGCTAGTCATGCCCGGAAAGTATAAATAGGGTCCCCAAGGAGAGAGGACAGTCAGTTGAAGCTCAGTTGTTGAAAGGATCAGTGGAAGTTTAGTTGTCGAGAGAGTTCAGTCGAGTCGGCTAGGTTATACGTAGAAAGCGTTAAGTAAAGACTTAGAAACTGTTGAAAGAAGCTGATAGTTAAGAGACGTTTCCTGTCGTTGAAAACAATACGTTATTGAAATCTGTGACGGTGTCGTCTTTTCTTACACATTCGGGCAGTCATCGGTGGTCTCACTCTCTCCAAGTCCCTCGCCAGACTGGGAGGGCCTAATCCTGCGGACAGATTCAACAGGGGAAGATCCAGCTCGTCATCCTGTGGTACCAGAAAAGAAGAAGAAGAGAAGGATCCATTCCATCCATCCCCTACCAAGCCTCGAGAGAACCGCTCCGAGGTTTGCCACAAGCCTGCTCCGGGGTTGCCATAGAATACCGACCCTCGGGTATCGCCACAGTACACATGTCATCAAACTTATTATACAATTGTGTAATGGCATCATGTTTCTTCATGAATACCAAGGCAAGGCAATCATCATTATGGAAATTGTCTAATAGGAATGTCCAAAACAGATTATAAAGGGCAACATTTTCAGAATAGATTAAATGGAAATACAGTTTACAACGGCGTAATTTCGCCAGGAAAGTGAAATTCAGCCTACACAGTCCATTAATGAAACTTTTAACACTTCCCATTTATTAAACCCAAATATAAGACGATACACAGAATTCCAGCATATTACATTTAATTCATTAGATTGTCTTGCTGACAAAGTCAAGGCAGGGAGAGCATAGGTCAAAAGGGGCAAGGAGTAGGTCTCTTGTAAGTGGAGATGTAAAATTTCATCTAAATTGGAGGCATGAGATGCAATACAATTACATGCCCGGTAGAACGATCGCTTCAAAGGATCAATGTCAAACATTACACTTCTACGGCCACCCATAAAATGTACACCCAAATACTTAAGGGAATCAACCCAGGAGATTGAGTTATCACCCAAAGACATCAAGTCAATTGACTTGGAACACCCTTTACCAAATTGTATGCAGTAAGATTTAGAACAGTTAAACTTAAGCAAAAGGGCACTGCTGGTGCTGTAGCAAACATTCAGCATGACCTGGAGACCATTTACTGAAGGGGAAAGTAAAATAATTATGCTGAAACAAAATTAACGTTGATTAACAAGTGTAGATGTAGGCCTAGTATTACACTGTAAGCCTACTTAGGTCTAGCTAGGCTATATATGTCGCAACAGAACATGAAAGACATTGCACAGACAAGAATAAGTCGAACGACTCGACAATGCAAGTGAAATTGAAACTGAAAATGATCAATAACGACTGCAATAACCAGTACAACAACGCCGTAGGCCTATATAGGACATAATATTATGAAGCCCATAATTATGACAATATAGTGCCTACGCTTATGAGCTTCGTATACCCTACAAATATGTCGGACCGTTTTAAGGTCGTCGAAGGCCCTAAGTATGGCTACGCACTCATGCATTCCTAGATCCCGACGGCCCGCTCTGCATTAAAGCTAATACAAAGAACCGTAATGTAGGCCTATATAATGCATGTCACAAAATGTATGCTGCTGCACAGCTTGACTTTAAATTAATATCTTAAAGCTAAACTGTTTCAGTGCAATTACAAACTTATTAAATTATAATTTGAAATTTCCTTGTCATATTCAATCATTAAACCATCGTAGAAGGTATAGGAAATTTACCAAAAAATCCAAGGGCCTACTTAATTCATGTAAAAAGAAATCCAAATTATACCTAAAAATATTTCTTAAACCTAAATGAACAGAATAAGAAGGCTTTTACCGCTTATAGGAACAAATTTAAATCAATCCGGATACAGGCTGAAACAAACTATTATGCAGCAGAATTCTGTAGGCAAAGTAACAGCCTCAAAGAAACGTGGAAAATCTTGAAAAACTTAATTGGTAGAAACAATAGTGAAGACAGAGATATTAAATCGTTAAAGATAAATGGTGTTTCACAGACCCGATAGAAATAGCGACAGAATTCAACAATTATTTTACTGATATTGCCCATTCGTTGGCAAAAAAATTCCTAATTCTGACTCTACCATTGAACAATATATATCTCATCCTTAGGTACACTCCTTTGGACTTACTGAAATCACAAAGGAGGAATTACTCCAACTAAGTCAAACAATCCATACTTCCTATGCTAAAGGAGTGGACAATATAGATCCTACTATATCCTTACCAAGCCAGGCAAGCCTACCTAATATAATCCAACCATTAACGGAAATTATCAACTGTTCCTTTAAAACTGGAACATACCCACAAACCTTAAAAATAGCAAAGGTGGTCCCTATATTTAAACAGGGCAAAGAGACGAAGTTTCAAACTACCGACCTATATCTGTTCTTCCTTTTTTCTCAGAACTGTTTGAAAAGGCCATGAATGTGCGCCTTACTAATTATATCACCAAATTTTATATTCTTTTCACCTCTCAACATGGATTTCAATCTGGCCATTCAACATTCAGGCCACTTCTAAGTATGCAAGATTAAATTTCAGCTGCAATTGATAATAATGAGTATTCTTTAGGGAAATTGTAGACCTGGCCAAAGCCTTTGATACTATTGATCATGGCATTCTACTAAAAAAATTATCTATTTATGGAAAGATACTCAAGTAAACTGGTTTAAAAGCTATTTAGAAATCAGAATGCAATTAGTAAGCTGTAACGGTACTAAGTCTCCTCTGAAACCAATTAGATACGGTATCCTCAAGGCTATATCCTAGGCCCTTTACTGTTTATTTTGTACATTAACGACCTTATCAATGTTTCTCCCGACCTACTCTTTATATTATTTGCAGACGACACTAATATTTTTAACTCTCACTTTTCAATAGAAGCACAAAATTGCCACTAATTAATCATACAAACACTGAACTAGAGAAAGTAGCTGAATGGTTCCAATCAAATAAGCTAACCCTTAACCTGGATAAAACAAATTACATTATTTTTAGATCATATAAAAATCCCTTCCTACTTCATGTCCAAATTTATGTATCATGGGCACCCCTATCACTCAAGTTCAATCATCAAAGTTTCGTGGAGTTTATTTCGACCAGCACTTATCCTGGAAGGAGCATGTATTTAATATTTCAACCAAAATTGCTAATACCTATATTCTCACACGCATCTAGAATTCTCCCATCACAGACCCGAACCACCCTTTACTACACCCTCATACACCCATACATAACGTATTGCAATATAGTTTGGACCTCGAGCGGCATATAGGCTAAGTCAAATCTTTCTGAGCTTCTTGTCCTAAAAAAACTGGCTGTTAGATTTTGTTGCATAAATTCCATATGGAGCCCATACAAAAATTGAATTTTTAAGCTTGAAATTATTAAAACCTGATCAGATAAGGCAAGTTCAAATTGGGATATTCATGTACAGATATACCCATCATCAATTACCACGAACCTATATAGATTATTTTCAACCCAGTAGCCTACTAATATTCATCACCGCTGCTCGAGAAATTTAAATCCATTCTATACTCCCTTTGCCCGTACTAATATTAGACTGCATCAATAAAATGTGCTGGACCAAGAATCTGGAACAGTGTCCCTCCTGGTATTCGCTCATTGCCCTCTCTACAGCTATTTAAACGGGAGCTTCAACCCACATTCAACTAGGAGTGTAATACATTCTTATACAACAGACTAAAAACCCTAGGGAATTTACTACCAAAACGTCTAGATCTGGGAGTGTGCACTGGTTTTTGTTCGTTACGTCTTGGCAATGTACTTTGTTTCCTTACTTTTGTTTTTTTATTTCTGTTTGTTCTATGATTGTTAAGAATTTATTGCTTAGTCTTTTACTTCACATAGTTGGCCGTGATGCATCTTTCCAACTTAATTGTCTCAGGTGGCCCTGGCTAGCGGGACCTTCGGGCTCTTTGGGGTTTCCTATGTAAACCGACAAAATTTGTAAAACCTGATGTGATTACAACATGTAGGGTACTTATATATACATAGGGGCCTATACGCAGTGGCGGCACAACACCAGGGCAAGTCAGGGCAAATGCCCTGGTAAAAACGCCTTTGACCTGGTCGTTGCCCTGCCAGAATTGTTGCCCTGCCTAGAATTAATTTGGGGCATAAACCGCCTTTGCACTGGTTACTAGTATGATTGCCCTGGTTATGTCCTGGTTACAAAAATGTGTGGCGCCGCCACTGCCTATACGTGCTTATGGGCCCATACAGAGGCGCGTTTACAGAAAACGGAGCCCTATGAGCATACATATTTGGGGGCCCTTCTGAACTTGTAGACTGAGAGACTGAGACTCTGGTTGTGTTTAGCCTATCATGGGGCCGTCCATAAATGACGTCACGCTATTTTGGCCGATTTTTAACCCCCTCCCCTCGTCACACTTCGTCACAAAAGTAAGACCCCCTCTGAAAATGACGTCACAAAGCTCTGACCCCCTAAAACCAATTTCCATGGCGAAGCAAAATGCTCTTTCATGGAACAAATAGCGAAAGCATGAATATTTTAAAATCTAACGGTGACCAAATATTGAAATAATTAGAAAATTATTAATAATGGTGCCCGTATACATTATAATAATTAAAAAAATAATGAAAATTTAATCCTCAAAATTACTGCTGTTAATATTAAAATTAAATTGTTGTTAGTTGTTAAATTTAATAACATAGAACTGGTGGGACGTCACACTACTCAGACCCCCCCCCACCCCCATGTCACACATCGTCACAAATTTCCGACCCCCCCCTCCCCTAGGTGCGTGACGTCATTTATGGACGGCCACATGTGCAAAAAGCCACGAAGTTGAACTTAAACCGTTTCTGTGCGTGTTATTCACACTGCGATCATGATTAGTAATAGAAGCTATTTACAAGGTATACCCCGCAGTCGATCTAGTCGAGTGTGTACGATCGACTTGGCTCGGCGGACGATCGACTTCGTCGACTCGCCGACCTTTCGACGACTCGATCGACTTAGTTCGGACGCCGGACAGCGATCGACTCGATCGACTTGGCTCGGACGGCGATCGACTCGATCGACTTGGACTGTAGTCTCTTGTCCAAAGTTGCTGTGCTGGTAACAGGCTCTGCAACAGATTTTAGCGAATGCTGATTGTGACTTTTGACTTCCTTTCTGCCATTGGACATATTTGCGCCATTTGTCTTAAAGAACATTCATGTAGGTATTTAAGTTTAGGGATTGTCTACGATGAATGTCCATAAAAGTGACCTGCTTTAGATCCCTCCTCCCATCTAAACACTTGTATGCATATGGCATTGCCCTCTTCGTCTTTTTATATGCCCTACTCCAACAGGCTGCTATTACTGATCTTGCAGGGTTAAATGAGATACAGAGTACAGGTCCTTTGATACAGCTGCTTCGCGCATGCAGCATAACGATTTTAATTTAAATGTAGTACAGGCAGCTGTCTTACTGAAGCAAGCGTTTAAGGCATAAGCTGTACTGAAATAAGTGTATATATATAGGCTAGGCCTACTAAATTTATCTGAGGACTTTTACATTGGCATAACTCCCTCCCCTTGTCCGCATTTGGGTGACTCTTCCCTCTTGCCGCCATCATTAATCAACAACCCCTTACAGAAAACATTATTCTCAACGCATTTAAGATGTCTTTCTTTCGTCGTATTCAGAGCACAAGATGGCCTCAAAGAATACGTTTGAAAACTTGCACAAAATATTCGATGGCACGGCTTGTCCAAGATGCGACTGCAAAGATGCAGCCAGAGTAAAGACTGTTGACCTGGGAGACGAAGGCTTCATCAGAAGCTGTAGCGTCTGCAATTGGGCAACTGGAGTTGATGATTCCGTAAATCTCTGTGATCTTGGCGAGGAAAACTGGGTGTTTGAACCCAATGATGGTGAAAGTGGTTCTTGCTTAGAAAATACAAATCATTATCCGATTTACATAGGATTCAGTCAAAATAGTCAGATAAGATCGCGATGCAGGAACTGCAAGAAAACTGGTATTATGTTCTACAAAGGGCAAGATTTCAACAGTGCAAATGGGGAATTTCGAGACACAGACTCTGTGTTTGGTACTATCTTCAAGAATATAACAGACGAATGTGACACAACTAATGAAGCAAAGTTGTTCTCAGGTATGTTAGAAGAGCTTGCAGAAAATGACGAATTTTCAGAGTGTATGCCTCCCTTGGATGTTGATCAAGGAGAGAAACTGGAACTTGTGTGCGACTGTGGTAACGGCAACCCAGAACTTTTTAACAAGATTCAGAACTCATCTGGTAGTGTGATGCAATTATCATGCTTGCAGTGCTATGCCAACTATTCACCAGATCTTGATTCAAGCATTGCCTACATTGTCTGTGAGAAGTGCAACAACAACGTTGAGGACTGTTTTGAAAAAATTTATGAATCTGGAAAACTTATTAAAATCAAGTGTCTTCAGTGTGATACTGCTCAGAAATTTTCTAAAACTCACCACAGAGTATTTGAGAACACCGACTACATTCACAAAGATCGCGTGTCGTCTTGGGACATGATTGAACGCGGAAACCATATCTCATGGCAGAGAGATTTGTCTTATGAACATCATGCAATAGTGCTTTCGGTCCACCCAAACGACAAAAAGATGAAAGTTGTAGAATACGGCTTCAATTTTGCCATAATAGATGGAACGCCAAGACTTGTGGTTGTGCAAGAGAGAGAAGAGACAATTGAAGACCTCCAACATATATTTCTATATCGATATGACTATGATCCGGAAAACTGTTATCCACCAGAAGAAGTTATTGAACGAGCTCAAAGTCGGATTGGAGAACGCCTATACAATATATTTGCCAAAAATTGTGAACATTTTGCAACATGGTGTAAAACTGGAAAGGAATACTGCAGTCAAATTATACCATTTGCAAGGCGGGTTGGTCAATCAGCTGTTGCTTTCATATCACAGCTTTCCAGGCCGTTAATCAAACTGATTAAAGATGAGGTGTTTCAGATAATTGTTTCAGGGGCAACAGTTGATGATGTGGTGAATTTTACAGTACAACAAATAGCGAAAGTGAAAGTGGATAAAGCTTTTATGGTTGGCAGAATCGGATTTACTGTTATTCTTAACCTGGTTGTAGAACTATGTATGTTCTACTACAATTACAAAGAAGCTAAAAAAGACTTTGATACAGGCAAAATAACAAAGACGGAATTTCGTAAACGGAAATTTGAACTCATTGGAGAAAGCATTGGTGGCTTAACATTAGGTTTGCTACTTGGTTTCACCTGGTTGTTTGGGCTTGGCATCATTGCGACATTGATCCTTAACATACTTGGCATTATTGGTGGACGCCTCTTTGGAGCATGGATTGGAAGAACACTACACAACCTCACACTGACGGCTTAATGATGAGGGCTTATCAAGTGCTGACTAGTCACACATTAATGTATACAATGTAGTAACTATCAGGTGCGTGTTTGAGATTCTCGTCCAATTTAAAGCAAGCAAAAATGACTTCATGTGCCCTCTCTGATCCCCTGGAAACCGGACTCGGACCTCCCTCGGACTACTCTTTTGGACAACCCTCTGATTAGACGCAGCGCTCGTGAATAAGCTGGTGCCCTGCGCTTGGCTTTCGAGTGGCGCTTTAGAAGTTTGGAGATTACGAAGTTCTTGCCATCTCTTAGAATGGCTACAGACAGTTTAGCATTTTGGGTGTCTAGCCAGATGGCTAATTTCACCACATAGGCGCTGATCACAGAAAATAAAAATGTATGAAAGCAAATGAGACTGTAAATGCGATATTTCAGCAAACACTGTCTTATTTGGTGTTCTCTTCAACATTTCTCCAATGTCAAGCCCTTTCAATGTATCATTCACAGCATACAACGTTAGACCATTCAATTACAGTTATACTAAAACGAGTAAAACTTCGATTTAATATGACTATACTTCAAATGAAGGAAGCTAGAATGCAATTTTAATCAAGACTGCTTTGGATTCAAGTGATTAACTGGACTCAGGAGGGGAAGCGCGGGAGAGTAAGGCCAAGAAAGAACTGGATGGGAACTGTTCGAGAAGATCTGAGATGTCTGGAGTTGACGGTGGATGATGCTGTCGAGGTGGCGAAGGACAGAGAAGAATGGAAAAACTGCGTTGCCCGATGTGCAGTCTTGCACGGGTAGGACTAAGGTCTAAGGCAAGGCTTTCGATTCACAATGACGATATCTGCATTGCTTCCGTTACTTCTATCTTCTATGCCGTGTTAATGAACTCGGACTGCGTCGTCATGTACGCGGCGGCCTTGCGGGTTTTCACTTGAAACGTACTACCCGTGTGTACGTGTTGACTTCGGTCGCACGTACGAGGTTCGTTCCTGTGATCGCCGGCAATCAACCGCCGCGCCCGGTCGCCTGCACCATCGTCGGTCCTTGATCTTCATCACCGCCGTCGACCTCGTTCCCCGGCGCTCGGGCCGATGCTCGTCGTGTCGAGGATCATCTGATGCAGCCCCTCGTGTCGGCATGCCTTCCTTCAGACTCGCCAGCTCAGGTGCGCAATGTTCAACGCTCACTCACTCGCCAACAAAGTGGACGTTGTTAAGCAGTTTTGGCTCTACGCTGGACTGGATGTCCTTGGCCTCAAAGAGACGTGGCACGAGGACGCTGACGATGTCGCACTTCGACGCTTGATAACTTCTGGCCTGCAGGTGCTGGAGCGGGCTCGCCCCGTTCAACGGAGGGTGTGGACTGATGACGTCCTACCGATCGACAGTGTTGTTCAGTAATTGAAATACATGTAATTGAATTATGTAATTGAATTACAAGTTCTGTAATTGTAGTTGTAATTGAATTACATTTTAAGTCCAGTAATTGTATTTCAATTACAATATTGTATGTAATTTGTAATTGAATGAAGTGTAAATTACAAATTACTTTCATAAAGTCAGCAAAGATGCCAGCCCTTGCCTTTGAGGTCTATCAAAGTGTGCTGTAAGATTGTAAGATTGTAAGAGGGGTGTAAGGAAAGAATCATGTTGACAATTATGTTGCCATGCAAACATAATGCAGAGCAGTTTATTCAATTAAACGGGTGGCCCGGGTCAACCCGGCAGGCTGGCATCTTTGCTGACTTTATGAAAGTAATTTGTAATTTACACTTTCGCCTGGGTGAGTGAGTCAATACGTCCAGCAGTGCTAAAGGGCTGGCCTTCATTATCAGATTATCCATGCAGTCATTCTTAGATAGCTTACTGCGGCTGCCTACAGAAAACAGAGCTTCCTTCTTCAGCTCCAGTTGAGCGTCTCTTTAGCACTGCTGGACGTATTGACTCACTCACCCAGGCGAAATCAACAGTTCTCTAGCAGACTATCATTTTGAAAAACTTCTACTAAAAATCAAATAAACTCTAACTTGTTTTAATGGATCCTAATTGTAAATCGTATTTTGGATACCTGACAAACTTATAATATAAATGAATGTATATATGATTACAATTTACAGGCCACTGGTCAATTGGATGTTTTAGTTTAAAAATAGAGTAAATTAAAAATTATCGAAAAAATTGTAAATCAATAGCCAATAATATTTTAAAGGAATAATTGAAAAGTAGGCCTAATTGGTTATTGAATTACAATCAAAATGTAATTGTAATTGAATTACATTTACAAGCATGTAATTGCAATTATAATTGAATTACATTTAAAATGTAGGCCTAATTGATACAACACTGCCTATAGAAATCATGGCGGCGGCGTCGCCGCGTCGTGGTCGCGTCCGCCGCTGTCAGGCTGACGAAGCTTAGGCCTACTGCTGTTGTAGCGTTGCTGTTGCTGCTGGTACTGTTGCTGCTGCTGTTGTTGTTGATTTAGGTTGCATGACACAATAGTAACAGACGATAACAAGTTTTACAGGAGTCGAATTTAACTCTATGGCAGCAATGCAAGGCGCCCACCTGTCCTACTACTCATTTTACCAACGCCATCTGGCGAACGGAAGGCTGAGTCTACCTCAAGGGGTAGCGGGAATCGAACGCGCTTCCTACTTGATGTTCTACTCTTCACACCAGTGATGTTTCCGTTTATCTATTCTCCCAAATCAATCAATCAATCAATCAATCAATCAATTTCGTTTATTCACTGAAGTGTTGTGTTATAATAATATTATACCGTTACATTCACAACACCAAGCTGACATGTCGCAACTTGTTACAGGTAACAGATAGGAAAAATTGTCTAAGCTCTGACAGTTAGTTATTAAATCGGTTGAGATAGCAAATATTATCTTTTGGCGGTCATTTTACCACTAGGCTACATTAATATGCCATGCCAAGATTGATCTTGGCCATTTGCCTTATAGCGAAGCATTAAAACTACACGGGCTACAGCTTAACCGCGCGCCTATGGGTAGGCTAAACAACAGAAGCAAGATTCTTCCACTAGGCCTATCTTGATTAGCCTACTTACATAGGCCTACTGTAACATAAAGCACATACAACCACGTCAGCAAGATTTTCCAGCGTTACAGGTATAAACTGATAACATCGGCAAAAGTCGAAACGGAAATAGACTAAGTTTCAGTCGCACGATTTTAGTGTTAGAAACAGAAACGAGTTCCCAAGTATAGGCCTATTAGCCTACTAAGTTTTTGCGGAAAAGCACAAGTAGGCCTATATAGCCCTAACAGATTGAAAGAGCGAATGCAGATAGGCCCCTGTGGTATCATTAACCGTCTATAATAGGCTAGGCCTATGTAAATAACAGGTAGGCCTACTATAGGCTAGAGGCCAAATCAGGGCTGCAAAAGGTTTTTTTGAACAACGAAACCAAAAACCCACAAAATTGGCTTTTTTATAAATTTTAAGTGCCAAAAAAATGGCGTCTCATTTCTCTTGGCAATTATTGTTGTATCGTCTTTGTCATTTCGTCACATGACGTAATACATCTGATTAATTTGAGCGGTATTCATACCGTTTTTATCAGTTTTATTATCCGAAATAGGGAAATCTTAAAAACAAAAAACCCCAAAAAATTAAAAACCAAGTTTTCATTTAGAAAACACTTGTTTTTTTTGCAGCCCTGGGCTAAATGGCTGCCACATAATAAAAGCGCTACTAAAGTTCATCAATCGTCTTGAAGGTATTATATATTCTTTGACGTCGACTGTGATGTAGGCCTATATCACGAAAATTATGACAACAACGCTAACTATAATATTCAAAAGGAGTTAATTAAGTTATAATGCCAAGAAATTCTCTTGAAAGTATACTAACATTTGAAACAAAATTATACTGAAACTAAATTAATGTTGATTAACAAGTGTAGGCGTAGTACTGCAGGCTGTAAGCCTACATAGCTACAGGTCGCAAAAGAGCACGAAAGACGCCGATATCATAAACAGAAAGATCGACTCGACAATGCAAGTAGATCGAAAATGATTATCTATAACCAGCTACAACCAGAGGCGCGTTTACAGAAAACGGGGCCCTAGACGCAAACGTTTTTGTGGACCCTTTTGAGGACAGCTATAGAGAGTCTGAGACTCTGGTGGTGTTTAGCCTATCATGTGTAAAAACCCACGAAGTTGAACTTGAAGTCGTTTTTGTGCGTGTTATTAACGCGGTAATTACATGTAGGATCAGTACTGTTATAGAAGCTATAAATTTCAAGGAATGTGAAGTTATTTGATTTTAGTTTTAAAGAACGCAAGAATATGTATAATTGTACAATACATTTATGTGAATGCTAAGCTGCAAAAAGAAATAGGCTACATTAAAATAAATCAAAATTTTAAAATGTTATTGTTTATACAGTAATTTCAGGGGGAACTAGCGTTGGGCTTGGGGGCTTAAGCCCCTCCCCCATACGAAGCTGAAGCCTCCCTGAAAATGAATCAAGCCCTGTGCTCCAATATTGGCTCGGGCTACCGGTGGCCTACTCGCCATTTTCAAGGCTTAAAACCCACGAAGGTGAACTTAAAGTCCTAGTTACGCCAGTGAGTAATTGAAGGCATATTTTCATTCCTTTGGGGCCCTCGGAGATTTGGGGGACCTAGGCGCGCGTCTAGGCCTAATGGTAAACGCGCCTCTGAGTACAACGTCATTTTTGGGACATTATATTATTAAAGCCCATACGACAAGATATATGTATAGGGGCCGTCCATAAATGACATTCACGCAATTTGGCCGCTTTGAACCCCCTCCCCCTCGTCACACTTTGTCAAATAAATAAAACCCCTTGAAAAATGACGTTTAAAGCAGTAATTTCCCCTACAAACTAAATTTACATGGCGAAGTAAAATGCTCTTTCGTGGAACAAATAGGAAGCATGCATATTTTAAAATCTAACGGTGACTCAAATATTGAAATAATTAGAAAATTATTAATAATGGTGCCCATTTTAGGCATTAAAATAATAAAAATAATGAAAATTTAATACTTACAATTAGTGCTGTGATTGTTAAAATTAAATTGTTAATTCCTAAATTTAATTACATAGACCTGGTGTGACGTCGCACCTCTCAGACCTAATGGTAAACGCGCCCCATGTCACACATCGTCACAAATTTCCGACCATTCCCCCCTAGGTGCCGTGACGACAATTATGGATACCCTAATGGGCTTCCTGTGTCTTACATAATTATAGGAGTGGCTATAGTCTGATCACTTTGGTGGCGGTATGTGAAGATTGTTGACATTCATACGCATGGCTTGTTCTAAATAAAGAACTTTACCGTATGTAACACGAACTTGGAGCAGATTTTGACTAGTTGAAACTGCTTGTGCTGACAACAGGCTCTGCATCTGTTTTTAGCGAATGCTGATTGTGGCTTTGGACTTCAGTTTCTGCCCTTGGACAGCATATGCGTGTAGGTATTCAAGTTAGGCGTTGTCCATGAAGAATGTCCATAAAAATGGCTTTCGATCCCTCCCGCCCCTCTTACCATTTGTATGCATACATGGCATTACCATCCCATCTTTTTATATGTCCTACTCTAACAGACTACTAAAGCATAGATTAGGTTACCTTGCTGATCTTGCAGGGCTAAATATGAGCTACAGGGCAGGGTAATTTGATACAGTTGCTTCCAGCATAAGGACTTTAATTTAAATGCAGTAAAGACAGCTGTCTCACTGAAGCAGGCGTTTAAGGCTAAGCTGTACTGAAATAACTGTATATATAGGCTACTAAATTTATACAAGGACTTTTACATTGGGCACAACTCCCTCCCCTTGTCCGCATTTGGGTGACCCCTCCCTCTTGCAGACATCCTTAATGGACAACCCCTTATTTAAAACATTGTCAGCGCATTTAAGATGTCTTGCTTTTGTCTCATTCAGAGCACAAGATGGCCTCAAAAAATATGTCTGAAAACTTGCATACAATATTCGATGGAACGGCTTGTCCAAGATGCGACTGCAATGATGCAGCCAGAGTAAAGACTGTTGACCTAGGAGACGGAGCCTTCATCAGAAGCTGTAGTGTCTGCAATTGGGCAACTGGAGTTGATGATTCCGTAAATCTCTGTGATCTTGGCGAGGAAAACTGGGTGTTTGAATCGAATGATGGTGAAAGTGGTTCTTGCTTAGAAAATACAAATCATTATCCGATTTGTATGGGATTCAGTCAATCTGGTCTGATACGATCACGATGCAGGAACTGCAAGAAAACTGGTCTTATGTTCTACAAAGGGCAAGATTTCAACATGGGAAATGGGGAATTTCGAGACACAGACTCTGTGTTTGGTACTATCTTCAAGAATATAACAGAAGAATGTGACACAACTAATGAAGCAAGGTTGTTCTCAGGTATGTTAGAAGAGCTTGCAGAAAATGACGAATTTTCAGAGTGTATGCCTCCTTTGGATGTTGACCAAGAAGACAAAATGGAACGTGTGTGTGACTGTCATAATGGCAACCCAGAATTTTTTAACCAGATTCAGAGCTCATCTGATAGTGCGACGGAATTAACACGCTTGCAGTGTAATGCCAACTATTCACCAGATCTTGATTCAAGCACTGCTTACATTGTTTGTGAGAAGTGCAACAACAATGTTGAGAACTGTTTTGATAAAACTTATGAATCCGGAAAACTTATTAAAATTCAGTGTGATACTGCTCAGAAATTTTCTAAAACTCACAGAGTATTTGAGAACACTTACTACATTCACAAAGACCGTGTTTCCTCTTGGGACATGATTGAACGTGGAAGCCATATCTCATGGCAGAGAGGTTTGACCTATGAACATCATGCCATAGTGGTTTCCGTCCACCCAAATGACAAAAAGATGAAAGTTGTAGAATACGGCTTCAATTTTGCCATAATAAATGGAAAGCCAAGACTTGCGGCTGTGCAAGAGAGAGAAGTGACAATTGAAGACCTTCAACAAATTTTTCTGTATCGATACGACTATGATCCGGACAACTGTTATCCACCAGAAGAAGTTATTGAACGAGCTCAAAGTCGGATTGAAGAACGCCTATACAATATATTTGCCAAAAATTGTGAACATTTTGCAACATGGTGTAAAACTGGAAAGGAATCCTGCTGTCAATTTATACCATTTGCATGGCGGATTGGTCAATCAGCGGTTGCTTTCATATCACAGCTTTCCATACCATTAATCAATCTGATTAAAAATGAAGTGTTTAAGATTATTGTTTCAGGGGCAACAGTTGATGATGTGGTGAATTTTACAGTACAACTAATAAGGAAACTGAATAACGTGGATAAAGATTTTATGGTTGGCAGAATCGGATTTACTGTTCTTCTGAACCTGGTTGTAGAACTGTGTATGTTCTACCGCAATTACAATGAAGCTACGGCAGATTCTGAAACAGGCAAAATAACAAAGACTGAATTTCATAAACGGAAATTTCAACTCATTGGTGAAAGCACTGGAGGCTTAACGTTAGGTCTGCTTCTTGGTTTCACCTGGTTGTTTGGGCTTGGCATCATTGCGACATTGATCCTCAACATGCTTGGCATTACTGGTGGACGCCTCTGTGGAGCATGGATTGGAAGAAAACTACACAACCTCAAACTGAAGGCCTTGTTAAGTGCTGACTAATCACACATTAATATATACAATGTAGGAAGTATCAGGTTCGTGATTTGAGATTCTCATCCAATATAAAGCAAGCAGAAAGGACTACAATATTCATGCTTGCATATTCTTGTCATCTCATAGGATGGCTACAGACAGTTTTGCATTTTGGGTATTTATAAATACCTGCAATTGTCTTGCATTTCGTTATTTATGTAAATTACTTAAATTTAAAAACAACAGTCTTCTTTTTGAGTTGTGTAGCCCAATAGCAATAGCAGGTGTAAAAAATTTGTTACCATAGATATAGCAATTAGTATGTTTTGGTCTGTTGTAATTAATAGTTATTGTTTTGCTGACAAGATCATTTATTTTCTTCTCACGGATAACATGATATACTAATTACACTTTATGTTGAGTGTCTTAAAAACATCATTGATAAAAAAGATGTAATTATTACAAACAAGATGTTATGTGAATATTATCTTAAGTGTTATTTTCAACTGCCAACAGTGGCTATGAGAATTGCAAGAAGTGGATGTGATGGGCTACTGAAACGAGTGGTTTTTAGTTTTTACCTGGTAACATACGGAAGGGATTGTATTTCCTGCTGGGGTGTTATAATTGAACAGAGAACATATTTAAATATTATATGAAAAGTTTATGTCTTGTTCACAATTTGGTTGTATCAGAATGGGAGACAACTAAACCCACAAGAGGGCTGAGATAACAGCTAAGTCCCCAAGTCATCCCAGGATCATGTACCTACCTTAAGCACTGGCAACTCGATTACAAAGTCATAAAATTAGCATTAACTAAGTTGCTTGTTAATATGATGTAATAACAGAAATCAATTTAAAAAGCTCTGCATTTTTGGTATTTTTTGGGTATAAATCAGTAAGAATATAAGTGAGGGTCAACAAGAATTCACTGCAAGAATTATATTTCTTTACAGTTAATGAGTAAAGGTTTAAAAAACAGTTTTTACGCATTTGTGATGATGATGATAATAATAATAATAATAACTGAGTGCCATAGATGTGTATAATCACATTAACGTAAAATAAAGCCAAGACTTTTCATAGTAGTGAAATTCACAGAATGTGAACACTTTGAGCAGTCACTGGCAGAAGTCAACAAACACAGAAACTGATTATAACATAACAGAAACCATTATCCTTGATAACTAATGAAATCAAATGAATGCACCATAGTTTAAACCTGGTTGAGTAACAAACAAAAAACTGTCAGTTAACATCCCATTAATCCAACAACGGTCCTAAATACTTTTTAGTAAAGACCCTAAATACATATCAACCACAATGTAAACAAAAAATCCCAACGACATTAATAACAATGTAACAAAACCATGCAGTTAAAACCTTACACCTCAAGTCCAAAGGACAAAATTTTGGTCTCGATGATTCATTCCTGATAAATACCATATAATCTAAGCACTTATTAAGGTGCAAGTGCTTCTCTACTAGCATCAATCTGTATAAATTATTGCAGTTCTATCAGCCATTAAAACACTGTACTCGTTTATCATTGCTTTCTTTTCTCAGAAACAGTCCAGATATCAAAATTATGAATTCTATACATATAGCAGCTATAAAGCATTCTGGGACGATGCAAGAATCTTAACTGCCCTCGGACTCGTCTATAGGGCGCACAATCAAATGCCTAAACTTAAAGTCTAGGAAGAACCAAGAACAATCAAACTGCCACAGATAGGAAATGAAACATTGTCCTTGTCCATACCACTATTCTGTCTACCTGGTATAAAACTGAGAAAACTATAGTAAGTACCAATAAGCTGGAAGTAAGAACACAGCTAACACCAACAGTCAACAACGCTTGCACAGCAAGAATAGCAGTTAGCTTTCAAACACGCACCACCAACTTAATATAAAAATATCAATGACAATTGTAAGTTTATCACTGTAATTCAGAATTGCACAAAATATGCAGAGAATCACTTCAAAATGTACCCAAACTGAAGACAGTGCATGAAGTTGTAAAATTCACTGTTGTAAATTCAAATTCAAATTTTATTAGAATCGATTCCATGAACAGTGAACACAATGTACACGTATAAGTTCTTAGTCATTAACAGTTTACATTTCGTAAGCGCCATTAATAAGACACAGAAATTGAAGAGGTCATAGTCCAACAGGTTAAGTAGTAAAAATCGATTCATGTGGAGAAGAAGCCCAAGGGGCTTATCTTGTAAGAAAGCAACAGTAGACAGCAGAGGGAAAGCAAACATTAACACACAGTTGATAGTCGATTACCAAGGTGTTTACCTTATCTCAGTATCGACGACTCTAAACCTGGTGCATGCTGCAACCAGTGATTTGCCCCGAAATATGTACCTGATGTATTACTGCAGCCTCTTTGAGCCTCCTTGCATCGTCCACTCCACTCTTCAAGCGGACTTCAATATTCAAATCTATATTTGTGCAGCTCTTCTTCTCAATCATACTTTTGGCACCAGCAGAATGAGCAGATGGATGTTGCCCCTCGATAAATGTTTTCATCGCGTGTCCTAACATAGCTGAGCAATTATTAGTCGTTTTTATTGCAACAAATTTCGTTTTAGTTATAGTTTCTGTTGCCTGTGTATTTTAGTTTCAGTTTTAATTTTCGTTTATGAAAACATTCAATTTTCGTGCCATCTTCGTTTTCATTAATGAAAACAACACTATATACAGCATAGAAAAGATACAAGAGAGAACTGGTGCCAGTTCCTTCACTGGTGTTCAGTTATGGAAAGTGTTGAGCAATAGTTTACAGATGAGGAGTCTTAAAGTGAGCAACCAAGATGCAGATGGAATGGAGATAAATTGGACAGCATCATGACCAGCAAATATACTGCCAAACAGGGGAAAATAGGTTTATTATTCTCCTCCATGTTCAAAACCACTAATGCAGAGTTGGATTGTCTCGATACACTGTCTCGGTCTCGAGACGTCTCGAAACAGGTTTTTCGATGTCTCGGTCTCGGTCTCGGTCCCAATGTCTCGGTCTCGAGATCATTTCTCGACTTTTTGGAAACTGTTCGAAAAGAAACAATTGTTTTTGGAAACTGTCTCTGCGAAAGTCTTGTTCTCTTAACTGCGGTCTCCAAGTTCTGTACAAACTGTTTTTGTTCAGAACTTTGTACAGTATTGCGCTTAAAATAGTCTTGTGCCGAATGGATAACTAGTTAATCGAAAGTGCCAAACAGATAGGAAGTTTTAAAAAGCGGTGTTTCTGGCACATTAAGATTTAAGAGTATTGAAAAAAGCAGTCTTAAGTTTGCACTTTCAGTTCAAAATTGTCAAATATCTTAAATTGTCTCATATAGAACCTGAAATCGTGAAATTTGCATTCACGAAGTTTGAAATCAATGAAAACCAAAATAAATGGCATGCCGTTCGTCGTTTTAACAACAACTATTATAGTTTCTCAAGGTCAGTGATGTGAATTTTCGTTAATACGAGGGCCTATTGGAATTTTGGTTTAATTTTAGAATCATTTAGAAGATTTCAGAATGGCTGAAATATTTAATTTCTTTATAGTTTATACAATTCAGGTGATCTGCTGATTTCAGTGACTTCCCTGGTGTTAGACTTCAAAAGTTGAGAAAAATTGTTTCAGACTTGGGTCCAATGTGCATTTCAACCGTTTTGAACTGTCTCGAACTGTCTCGGACAGTGTCATCGACTCAGCAAATACTTCCAAACAGAGGAAAATCGGTTTATTATTGTCTCCATGTACAAGTCTGCACTAATGCATAATGCATACGAGATCAGCTACTGCAAAGCATATCTAAAATAGTGCATGACAGAGATCTAACACGATGTAAGGAAGTCTAAAATGTTAATGTCATATAACAGAAAAACAAAGCTTATTCAGAAGTACAATTGTTAAGTTGAGGTATCACAAAGATACAAACATCTGTTTGACTCTTTAATGTGGTAATGTGAAGATGGAATAAGAAATCATATCTAATAATTTATAAAGTGCCTCTCACAGAATAACTAGATGCTCTCAGCATAGAAGCCCCGGGGAAAAAGAAATGCCTTTAAAGAGCGAGAGACCGATGAGGAAAAACCAGTTATTAGTTTAGCCCTTAGTAAGGGGAAGGTCATTCCAAATGGAGGGACCAACCACAGCAAACACCTGGTGTTGGGCCAGAGCACTCCTAGTCCTAGGCACAAAGAGATCAAGGCCGATCTGAACAGCACAAAGAGCAAGATGAGGATGCAGATAACAGCTTTCACATATAGACTGAGAAATATTTGGGGGTACTGAGATCTGGGATTTGGAGACCAGAAAGAGGGTCTTATACTGGATGCACGCATTTAAAATATAAAATTTAGCGAAAGGTTATATTTTTTAATAAAGGTTGAAACATAATATAATAAAAAACTGAGTGTAACATAACTTAAGAGGATTTATATTGCATTTATTCGAGATATGTACTAAGTAGCAGAAAAGTCAATGTATAAATCTATCTCAAAAGTTTTTCAAGTACTAAACATCATTAAAGTATTCCATCATCAAAGCATTCCATAAATCTCGTTTTCAAGATACACATGAATTTACATTGATTCCATGGCTAATTTCCAGCATTACCAACTTCAACATGTCATGAATCTCAAACTTTCTGTAGCTGAATTACTCATACAAGCCACTTGGATATGCTTCATAGTGAATATCATGCCCCTAGTGGACCAGAAAAGTTAGGGCCCGGCAATTGTGGGCCCTGTAATATCACTGGACAAAGTAATTGGGTAACAAACTGGATAACAATGTTCGACTGCAAGTACTAGCATGTGCCTTTTAAAAACATTGCCTGCTGTAAAACAAACTACGAGATCTTAATGTTTACAATGAAATATGGAATTGTAACAAAATCTACTTACTATCATATGTAACAGGGAATGATATGGTTGCGCTTTCGGAACCTCTCAAAACATAAAGTTAGAGAGGGAATTTATACAAAAGAGCGGGAGATCACAATGAAAGAAATTTGGAACAACAATGAACTGAGAATATTTAGCAAAATCTGGATAACAAAAAAATACATAATCTTAAAACACTTGGAATTTTTTAACACATAACCAAAACACAACAACTGTTAGAACAAATTCAAGCAGCATCTATGGAAGTGAGATACCACAGATGGCAAGAGGCTTCACAAATGACAACGTTATAAAACACATGAGAATCCATGGCTTGTCTCCCTGTCTTTGGTCCTCCATGTATCTTGAATGGTTCCATGTGATTTTGGAATGTGGTACTGCCTAAGAGCAACCATCAAATGATACCTTGTGCATCCTGATAGTCATAATTCACTATCAGTGCTCAGTAATAATAGTGGCTATTCAGAAAGTTTCTGATTAGACTCAACACCATGCATGGCTTAGATAAATGACAAATGGTTTCATAAATGACACCTGGTTTCAAAAATGACACATGGTTTCATAAATGACATGCTGTTTCATAAATGACACATGGTTTCATAAAGGACACATGGTTTCATAAATGACACATGGTTTCATAAATGACATACTATTCATGCAAAACTTAAGCTGTGTTCTTTGACTCACAGTGTGCGTGACAAAGAATTCACTCTTTATCAAACAAGTTCTCAGGTTTAACTGGTTAACAGGAATGTTAATGAGACATTAGGTTTAACGTAAAACCAAACCAACAATTTCAATCACAGAATGTTAACAAGAGGCCTTGCCCAAAATAGCTTAATACAAGAGGGCATGCATGCTAAGACTATTCCCTGACAATAGGAACTTGATTACTGGAACGGTCACCAGACTCCCATGACCAATGAACATTGATATAATGCCACCTTTGAATGCCATCTAAGTACATATTAAAACACGGTTGCATTGCAGTGAGGTCAAGATACGAAGCTGAATGTTTGATCAACTTCACAGAACATGTTCATCAGAATTCATAATAATGAAGCACACAACAAAAAGGTCAAGCCATCCATAGTAATTGTCTCATACTCAATGAACAGTAAATGCTTTGTCTTGCTTACTCATCGTCACACACAGATCAGCTACAGCCAGTGTTTCCGTTAACGCCCAAATGGCCGTTTTTACGTCCGCAAAAAGTGTCCAAATATTTTGGTGTGATAGCCGAAACACGAGCTACGTTCAAAAAATTCTGGGTCAAGGCGTAAATACATCCTCTTTTTGGACTCTAACGGAAACACTGGCTACAGCTTACTTACAACCAGCTGACTGGTATTAACCCTTTAATGACAAGAGGGTTTAGTTTTTCATGCATTTTAGTAAACGCTCGCCAATAAAGTGTTAAGCCTTATATTATCCAAGGATACATCAATTGAAGCAAAATAATAACAGTGAACATGCTGTCAATTCAGATTTAGCTGCCCATTCTACATTGCTGAACAAATTACAGTCAAATAATATCACTTTAAAATAATTCTAACTTCTAGATTCTAAACAATGGCAAAAGTGAAACTAGTGTTTCCTCGCTGCAATTGTCTTTCGTTGAACAGAAGACAGAACCTATACAAAGATTTATGCCTTCAGCATTTTGACACAACACTACAGAAGTCATTCGATTATATTAGATAAAGAAAAGGCTTCATCATGAAACATAATCAACAAAAGAAACAGAATTCATTAACAGGTAGTTTTCAACAGCATCCTGAGCAAATTTCCCTAACAACACACCCATTTTAATCTATCAAGTTTTAACTGGAATAACGAAAAATTTGAACCATTTCAGGCTTTAAAAACTTAAATTAAGATGACGATCGGACTACCCACATTTGCTACTCCAACCACTTAACACAAACCCAATGATCTATACACGCAAATTACGTCTTGTTAGAAAGTATTAATAAACTCAAGTATATCATCACATGGCAAGAAACTTTTGTGGAATGATTGACAATCAATTCTTTTTGTAAGGGTAAAAACCTTCGCCGACCTTTCTACCAAGTTTTCCATCTTCTACGTACTTGTCGAGTAGTGAACTGGGATTATAAAGTGGATCGTTCGGGAATCTCTTGTGCCATCCTGTCAATCAAAACACTTCTTGCAACAATTTCTCATTTTAAACTGATACTTTAAAGCCAGTACTGAAAAGGACACAGTATTTCAAGTTCTGTAGTAAGTATGTAAGTATCAACTTTAATTCACAGTTGCAGACCACATTCCGAGTTACAAACGACATCATACATAAACAAGTACATTCAAAGACAAGCATAATCAAAATATAACATACGAATAAGAACACTTCCGGGACAACTCTACGTTGAAGGGGTGCTCTGACTGTTTATTGGGGCAAGTAATGGAACAACATCTGCTCAGGGTTTCGCACAATTGAAGCAAAAAGGGCCTTGTCTATTGTACTTTTGCAAAGGTTCTGGAATCAATCTGATAGTAGTACATACATTTAGCCTTGGAAAAATCATATAGATTCATTCATACTGATCAAGTAGCAGCAAGTAGAGTGAGTGGATCATATTTCACAGAGGGTCAATTTAATTACCAATGTAAAAATTGATTCTAGTGGCAAATACAATGCATTGTCGTATACTCCATCGGTTTTATAAATTATATGCCACAAGCTTTCATAAAAATTAGCACCTCTCGTTATTTCTACTGACTAATTCCAGTACTCGGAAACAAGCAAGGCCACGAGATCATAACTTCACTTAGCTCACTGTGTTAACTTGTGGAACATGCCAAGAGTAAACATCTTAGTATAATATTGCATCCAACATGGTGGGAAGGTGATCACTTTATTTGCGTTGCTTGTATTTATAAATAACACATGTTAGTCAACATGCACCCATATCAGACAGCAATGTTCAAAGGTTTGGCTTGAATCTGCTTGACAAAAGGTGAATGCTCTACGGTCACCCAAGCCGTTCATTTACTTGTTTAATTTACTGGGCTGTACATTAAATAAAACTTTAAATTTATCGTTATTTGTTGCTCATGTTGGCAATTCTACCTCAGTGCTCTGAAGGAAATTAAATTAATACCACACTCACAGAGTGCTGTACATGGAGCAAACCCTGTTTTGGGACATTCATACATCAGTTTGAAGAAGAACGTAGACAATTGAATGCATGGCTCACCATCCATGATGAACTTATGAGTGTCAAGTCCTGTGTAGTCAACCAGTTCGATAGGTCCCATTGGAAAGCCACAGCCCAGCTTCATTGCGACATCGATATCTCTTGCACTTGCATCACCTACAACAGAAATGAGAGCAGACGACTAACGAAAAATTGCAAAGATTGTTGGCAGTCACTGAAATATGAAAGCAGCTCTACTGGTCATCAGTAGAAGATCGAAATCAGTATCCTCCTCTACAAATGATGAATAGAACTGAGAGGTCTGATTTCCACATTTCAACAGGAAAGAAGATCTGTGATTTTAAAATAATAGTTGCAGCAATAAAATTACTCAAAATACAGGTCTAATTCTGCTGACTCTGCTAAAAATAGGGGTGGGCAACAATTAAAAATGTTAATCGAAATTAATCGCACAATTAAAATTTTTAATAACACGATTAATTATTAATCGCATGTCACAATAGATAACAAGTACAACTACTCTACCGACTACGAGTAGTTATGTTGAATATGCGCTATATAAATGCTTGCAGTCAATAAACAAATAGCAAACAAGCTTAAAATTACTACTTGTTTTTACTTTTTAGTTTTTACTTTAAAGTTTAAATTTAAAACTTAAATTTTTACTTTGTAATACTTTTCACTTTTAGTCTTTGTACTAGTTAATGTTGCATGTAACACTTTATTTTCCATTTAGCCAGTTGCTCAAACACAGTAATCTAATGACAATAGCATTAACTGCGTTAAAAAATATTAATCGTGTTAATTAATAAACGCATTAATCGCGTTAATAACACGTTAAATGCCCAGCCCTACTCATAATAGACGTCTATTTCTGCTGATTCTATTAAAAACAATTTCACTTGCCTCTCTCCAGCATCTTAATAGCTTCGTGAATGTACGGCACAAGAAGTCGGTTGACAATGAATCCCATTGAATCCTAAACAACACACAGTCCACACTACACTTGGAAAGTATTGGGAATTACTTCTGCATACCTCAAACCCAAGTCATCCTGTTTGTCTATATGAAAGCTTTGACCATGACACTTGTTTCAGGCCCTCCACTATGCATATTAGGAATGTTAGGGTGAAGTACGGTAACTGTACATTGATCACAGGCCTCTGTCAACAGTTGTCAATCCTCTATCATTATGGCAGTCCCCGGATCAACTGAACAGTTGACTTAAGTGTAAACACTGTAACTAAGCACTGTAAACAATGTTAATTCATAAGCTATTCCAAACAGTTTTATAGCTTGATGATGAACTCTCAATTTAACATAAGAAACAGAGGTAAAACAATTGTGATAATGATCATTCTCCTAATAAAATGATATAATGACAATGTCGATATCGATACACAACATGCACTAGGTAGGCACTCTTGACAATTTCCTTCCTTATTAATGCAAAAATCTACAAATATATCGAACTATTCTCCACGCACTTTTTCATCCCTCTGGCTTTCGAAACCCTGGACCTGAAAAACAAAGAAGGCCTGACCTTCCTTTCGGACCTGGGACAAAAGCTCCAGATATTTTATTTTCCACAATAATTATTAATATTGAAGTCCCTGAGGGATCCTGTATACCTTGGAGTATAAAATAATAATAATAATAATAATTTGAGGAGACTGACAGCTGCAAAGACTAGCCATCCCACAAATGCATTTTCGCTTGCTTAAAGTAGTTTTCCAAACCCTCTGGATTTCATCCTTTGGGTAAAAAAATAATAATACAAACTTTGTGTCTATTGGAAACTAGACATTTTAGAATGATAATTTTCTAAATAGTCAAATGAAAATTAAGGAATTCAAGTTTGTGGAAGAAAAACAAGCATACTTGGAGAAGGCCTTACAGACACTAACCTTTGATGCAACAGTTGTCTTGCCCATGGCTGTTCCAAAACTCAGAAGCACCTCATGAGTGGCCTTGCTAGTTTCTGCAGTTGTTATAACCTAAAACAAATATTAAAAAAATGAATATAATAATAGAAAAACATCTTAAAATCTATGGAGCCACAAAATGCTGTGTGGCCTTATATGCACAGGTGGGCAAGCTGTGCATATAAGGCATGTGTGACATGACCTTAGCTTGAGCCTCATATATAATTATGGCAGTTAAGCACTGAATACTGAAATCACATGTTAGGCACAAACAATTGAACAGGACGTGAACGAAAATCTTACCTCTAGCAATTTCATAACAGGAACAGGATTAAAAAAGTGAAGGCCACCAAATTTGTCCATCCTGTTCGTGACACTCGCAATTTCTCTCACTGACAACGAAGACGTGTTTGTAGCAAAAATGGTGTGCCTGTTACAAACAATACAGTTGATTTGTACCTATGACTGTAACATCAATCACCTTAGTTGGTAATTAAGGAGCCCTAATTAATGCGACCTAGGTTCCTTCAGGTTCTCCTTTTGTCCCCAACAAACTTTTTTTCTGTTTCTTAAAAAGTCCAACTACTAGATTTGTAATCTTCTTTTGTTGGACCAATAAATGTTGATTGATTGGTTGATTGACAATAGTAAGTGACCAACTGGGATAAGAGGTACCAAAACTGTGGTGTGTATTGCTTAGGGTCTGGCCATAAATGACATCATGTCCAGATGGGTGGGGGGTAAGACTCGTGTGACGCTGTGATTACGCAGCAGTGAACTGCTTACTGGTAGTGCTTAATGCTTAAACTGTGATGAGAGGGGTCAATTTTGTGCCAAAATAGTGGTCATTTACGGACGGCCCCTTAGCAAATAAATAAAGTTCGAATGTATGTCAATTTTCAAAAATTGGGTTTTGCTTGTTTTAGCTTGTACTGGGTCTAAGTAATGCAGGGACATCTAAATTTGATTAATTATTAAGTTAAATTTATTCATATGACTCCCAAAAAATTATTCTGACAGCTTAGTATCGAGTAGTTGCATTTTAGGATAAAAAGTTAAAACATAGCTATAAAACTGCTGCTAACTTTGGAGCTGCTTTGTCTATTTCGGAAAACAGTTTTTGTTTCAGTTCCAGGTTTTCTACAACGGCTTCAACAACGATGTCAGCTGATGAGACGGCACGTGATGCATCCGTGTCCATCTGCAGTCGCTTCCACGTGTCACGGATGAAATTCTCGGTGTCCTAAAAGTTGGAAAACTTTTATGATTAACTCATGTTAAACCAAAAGACAACACAAAATCACACACACACAATCAATCAATTTTATTGATCCAAATTCAATTATTCATAAATTTAACTGTCTGGCAAGGTGCCCATCACGTACTACTACTCATTTGACCAACACCATCTAGCGAATGACAGGCTGAGTGGACTTTTGGGAGGGTAGCGGGTATCACTTCCGCTTCATACTTGATGTTCTGCTCTTCATGCCAGTGATGTTACCATTAATCTATCCCCCCAGTGTAATGACATTTAACACCATACAGGCTAGCTCTGAATTCTTTTGTTCTTTAAGTGGCACTGTATAAAATTAATGTTATATGACAATTCTAATCATAGTCAATACAAATTGGCATTATTCCTGTATAAGTCTAAACAAAAAAACCATAACTCATCAAATCAACACTCTAACTTCAGTCATCAAAATGGTTTAACATGACACTTTGTGACTGCTGAAGTGTAACATTATGTTTGATAATTAATTTGTATTAAATAAATTTGCATTAAATAAATTTTTAGCACTGTGAACAGTAAACCTGTTTGTTTTCCAAGAACTTTCGTCGGGCCACTCGTGTCAGGCTCTGCTGTATGATAGCCCTGGATTTCTCAAGAACTGCATCATCCACATCAACCAGAACCACATCATGGCCTGTCTGTGCTGCAACCTATCAACAAGAAAGAGAACACAATGTTCAGCACAATTAATTAGCCACAAGAAAGCAATTTGAAATTACTGTATTAAACTCACCTGAAGCTCACCATTCTGCTATCAATTCAAACTCATATGGATGATCATTTTTATCAAGTACATGTATTAGTTCTTAACAGTTATTGGTCAGAAATCAACAACATCTACATAATAACTTAGTTCGAGATTTCTGCTCCGTGTGTGCCCCCTAGCCAACTGAGCTATAATGAGTACACTGACCATACACTGGTCATATGAGATAGCGAAGGAGGACTGGTCACCCGCCCCCATATGCCGTGGCTAAGAAAATGAAGTCACTAACACTGCATAGACAAGGACTGCTCTTCTTCTCTTCTTCTACATCTACATAATAAAAAGCCCAGGCATGTACATGGTTTGTGGTCACATTAGTCCATGACTCGATGGAGAAAAGACACTGAAAGACTGGCATTCTATAGATGAAGCTGCAGGATAAGAGGGATTACAGTGACTGACATGTGGCGTCCATGTGGACTTTAACTTCTGTGGCAAGGGTTCACAATCTCAGGTCCAACAAAAGTCACATCAGTTTCTCTTGAAGTGGCTGTAAACAAATTTACGATTACGATCACATGGTCATCCTCTTAGATGTAATTAAGTTGACTGAACTAAATATGCAAAACTGTTATTTGAATAACTTATTAATTTTAACAGAGATTATACCACAGATTTAATATTTCTACTGTTACTCAAAAAGTCAAAAGTACTGCTAAACTTTTTCACTATTTTTCTGAGTGAAATTGTTGGTGAGTACTATTACATTTACTTAACTCTTTCAAGTTGTTTACATTCACTAAGAACTTTGGTCTCATTCTTGGAATAGCATTGATTGTGTACCTCTGTCTGTTGTGCTAGAGATAATCTAGAGATAGTTAATCTGGTCCTGCACACTTTAGTAGGTTTGCAGATCACAAAGGTCCCTAGGTTAGTAGTAGTAGTGGTATATACAGTCTGTGACCTAATTGTTGTCTATGCTACTTGTAAAGAGTTGAACAATTCGTTGCTCTGCGTGTAGTTAGTGTATAAAATACACTAACTACACATATTATGTGCTGAATGCAGTATCTGTCCTATGCGCTAGGTACATTGTTAATTACAGTACCTGTACTGTGGGCTAGTACTGTACTTAATCAGAGTACTACCTGTGCAATCCCAGATCCCATGAGACCGCCTCCAATGACGGTTACATGCTTCACCGCCCACCTGGATGCAGACAGCGACAGTTTTCGACAAGACAAGATCGTAGAAAAAGCCATAACGCCCACTTCGAACGAAACACAGGAAAAGGAACCCAGTGATTTTGCGGCAAAGGTCGCCAGCAACTAACTGGGACAGACAAAAACTAAATTCGTGGACTTGGTCCCCCGTTGAAACTAAAAACCCCGCATAAGTCGTAACCTAAGTCGTAACCGTAGGTAATTAATATTTAAACTTTTAATGAATATTGTGATTAGGTAATGAATATTCAAACATGTTTTTCCACCGCGGTAGGTAAGTGAGTGGTCGTGGTCGTTTTAGCAGATTACATTCATGACTAATAATAATAATAAAAAAACTACAAATCTTCGTCGACTCCTGCAGTCGAGATTTTTTCAATTTTGAGCTCGGGAACTCAAACATTTTATATATAATAATAATAATAATCGTTTAATATTTTCAAACTGACAATTACACAGGATGATTACAATTCGGTGTGAACGGATGATAGTCGAATTTAACTGTAGGCCTATACGACAGCCATGCAAGGCGCCCATCACGCCCTACACCCCATTTTACCAACGCGCCACCTCGCGAATGATAGGTTGAGTGGACGTTTGGGAGGGCTGCGGGAAGCGGTCCCGCTTCCTGCTGCTCTTCACGCCAGTGATGTTACCACTATGCTTTCTATCAGGGCCGTAGCAAGCCATAATTGCGCCCTGTGCCAAGCGTGAATCTAGCACCCAAAGATCAACTTAACCAATAACGACCAATTTTTTTTAATCTCACATGATTATTATATAGAACTCTGTCTTTTAAAGAAATAGAAACGAAGTGCCTGTGTTTCTATTCCGTTATAGTCTTTAGCCTATAGAGCGTTAGCCAAGTAACTTTATTCAAATTCAGAAAAACATTACATTTTAGTCACTTTAAGATCGAGAATTCAGATTCATTTTGCGTGCCTTTGATGATGCAAAACCATCAATAATGTTGTCATAATTAAGAGAATTGGCTATGTTTTATACACAACTGACAAGCTGCTCAAGTGGTTTTGTCTCATAGTTTATCTTAAATAGTTTTTCACAATTTTCAGTTTGATGACACTTCTTTCACATTAAGCAACTGCATTCTTAATTTTTTAAACGTTGCACCAGATAGATTTTTCGACGAACTTGTTGTCAAAGGAAAGTAGCCTAAAACAAATTTACAGAACTAAATTTATAAAAATTAATGATATGGGCCTATTTAGTTTATTTACATGTTGCAATTTACAAGTAAAATAATATAATGTCTCGGTTTAGTTTAGTAGTTTCAGTCTAATAAACTGTGTGATAACAAAGATCAATAGCGTCCCCCTCCTCTTTTATCCAGGTTTGGGACTGGCACTGACAGAGTACGAACAGTGGCAGAGTTCAATGTCTCGGTTGAAAACTGACAACTTGTGATGACGCATATTATGCAAATTATGAAAACATAGATGTCACAATATAATGTTAAAGTTCTAAACAGCGATTTAGTAATAATGTTTAGGCGAGTCAACGAGATTTCTTAAAATAAGCCTGCACCAGGGGCGGAGACTTAGGGGGGACAGAGGGGGACGGTCCCCCCCAAAACTTGAGGTGGGGGGGACGGAGCTGCTTATATCCCCCCCAATATTTCTGAAATATTTCATGAATATAATAATAATAGCTACGAGTGACAGCTGGTTCTTATCAGCACTCAAATAATAAAGCAATTTTGTTCGGATGACATCTTTAAATGCTACCATTACAGTGTGGAAATTCAAAAATATTTAGATTGGGAGGGGTCACAACCCCTCCCCAAACTCAAACACGACTGAAACTACATGTTAGCTACGAGTGACCGCTTGTTCCTAACAGCACTCAAATTATAGAGCAATTTTGTTCAGATGACAGCTAAAAATGCTACAATTACAGTGTGGAAATTCAAAAAAAATTAAATAGGGGAGGGGCACATCCCCTCCCCAAACCCCTCCCCAAACTCAAACACGACTCAAACTACATGTTAGCTACGAGTGACCGCTGGTTCTTATCAGCACTCAAATAATAAAGCAATTTTTTCAGATGACAGCTTAAAATGCTACCATTACAGTGTGGAAATTCAAAATTTTTAGATGGGGAGGGGATGTAACCCCTCCCCAAACCCCTCCCCAAACTCAAACACGACTCAAACTACATGTAAGCTACGAGTGACCGCTGGTTCCTGTCAGCACTCAAATTATAGAGCAATTTTTTTCAGATGACAGCTTAAAATGCTTCCATCACAGTGTGGAAATTCAAAAAATTTAGATGGGGAGGGGGCACATCCCCCTCCCCAAACCCCTCCCCCTGCTCGGCGCTGCGCGCCTCGCCGATCGTCCTTCGGCCGCTCCTTCACCAGTCCCCCCCAAACCCAAGACCAAGTCTCCGCCTATGGCCTGCACAATCATGTAGGCTACATGTCGGCCCTATCTATCTAGACTATTAATATTACATATATGCACTTTATTTGTTGTTATTTAATTTTATTGCATTTATTTCATTTATGGTGAATATTTCATATTTCAGGAGAAGGTAATTAGTTTAATAATTAAATCATTCCGTCTCAAAATGTGCGCCCCCTCTTGAGTTGCGCCCTGTGCCACGGCACCGCTGGCACATGCCTCGCTACGGCCCTGCTTTCTATGGACCACCCCCACCCCACTTCACCTACATACTACAGTGGCCAATAGGGCATTACTTTTCCAGTGACATGGGGGAGACAATCTCGTCCCCATCCCGCCCCGCAACAAGTAAGTCTTGAACCCCATCCCTGCTCCATCCCCGCAGGGTTTGTCCCCATCCCCGCCCCATCCCCGCAGGTTTTTCTCCCCATCCCCACCCCATCCCCGCAGGACGACATCACATTCCCCGCAAAAGTTTACACCAATTAAAATTTAAAAAATTACACATTTGTGTAATTTGTATTGCTGACTGCATTAGTCTGTTATTATCTTATCGACAGTTTGCATTAACCAAGTCTTGACCATTTCTGACTAGAAGGCTTCAGGAAATAAGAAAATCTCCTTAGGCCTATCAGTTCTCAAGTTCTTAACATCACCCGGGTTTCTTGCCGGCTCATTCCCCATTACCGCGGTATTACCGCGAGAGTAAACCCCATTAACGCGGTATTACCGCAATTGTTGTCCCCATTACCGCGGGATTTACCGCGGTTACCGCGGTTTTCCCGCGGGGAAATTCCCCATGTCACTCTCTACAGTGCACACAATTAATGTTACACCAGCGTTTAAAACATTCCACTGTAAACATAGGCCTACATGCCAAAGTAAATCCCCAAGTTAGATAAACTGACTTAATTAAGCCCAGGCGCTATGCATATATAGGGTCCTGTTGTTTTGTTGATTTCAGTATAATAGCCTAGAGGACCTACCAGATGACGAACCGCGGGTGGGGAAGCAACATAGTGGAAAGAGTTGGTGATGGTGGAGCTGTAACTGGAGTCTGACGCTTAGGCCTATTTTTAGTCCATTTTAAATCTAAAGTAATCATCAAAAGTGATACGCATTGTAAAAATTGTTTAATTGTTCGTTTTCTCTTCTGATGGTTACATAAATAAATGATTTTTGATTTCTGTAAAGCCACGCATGGTACAAGTTAAGAGCTATTTAAGCTGATCCAATGAAGAGCTGAGAAAATGAACCAACTGCATGAATTGTTTGCAATTAGCTTACTATAAGTGTTTGAGTAGGCCTATACATTTGTTCTTAATTTTCACTCAGTCGATTTGAGTTTACTCAATCACTCAGTGACTCGATCACTGGCAGTCATCGTGATTGTTTACGCAGTTTCAGTATAATAGCCTATCTGTTACAAATATAGGTTTAAAGTATACCCTATATCGAATTACTGTGCTCAATAAATGGGGCTTTAACATATCAATTTTTTTTTTTTATTATATGGGCAATATCACAAGGTAGCACCAAGCGGGGCAAAACGCCCCCTATGGAAAATGCTGGTATGGGGCAAAACGCCCCCTCACCTCAGAGTCACCTGGAGCAAAGCGTATTTTTTAAATTTAATTATTTTTTATGACATCTTTAAAAAAATCTAGAGATCTTTACTTCTTATAGTTATTGTTGCATCAGTGCAGTGATTGCAGTTGATTATGTGCATCGACTTTTCAGGTAGCGGGGGTCAGATCACGGGAGGCGTTTGCCCCAGGTGAGGGGAAAAACTCCCCTTTGAAGCAGTCTGTATTTTATTATTTTTTTAATGTGATCTTTTGGGGAATTTTATCGGACATAATTTTACTTTACTTGGGACATTCAGTACAAGATCTTGCAAAAATGTCATGCTTAAAATGCTGTTACTCACGTTGTAATTTAGCAAAACCCGTTAAAGGGGGCGTTTTGCCCCACTCTACCCTATAGGGTAGCACGGAAAGCGCTTCTGCAGAGTATATATCTCGAAGGGCGCTATATAAATGTTCAATTACATTACACACAAATTATGCTGTAGCCATTATGGCCGGGGCTTATAATTAATTAATTTATTATTATCAATAGGCCTACATCAATCTACAGTCCTGTAGGGGACCTATAGTACACGTCTATCACATTAAGCTGGTTGCGGTGGGGTGTGACAGGGTGTCGTACGTCTGACTCCAGCTTCGACCGAACAGGCAATTGCATTAGCCTACTTAGCTGACTGGATCTGAATCAGCGACATGTAGGCCTATAGGATATCGTAATCGTAAACTTCAAATTTCTAAGCGCTACGTACTCTGATCAAGCTAAGAAAGCACGTACAACAGTCAACAGCAGCGCTCATTCACGAGCGCTGCGTCGAGTCACGAGAGCTGCAGGGTATTATCAATCAATGTAGGCCTATCTATAGGCCAGTGGTTCCCAAGCTCTTTTGATGGAGGGCAAAGTCTTACTTTTAAAATATCATGGTGGGCCACGGAGATCTGAGGAGCCGTCCTCAGTTGCAGTGGCGTAACTAGGGGTTCGCGCGCCCGGGGGCAAGAATTTCCTAAACAAAATTTTTCTTACTTCCGCCAAAATTTCTGATGACCTTTTTCTTTCTTTTTTCTTTTTCGTCTTTTTCGTGAACAAATTCGTCAGAAGCCTCATTTTGCGCCCCCCTCCCGCGCCCCATGCAAAATTCATGTATAATAGTTACTTTTTATTTTTACACTATTTCTTTTAAAAAAAATTGTCAGAAGCCTAAATCAAGAAAACAAGGTAATTTAATTTTTTTCCAAAATTTGTGAGTGACTGTCGCGGGCCACATTCAAATGATTGGCGGGCCACAGTTTGGGAACCACGGCTAATAAAACGACATGTAGTGGTATAAGAAATAAGGAGCATGTCAGGGACAGCACGTACGTGACTCGAGTCACATAATAATAGTAATAATTATCTTCGTTTAATATTTCAAACTGACACACCGCAGTATTATTAGGCTACAATTCATAGTATGAACACAATTGTAGTTAGTACAGTAGTTGAATGTAACTGTTTGGCAGCCATGCAAGGCGCCCATCACATCCTACTGCTCATTTTGCCAACGCCATCTGGCGAATAAAAGGCTGAGTCGACTTTTGTGAGGGAAGCGGGAAGCGATCCAGCTTCCGTGCTGATCTTCTGCTCCTCGAGATCGTGCCAGTGTTGCGCCATTACCATAATTTAAACCCCCTCCCTGTGTAAGTTATAGACTTCTAGACAACAGCTGTTCTTGATTTCGATTTTTCTCATTCAAAGTGCGTCACAGCAAGGAAACTGTCATATGTGATCAAACTTTGAAGATTGAAATCATTGTAGGCCTACATGTATGCTTTATTATATTGGCCTATATGTATATAATAAAGTCAATAAAGTCGATGAAACACAGACGAGAATGTTGATGAAATTTTGTTTTCCTTATAATAGCGAGGACCCCATTTATCGTTCACCCGATCCACTGCCCCGTTGTACATCTGCCGCATGACGTTCGGAAACCTACTGGCGTCCAATAATATTATTGTACCTAGCTGGGCCTGCACGTGTTACCACAACCAGAACTTTATTGGACCAACCTTACTTTTATTACTGTTATTTTTAACATGATGCAGCCCTGTTTATGTAACTATTATAGATAGATCTATAAGTAAATAATGTAGCCTATGTATTAAGGCCTATATTTAGTTTTAATTCATATATCGCCGATCTGGTTAATTAAACTACTTATAATAAGCAGTTTAAACTATCATAGTTGTGACCTATAGTAGGCTAAGTAACCACGGCCCATCGCTGCTTTGATGAAGAATATGAAGAGTGTGCGAGCACATGAAGAGATTTTAAAAGTTAAATCATAGGCCTATTCTTTATTAATTCAAACCGACAAACGCAGTATGATTATTGTATTGTATTGTATTGTATTTGAACACTTGTTATAGCGCCTCAACCAGATTTCCCATTCAGAGGCGCTCCCGACTACTGCTGTAGTCGGAGTTTCACGCCGAAGCGCATGAGCAATTGCGAGTGAAGGACTTGCCCAGGGTCCCTACGCAGCGGCTTTGAGGTGGATTCGACCCGCAACCCTCCAGCTGCAAGGCACCGAACATACCCCCAAACCACCGCGCCCCAGTATATTGTGTTGTGTTGTGTGTTGTATTGTACTCCACGTTTATAATGCGACCGAGCCACCCGCAGTAAAGATCCGAGAAATTAATCTCTGATAAACCGACCCGACCGGGAAGCGAACCCGGGGCGCCGGCGTGACGAGCGGGTTGCCACCTCTCCCGGATTGGGCGGGAGTCTCCCGTATTTCGATATGATCTCCTATGCGGCTATGCGTTAAACACCACCACAATTGCAAATGTTAAAAAAATTCCTTGAATCTCCCGGATTCGTATCCTTAGGAGGTGGCAACCCTAAGTATGATTACAATTCATTATGAACGGATGATCACCATGCAGTGTTTAAAGTGGTGTGGGAATTGTGGGAACGGCGTTCCCACTGCTCTCAAAATTTTTGGCTTGCGTTCCCACTGCTCACCATGCAATGTAACCATGATAACACATGCTTTCCAATAAAACTCTTCTTTCCCACTGCACACCCAAACCACTTTAACCACTGTAATAACTTGTGATCATTGATAACAAGTTATTACAGGAATTTAACTGTAGGCCCTATACGGCAGCCATGCAAGGCGCCCATAACGTCCTACATAATATCAGGTTAAGATATATCGCAGTTTGTTTCTAAATAGATGCCACACCCTGCAGTTATTTCCAACGACCTCATATATTATAACGGTTATTTCCTATGTTTGACGGTTGAAAACAATAGCCCTATGGAGCTTCCGTAGAAGTGTATTCTTGCTACAGCCTACGCGCTAGAGGCTTCGATAGGGGGCGCTGTCTCGTTTCGCTGATAGAGTGCGCTTGAACTCTAGTGCACGCGTACTTGACTAGGATGGGTCAAATAGAAACGGTTTAACCGTTCAGAATAGAAGTAATTCATCTCGGAACAGAAGTAATTCATTTAATTGTATTTGTGCCAACGTGTTTTCAATGTGTTTCTCGAAGCGTAGGATATAGTCTAAACATCGATACGATTGAAATCGTGTGAAATAATGATAGTGTTGGACACGTGTGGCGGAAACGCGAAATCTTCCTCTGACGCACATAATGGACATGTAATGGCAGATTGTCCGAAATGTGGTCAGAGAAGTGGTTTGTTGGCGGAGAAATGCGACGGAGAAATGGACCCTGTCGTAGTCTGCTTGAAATGCGACTATTGCAGTCTCGATAGATGCGGTATTGAAAGTTGCGAGCATGATTGTCGAGGTTCGAAAGTGTTTCAGAAATTTATTGTCAATTACAAATCAAGTGACGGTGTCTGTAAAGAACATGACGACAGGACTGAGTGTGAGAAGCCTGCTGGTGAATCGTCCGTCACTCTTGTCGTCAAGTGCAAAGACTGCGGAAACCCAGTGGAGAATTTGCCTGACGAAGTCAGGAGTTCGGACGGTGAGTATGCAGAGGTGAAATGTCTCGAGTGTGAAGAGAATGCGCTGAATGCTGCTGACTCGAAATGGTCTACAAAGTGTAAAGATTGCGGTAACAGGAAAAAGAAGTGGTTTCACAAGATGGTTAGTGACGATGATGTCCAGCTAATTTGCCTCGTTTGTTTAAAAACTTGGAAACCGGACAGCACAGTCAATCTTCAGGGGCTTCCTGAAGTGCGAGTGACAGTTAAAGCAGGAAAAATGCCTGTTGTTTCTACAGAAACTCCTAAACGAACTCACAGGCGAGTTAAAGACTTACAGGAGTTGCGCTCTGGTGACCACATTGCCTGGGACCGAGAATACATCGTCTGGCACCATGCAATCGTCACGGATGTCGATGTTGCGGCCAATCAGATCACAGTGATCCACAACAGTGGTGGAATAAAAGACATGCCAAACGGTCGGCTTGCTAGCGTGCGAGTGGAGACCTTCGACGTTGACTGCGAGTTCGAATTTCTGTACGTGTTTGAGTATGACGAAACCGAATGTTTCATGCCAGAGGAGGTCATCGAAAGAGCAACGCAGAGACTCGACGACAGCTACGATCCATTCACGAACAACTGCGAACACTTTGCACGCTGGTGCAAGACTGGGCTGAAGTACTGCCTCCAACGAAAGGGTTTTGACGATCGACTCAAAATGGGTGCATCTGGATTTGCCAAAGTCATCGAAGAGTCGCTCATGACTGCCGTCCGATTCTTTGGAAAGTCCGAATCGATGCAGGATATTCTAGGGATAGGTTCTAAAAATGCTGCAGCCATCATTGAAGCCCGCCTTGGTTGCTTCACGGCGCCAAGCACCATTGTTCACGGCCTGCAAATCGGAACATTTTTTATGGGACTCATATTGGCAATACTAGCGGAAATTATATTTTTCTGCTGTAAACTGTACGAAGCAAAGAAGGACGCAGATGCAAAGTACATGCCGGTGGATGTGTTTAAACGGGGCGTGTTTCAGCTACTCACTGAAGGACTTGTGGGTTTGTGTGGTGGGATGGGAGCGGCGTTTGGTATGTCGCTGGTGCCCTATGCCGGGCCATTTCTTAGTCCTGTCGGATACGTCCTTGGAAACTGGATTGGACGATTAATTGGTGCGTTAATTGGGAGACTTTTATTAGGAAGAATTCTTCACCGATATAAATTTCTGCATTGATATCGTACCCTGTATTGCTAGACTAAAATCAATGGAATATTTTTGGCCAAATTTTCGATTTTGTGTGTAAGAAGTATTAAGTATTAAGAAGTTGTTTCAAATAGTGTAAAGCATAACAGAAATGCTAAAATCAATAATTTAATTGTATAATGTTAAAAATGCTAATATTATATTAATTAACGTTGGTCATGGTAACCATAGCATTCAGCGTGAATAAATTACGTTTTTTTATTGTTAGTATTAATTATTATTAATGTTTATTTGAAGTGAAATGATCCCCGAGGAATAAAAAACTTATGTTAAAGTGTAAAATGTTATCTGTGGAAAATCAGGTCTCAACCAAAGACATCCCTATTTTATTGTTGTTGTTCATTTTTATATTTATTGTCATCATTTCTCTGTAGCTAATCTAAATTGGGTGCAATATTTTGCAAATACTGTCATTGTATGCTGTTTATCTTATTTGGGCTTCCATTCACAGTGTGCCTTACACTTTTTACATTTTTTTAAATTACTCGTTTTGCTGTGATTTTTGTATTCAGTCATAGCAAACAAAAGCCTAAGTTTTGTAGTATAGTGTAGAAAAAGAAGAGACCTAGGTAGTGGGCTATATAATCTTTTAAAATTTACCTATGTGAACATGGGATCATTATGTTTGAGACTGTTTCGAAAACACTGATTAGGAAACAGGACCTTTTTGTGGAAGATAGGTTTAGATATAGGCTGTTATAGGATTATTTTCTTATTGGTTGTCAACTTGTCGGTTAACTCTGAACGTTTCCAGGTCTTCTGTCACATTCCTTTAAAGATTTATGACTTCTTTTTGTTTTAAACCTGTTCTTCCTGTTTACTGTAATTTAACTGTTTAATTTAATTCTTTTCTTTTGTCATCATTTTTCTCTGTTTGCTAGAAATATTTACGGTTTCTTGATTTGTTTTAAACTTCCTCATTCTTTTTGCTCTAAACTGTTTAATTCTTTTCTTTTAGCACCTTTGTCTTGTAAAAAGATAAATATTTACAGTTTCCTGGTTTGTTTTAAACCTGCTCCTTCTGTTTACTGTAAACTGTTTAATTTAATTCTTTTCTGTTGGCATCTCTGTGATGTTTTGTTTAAGAAGTGCTGTGTTTTGCAATTCCTAAATACATTGCAGACATATTTTTTGGTTGTAGGCCGCTCATTTTGAGCCGTAGTGAGCTGCCTTCTCTCCCCTGCCGAAAATGGCACAGTCCAACGTTGGTCTATTTTGTTGAGCTAGCTAGCTATCTGTTTTATACAATGAAACCAAACATGTTAAAAAACATGTGGATCATGGCATTGGAATTTGGTTGAGATTCCTGCAGAGCAAAACACCGGATTGTTTGTTGGGTGCAGTGGTACTAAGAGTTATTTGTTTGTGACGTGCAGTTAGTTGTAAGGTTGCTTATTCTCGATCAGAGTGACTGTAAAAGATGAGGATGTGATATAAAAGGATATTAATTTTATACAGTGTCTTTGCAACATGTTGATTATTTGGTACAGTGCAACTAAGAGTTATTTCTGTGCCAAGCGTGCATTGAATGTGATATATTGTTTTTGTAAAGCACAAAGGTTTATGAGGACTAACTGGTCATTAACCATGTATAACATCTTTTGTGAGCTTTACAAAACTATTGTTTATGTGGCTTTAACTGTAATTAGTAACTTCCATTGCGCCATTGTCTAATGCACAAGGCATCAACTGATGGATGTTGGGTATGGCATGTTTTGGTGTGCCATCAGCATTAGACATCAGCACTTTCGAAGCTTCCTATGACTTGTTTTAAAACATTCAGTGCCACATACCATTATTTCACTTCGTTGTGATTTCTAGTCACAGTGTATCATATAAGAAGGTTGTAATGGCTGTCTTGTGCAGCCATATTAGTGGGTCAAATGTGAAATTTCATGTCTCTTGTCTGCACTTGGTGCCAAAGTCGAAGGCCTTACCTTAGTACCTTAGTCCTTCCTCGCGCTGTCAGCGCATCGGGCGACACAGCCTCTCCACGTTATCCTGTCTTCCGCGGCCAGCATAGCATCGTCCCACGTCATTCCGCCGCCTTCCAGATCCTGAGTGATCGTGCTTCTCCAAGTCTTTCTGGGTCTTCCTCGCCCTCTTCTCCATCCCGACGGAGTCCAATCCAGTGCCTGCTTTAGCGTTCTCTCCTCTCCCGATCTATGTATGTGCCCCAACCAACGTAACCGCATCTTCTTCAGCATGTCTTCCAGTTTCTCCATGGATGTTCTCCTTCTTACTTCCTCATTTCTGACCTTATCCCTCCAAGTGATCTTCAGTAATCTTCTCAGCCAACGATGTCATAGTTTTCAGTCGAAGGCATTAAATTAAAATAATAAAATCAATCAACACTGCCTTTGCTTTGGTTCTACCTTATATTGTCTGTTGTAAAATTTATTGTCTTGCATGACTAATGTACAAATGCAAAATTCCATTCTTTATGTTGTGTTATATGTAATGTCTGCTGACACTTTCGTGGCAATTAAGACTGATAATCACACTCAGTGTGGCTTACGACCTGACAACTGCTGGTTATAGTAATCGCTACTGAAGTTCTTACTTGCAGTCACTCTGTTTTATTACTAGACAGTACTGTCAGTGGTTTTTCTGGCCACACTACTACGAGCATGCATCTTTTTAGAAAGAGGTTGTTAGACATTATGCAGCACTTCATTGTTTACTGGTTGATAATTTGTTTGTAAGAAAATTGGTTTAAAAAGACTTTATCATTTAGGTTTGGCTAAAGTAGATTTAGCTATGGCAGTGTTGTAGCTCAGATAATAGTTTCTGAGACAATTGGCCAACCACTGATTGGTGCCTTGTTTTTGATTGCCATTGGTGCCTAGTCTTTAATTGGTGCCTTGTCTTTGATTGGTGCCTTGTATGCTCTCACTGTTGAGTTGCTTAGATTCAATTAGTAGACAAATTGCCTACCTGGAAGAGGTGCTTAATTGAGAAAATGTGGAGATCGGAAACATTCTTAAGCTGAACTAACTTTCAGTTCCACGTTTCAACTATATTTTTTCAGAATTCGTGTTGTACTGTGTGTCATTTGGAGGATTCTAGCTTAAGTGACTGAAAAGAAGTCCTTGCCAGTGGTGCTAAGAAGACACTGAACATTTTGTCATAGTTTTCAGTTCTTATAATTTGGTCATTTGCTTGTTTGTGCCATTTGAACTAGTTATATGCACCAAATTTAAGTTGCCTAATGTGTGCATAATTAGCTGCATGCTTTGTTTACACATTTCCACAGCAATTGTTGCTTTGACAAGAATTTTGAGAGTGTTTGGTAACAGAGGACAGTTACTGTGGCTTTAATTAAGATTTATGTTGCCATAAAAGGCCAATTAGTGTTTGTGCATAGCCTACAGTCATAGCAGTGTATTGCTCAACACGTTGTAAGCTTTCAAGCCCAATGTGTGACTGATCCTAGCAATACACTCCTTTGCAGGCTACAGTAAGGGTTGTATTATACATATAATGAGGTTGTATTGAAACAAAATTGCTCTGTAATGCTGAATTTGTTGTAAATTTTGATCCTGACTCATATAAGGATTTGGATTATGGTGGTGCTAGTCTGAGGATTGGTCCAGTGTACTTTTGAGAGTGCAGGCTTACTAGTGATAGGCATTATCTTGCTAGAGTGACAGTAGTACTAGGCAAAAGTCCTTATCATGATCTTAATGAAACATTCGTAGCTTCAAGAGAGGCCACTTACGTGTGATTAGAAGTTGTTTTTGTCCATGACTGTTGGACTGGTTGTTCTATTAAAGAGAACAAGTGAACCAGGCCATCTGATTCAAGGTGTTCTTCAACTCTGTAACTTTTTTATGTGAAGACTTATTGACCTGAGATATACTGATGGGATTGTGCAACATCTAAATACATTGTATTGTGTTACATTCCCATTTGGAGTTATCTCCATGTTTAGCTACCTTGAAATGGAACTACATGTACATGCGTATATTTGTAATTGGCACGTACACTTGTACTACGGGATTATATACTAAAAATGTGTATGAGCTGCAGATATGAGTAATTAATGTAGCATGTGATAGATGCTGCCCTGATCAAGATGGACCTTGTAGGTGTACCTTGTAGGTGTATCTGAAGTGCAGATATGGTGGACAGTCACTGCTACTTCACTTAAGTGAATCACCCAATCATTTGACGCAGAAGAACTGCAAAAATCCACTGTGTGCTTAGTGACTGCCTTGATCTGTGCACTTTATTCAGAGTAAACTTTTGTGGGTCAGATATATGCCAAATATGAATAGGGACCTGTGGTAAATCTTAACGGATCAAATATCTGCCATATAATGACAGTAGGGACTAGGGAGAGGAAATGTCTAAGGATCAGGTATAAGTGCCAAGGAGGAATAGGAGGTAAAATACAATCATAAGTGTACATGTTTTTCCTCTGGGGACCGTATGGCCTCCACCCTGCTCAGTTTTCAATGATTTGATCAAGTGAGAAACCTCAGGATTAAATAACTGCTAGATGTGATAACAAAGCTTCAAAGGAACTGGAACATCTTTTGTTTTTCTGTTATTCTGTAATAGTGTCTCTGCCTAGTTGAGACTAGATACACTTGTAATAAGCAATTGGCAAAATTTATATTCAATTGCTTTACAAATCCAATGTGACTGCTTTTAAGTATTTTAATGATTTTTAAATTGGTCGCAAAACTAATGGTTTTGTCTTGGCAAGGGAACCAGATAAACCAAATAATGACACATTGGGAAATGTTTATACAATTAGTAAATATATTTACATGTATAATGATGACATAATGTATCAGCATTAAGTAGCTGTATATACCCTGTCTTCTAGGGTACTAGAGTCCTAAGGTGAAAAAGTGATTGCAAATTTTTTGTTAGAAATGTAATGCATTTTAGCCTTCAGTGATTATTTTTCTTAGATTGGTATCAAGTTTTAAGCACCAGTTTTTCATCTGTGTCATATGCATTATACGCATTCAAATGTATTTTTAAGGTATTTGTTTGTTTTGAAATAAATTCTGTTAATACTTGTAGTCTGTCTTCAGTTTTTTTAAATGTGACATGGAAACAACCGTGTGCATGGGAAAGCAATTAAGTCTAATCTGTCACATTATCATCTGTATTGTTGTGTTCTAACGTGATCTAATGGCTCCAAAGACTTGAGGCTAGATCATGAGCATAAGTTTGGAAATGTAAGGTAAAAATGGTCAGAGCACTTCATTCATGTCTGAGATTTGTCAAACTGAAACTAAAGACATGGGTTTAAAAATAGGGGAGTGAACCAGATAAACCTCTATGGTTTATATGGTTGCCCCTGGGGGTTAAGTGAACCGAATTGAACAAAAATAGTAATTATTTCCTTTGTAAGTCATGGAAAGTGACATTTATAAAGAACCTCATTCACACATTACACTTACGTTGGAGAATATTTAGAATTGTGTAAAGTGCCAGTGTCTCTTGTTGACTTGTTGTGTTGAATAATGTGGTCTGGCTTAAAAACTTCAAATGCACTGGGTTTTTTATTAATACATGTAATTCATGTTACAAAATTTTATATATATTCATACATTCAGATTTTCACAAGAACTTAATTATTTTAATCCATAATCAAATTAAAGGATTCCTTTTTTATTTGTGTACATAGTTCGTTTATTTGCAAACGTACTCAAAATTATGGATTTTGGTGATACATGAGAAATTTGTCAAGCTGTCTTCTGGAACCACATCAAGAACTGCCTTTGAATGAGACCATCATAATGGTCATTTACTACAGTGGAATTAAATTTCATATCTATGTATCTACTGCTTCATATCAGAATTCATGTCATAATGAAGCACATTATAATAATGATTCTCCAGTGTTTCGTGATCCTGTGAAAGTTATACGTACTGTCAAAAGCAAACTTTCTAAGTGTTTATTCAATGTAGCAAACAATACATAGGGCTGTACAGATGTAAGCCACCAATAACCAACTACCGTTTACTTCCTACACAATATTTACCAGTCAAATTAGGTACAAACAACTAAACTTGATAAACAACCCAGTAAAAGTGCATACTAAAGCTCTATAAATGAAAAATTTCAAACTTTTTAATACTGGAGGACGGCAAGAGATCATAACAGCCTTAGTAAACAATTAAAATCATTAAGAATACTGAAATGAATCAGAGTATTCAGACATGTGATGGCTGTTATTATAAACAATGCCACCAAGCCAACTGAAATTGTCACACTAAGTTTTTGTGGGACTGCATTATGGGCTCAGGCCTGACAGTGCAATGGACTTGGACAAATAAAAGTGCACATTGATCGATTCCTCTGTTCTGTTCAGTAAAGTAACAATTATATCGAGCCCACCCACATTTTCCAATTACATTTGAGAACATTTGCCTGCATCACAGTATATTCAATAAAAATCAAAACTTGCAATCACTGTTTTGTTCACATTACAATTTCTTCAGCAATACAGACCCCTACTGTAACGTAACAGTCCTGCCAACCCTCGCACATGTGATTCAATGTGTTATTAGACTTAAGAAGAGAAGTCTATCCCTGCATTAATGTTCTCACAACTTTCTGTATTGCTTCATAATACTGTTTTCAACATCAGCCATCTCTGCTATAACTCATAGTAAAATTTGAGTAAAAGGCTATAAATTAACTTGGACATAAGCAATTTAATTACATGATTGGTAAACAGATGTTCTGTTGTTTAATTAAAAACAAGGTATACATTGCTTTGTCATCAATAACCAATTATAACAAAGAAATAAACTTGCTACCGGTAGTCTGTTTCTCTACTAAACACATTTAAATAATTATTTATAATCAACCACAAAGACACAGGTAGACACAAAAGAAATTTTCTTTGAGTCAATAAAGGTTTTTAATAGGTAGCTATTAAATAGATCGTATCGTTTGAACAATGGCATATTTAGCTAGGCATCATTGTGCTTTGTCTCGCCAGCAAAAATGTTTCACTCCTCAAATCCAGCAAGCATTATGTTTGTTACACTATCTTGGTGCACTTTTGTGCAACCACTTTAAATTAAAATTTCTAAGTAAAAACAGAGTAACTACTCTGTTTTTACTTAGGAATTTAAAGTGATTGGTTATAAAAGGCTGCCCCCAGATGGCACCTCCTGTTCATTAAAAAATTAAATTGCAACTGTGATTCAACAATTGCATATATATATAACAGCCTACTGCAGAGTTAACATACAGGTAACCTTTCTTCTGAAGTCTGTTTCCTAATAAATAAATTGAACCTAAACAAGATGTATCTGAATATGACCGCTTATGTCATCAAAACTGATCAACACACGAACTTCATTCAGAGGAAAGTATTGTTTTGCAACCAGGCAGTAAAGTTCATGGATGTCAAAAGTCTATTAGTGGTGCATTTGTAAACAAATAATAATTACAAATAATAGTTGCAACAAATACCACTAAAATGTTATCATCATTTTATCATCTTCGGGCATCGGAGAGTTCTCTTAAGTTACATATGTGTAACAATTTTAAAAACAGGTTTGCAATCTGGATGAAATCGAACAGTGAACTGTTTTGTTGAATAAATAAGTTATTTATAACTACAATAATTATTTCTTAACTAAAATATCAAAACTTTAGTTACTTCAGTGGCTACCTTAGAGGTAAAACAGTTTAAATTATGAATACCACATGTTTAAAGTCCAAAAACCCAATACTTGCCACCACTGACAAATGCAAAGCGGCTACAGCTGATAGAGATAACAAATTTTTAAATTTTAAAGGTAAAATTTTTTGAATTATGAATGCCACATTTTTAAAGTCCAAAAACACCTGCCACCACTGACAAATGCAAAATCATTCAAGGCTGACGTTACAACATGTTTCTACTAGCGTTGTCACTGCGGTTTTAAATCAATAAGAAAAATCGAAACAAGTGGCAGATAGTAAAACAACTCAGAATAGCCTGTTCAAGGTTTTAGTAATGCTGATCATTCATTTTGTTAAGAGGATTTGTAACTCACTCACTGGCAAAGCAGCAGGGGAGGACAGGTAACCCAGGTTCAGATGCAAGGATGGGTGAGATTTTAATTAAGAATAGTAATTTAGGCAAGTATCTGGCAAATGGGGAGCAGGAGCCTAGGTCTGTGCTTAGCCCTGTTCCCCAGAGCCTTTCTGTGCCACTGTGCTGATTAATGAAAGTTGATCACTTTCTACAAATTGCTGGTATTAAAACTTGAGCACAGTAATATGCTGCTGATTTTGAGTGACGCTATATAAATGTTTGATTACATTACATTACAGTAACATTTACATCAACCTACGATATGTAAATTTGTTTCAAAACACATTCACAGCGTTGCCAATAGATAATAAAGTATCACAGAGACGCTTTAACAATACTTGTGATACTCAGATTTTTTGCAGAAAAAACACTGTAATTGACCACACAAAACATAATAAAACTTTCTTTAACACTGCTGAGAAAGGGGTGGAGTCAATATTACCGTGATTGAGGACCTACATGGTGGAAATCTTTGACAAAAATGTTTCTCTTAATCATTGTTTTTTTAGCAAGTCTGTTTCTCACTTCCATAACTTCTTGCCCCCTTTGTCTTTTCTTTCCCAGATAAGGGTTCAATAATAAACTGTGCGAAATAAGTGTGAGAAGAACATGGCATAATTTTTGCAAAGCCATAGCTGTGGCAAATGACAGGGAATGAAGCATCGAAACAGAATTATTAGGCTTTAAACAAATTTAAAAAATAGTGCAGTTGATTTTGGTGAACTCCACACTTCAGATCAGGCAGAACCAGCAATTACAATGAGCCAATTAACAGCAAATCAAGAAACGAGTTCCTACACAGGAAAAAATGACAATAGCATCAAGACAGCCACACAAATACACATACGCACCACACAAACTGGGACATATGCACGTGCATATGAAGGCAAACAACTCTAACAAGACGCCACCTTCTGATCAGGAAGCAAACTGATTTGTTTTTACAAGTTAATTGTACTTGGTACTCTAGCTCCTAGTTGTCACTCAAACACAGATATCGGATGAGGACCTCGTTAGTATACGGCAACCATCGGAACCATTGGAAGGTTCTTGCGCAGACCCATGCACTTCTCACGATCGATAAGTATGCTGTTGTTCTTCACTTCAAGGTCGTGCTCAAGTGATAGTTTCGATCGGAGCAGTTGCTGAAGGGCGTTCTCTGACTCGCGAAGTTTTACCCTCAGTTGATCCACACTTTCGTTTATTTCATAGACTTCTTCAACCAGTCTGTAAATATGAAGAATTCCAGATTTATGACAGTTATTTAATCTGAAATAATAAGGGACTTTAAGAGATTCACAGAGGCTCAGACAACTGTAAATACTAAGACCTGATCTCCAAGCATGCACATCATAGGACGAAGAATTTTTAATAATGAATTATAACACGCAGTTTTTTTATCATAAGCTGAGTGCAAAAGCACATGTACTAACCTTTAAGCTTGAACAGGCAAGGACAGTAATATTATTCTTCTGTCCCTTTATCATTTACAAAAAGAGTTTGACATGCAACAGATTCAAAAATACCAGCGTTCACACTATGCAAAATTCTTGCAAGATTGCACTTTTTGCTACAGTTGCTACTTCAATTTCCAGGCATTCCCCACTTCATTTTTTAGGACTACACCACTGATCATAGGACTAAGAATTTGCATTAATGAATTATAACAAAAAAAGGGAGAAATAGTAATTGTATGTATATATATATGTATGCATGTATGTGTGTGTCTGTGTGTGTGTGTGTGTGTGTGTGTATGTATGTATGTATGTAATGTATGTATGTATGTATGTATGTATGTATGTATGTATACATGTATGCATGCATACATGTATGCATGTAAGTATGTATGTATGTATGTATGTATGTATGTATGTATGTATGTATGTATGTATGTATGTATGTATGTATGTATGTATGTATGTATGTATGTATGTATGTATCAGAACACTTGTATTGTGCCCGTTAGGTAGCTCACAAATGAAATTATGTAATTAATAATTAACAATACAAAAAACTCTTATTTTCGAAACCTGAGGCCCTTTCTTTATGGGAAACCTGGCCAAACATAAACTGCCATTTATGTAGGACTACTTTGAGCAAATACCTCAACAGCACTCTTGGACCATAATCTCACTAATGCATGGCAAAAACAGCCATGGCACAAAAGCAGGAAAGACTGAAAAAAATAATAGCATGACTTTTATAGAAGACAAAGATTCATTGTTCAGGTCATCTAGGCAGCCTTTTCTCATAAGCTCAGTGCAAAAGTACATGTAATAACTTTGGACATGTATGGCAGGCAAAGACAATTCTTCTGTCCCTTTATCATTTACCACAAGAGTTAGAAACATGGATGGGCCATTCCGGAATGCGACAATAATGCTCATAGTAATTTTAATTGCACATTTGTGCCATAAATAATAGTCCCAGGAAAACCCTATTTTTATCTGTGGCCTGTGGGTGATGATGACATAAGTTGTGTACCTGTATTGAACTCCGTCACGACAAGCTTCCACATTGGGACGTCGCACTCTAGTGACAAGACGTGTCTGAGCCACCTGCATGGGCGCCTCCTTCTCAGTTATGCTCCTCTTCATCAGCTCAATGTTCTTCTCCATCTCAAAGATCTCTTGCAGGACCTGAATGGGTGACAAAACAACAAGAAATGATGAAACAGAAATCACACCATGCTCTGTGCATTTAACAATGTACTGAAACAATCTATTTTTGTTCCACAGTTGCCAAACAACGATTATAATACAATGGTACCTGTACAGTGTCATTGAGAAGGTATCAAAACACCATTCAAATTAATGTTGCCACTGGTGTATAATGGAATACAAAGCAAAATGATGGACCTCCTAAGGCTGGTCAAATTTCCAGATCAGTCAAGCTACATCGGAATGAAAAAGGCCCTGTTGGCTTGATGGCTACAGGAATAGTTCAAAAGAGCAACATAAGACACTTCTTTCAGGGCTGTTCTTAAGGCTCTGCTATATAATACAAAAATGTTCTATTTGCCTGGAGCTATTTACTGTTAGGACAAACACTGATTAAATCCTATAAGCTACTCTGAAAAGTTAACTTAACTGAAAGTACTCTGAAATCCTCTGCTTGACCACTGTATTCATTTCTCAAAAAGCACCACACCGTCTCTTCAGCCTGAACCATCGAATAAGCTGGTCTCCCTGAAGCTGCTTTTGTGTGCTACTCTCCTACTTTTTCTAAGTATGCCTACCTCATAAAAGAGCTACACTTGCTACCCTAACTAAAGCGATGTCAAAGTTAATTAATAACAACAAGTTCATCTGTAGGCTAATAATTGTATTGTATTGTATTGAAAAATTTAGAAAGCGCCTCTCACAGTGCACACCAATCAGAGGCGCTCCCAATGCGAAAGTCCTCGAGAATAAAGACACATTTTGAGGTAGCAAAAAGATGTAGCAGGGTCACCGGATAGTATGTTGGTGCGAACTAAGGGGACGTTGATTCCATAACTAGCTAAGGGCCAATGCGAGCAAAAGCTTGGGACTGGGCTATGGCCATTCTCACACGAGGAACAAAAAGGTCAAGACGATCCGAAGAGCGGAGCGGGCGAAGGGAAGCAGCCGAGGTAGGCCGACGTATTGAGTCACAGAGGTATTTAGGAGCAAGACCTAGGTAGGATCGGCAAGTGAGGACAAGTACCTTTAACTGGTTGCATGCAGTAAGAGGAAGCCAATGTAATAATAATGCTTCTGTAATGACTGGAATAACCGAACCTTTGCCAAATGATTCTGAAGTCTGTTCCTGGCATCGATGTATTCTTTGATTCTGTCAGCAAAGGCATCATTGACATTGTTCCAATGGTCTGCTATGGCAGCAGCCACCTGGTTCAGCAGGTGTCCTATGTTTGCCCGGACGTTTGCAGATGCTATGCGCTCGCTCTGTGATCGCTGGATGTTGTGGTTGCTGAACTCAGCCCAGGACAGTGGAACGGAAGTTCTAAGCAATAAAACAGAGGAAAGAATTAAGACAAACAGATAGCACCATGCAATACTACATGTATGTATTATGTGCCTTTATAAAAATAGCAGGTTCTTCCTAGAGTTGAGGGATCTTCTGGCTGAGGTAGGGAGATGATTGAATGGTAACAAGCTGGGGACTGGCACGAAGATCAGAAGGACTTGGATTCGATACCCACCAGCCCCATAAGGTTGACTCAGCCTTCAACTCCCTAGGGGCAACTGTAAAATGAGCAGGACAGATGGGCGCCTTTGCTGGCTGCCATACAGTTAAATTTGACCTCTGTTAACCTTCTTATCATCTGTTACTACTGCATCATGTAATCTTACTGCGTACTTGTCAGTTTGAATTAAAAAATGAATATTATTATTATTATTACTATTATTATTATTATTATTACATGTACATATTCGTTTATGAATATTATTATTATTATTATTATTATTATTATTATTATTATTATTACATTTATATATTCGTTTATTAACTGACACGTTGATAAACTGCAACCAGGTAGAAGTGTAAGAAAATTAAAATCAAAGAAAAAGTTAGGACTTTATGGTTTCTATCTGATGCCATTTTAAGTCTCTTGATGCATACATATTTGCATAATATACATATATACTTATAAACAAAAATACATACAGTGCTACACGTAATGCCTCTATTATCTGCAACTCACGTATTATCAACTCGTTCGATGCCATCATGGAACTGTATTCCACGAGATGTGTTTCTCAGTTGGTGACATACGCCATCTAAACGCATAGCAATGTTTTTGTCTCCGAAATCCTTTTCCAGCTCATGTTGAGCAGCGCGATCCAGCCTGTAAACATATATACAGTCAATTCCGATTGAGAAATTTCAAGACTTTCAGGACATGCGGATCGAAGTGGTAGCTAGGTCTGTTGTCTCATCAGACTCCTTGTAACTACCCTAAGTGACTTTTTACACATGCAGAACAATCAACCTTACAATAAAGATTAACTCACCTTCTGCCCATAATTTCAAAATATAAGTAAATAAATGCTCATTACTTCAAGCCCCTTTAATACTTCAGTCATCAAATGCATGGTCCCGTGTGAATGATTAGGCTACAAACTTGTGTAGAAGGCTTATGTATAAAGGGATAACATGTGTAAACACGAAAACAAACTCCATGCAGCACATTCAACCACTGAATGGATTTAAATAAATGTTAGGTGTGGGTTTTAGTTACAACAGAGTAATTGTGATTAGGAAATGTCAACTAGATTTTGAGAAATGGAACTACATTGATGATGATTGCCTTGCCTTGGTATTCATGAAGAAACATGATGCCATTACACAATTGTATAATAGGTTTGATGACTTGTGTACGCAGAGCTGAGCTTTTGTGGTCTATAATTGATGCTTTGTGGACTATAATTAATGCTCTGTGTTTCTTTTTCTCATTTTTTGTATCGTTTAGTTGTTGTTCTGCCTCTGTGGCATACTAAAGAGTTCGATCATTGATACAATCTTTATATGTGCTATTTAAATAACTAAACAGATAGTTAGTGGCTTAAATAGGTTAAGGTGCATACTACAGTCATAGTCATGTCAACTTAACAGTTGACGCGACTGTGGTGCGCAGTTCTGTGCCCTAAGATGACAGCTTTATATACACTTATGTCAAAATCAACACTTGAGTATTCTGATACAGCAGCCTTGGACACCTTTTCTGTGTCAAGGACATCAGGCTCATGTCAACAGTCTAAGTGAATTCACAAGTTTTATTACACAGCGTTCGAGTAAGCCTGTGCTCTAGTTGAGAGAACGCCATGGAAATGCTCCACCTTCCAATCCTCGACCTAAACAACACCCACCTTAACAGCTACTCTGCCCCTCTGACCCTCTGGCAACCATACTCGGACCTTCCTTTTGCCTACCCTATGGTCTATGGTCTATGGACAACCCCTCTGACTCTACGTAGAACTCGTGAACAAGCTGGTGCCCTGCGCTTGGCTTTTGAGTGGCACTTTAGAAGTTTGGAACTTACAATAATGATTATAATTACTAACAAGTAACGATGTACGTATTAATTCTAGATTAAGTGTAATTTCGTTTGGACATACGCAAGTTGGTTGTTTGATGTCTGTATCAGTCGCCTCAGATCATCCTGGCATCTCTTGATGTTGTCCACTTCCTGAAGAACAAGGTCAAGGTCAAGGGTTAATTTCAGATCAGAAACTTCATTCAATAATGATCAAACCACATAATGAGATTCCAATGTGTTTCGGTGGTTGCTAATCATGTGGGAAAGAAGTGGAAAGAAAATATATTTCAAGAAGACTAAGATAAGGCTAAGGTGATAGTTATTAGGCAACTATATATACTTTCAGAGTTAGTTATCAAATCCAAGGTCATGGATTGGCTGGATGATACTTTAATTGGCTGGAAGATAGTCAATTGAATTGGCTTGATGATATTTAAATAAATTGGCTGGATGATATTTAAATAAATTGGCTGGATGATAGTCAACTGAATTGGCTGAATGATATTTAAATAAATTGGCTGGATGATATTTAATTGGATTGACTGGATTATATTTAATTGGATTGGCTAGTTAGGTTCTGAATAATTCAAAAAAGTATAGCTAAAAGTTTTCTGATAAGAATATAGTTTCAAAGAGAAACTCTTAACTCTTACCAAAAAATGTTCTACTTTATGCAAGTAATTATTTTAAGTAACAGCTTTACAATTGCCATATATATCGTTTCAATTAAGGTTTCCATTCTTCAAGGATATCCTGGGCAATGTAAACTTTAAACACTACCCATATAGAAAACTCATGGAAAGGAGAGCAATGATCTATAAATAAGTGCATTCATGTCACTGCTACCAAGCACAGGCCTGCATTCATTTGCACCCGCCCAACAACAACAGCAGAGAGCCAATCAATAGCTTTGAGGCTTAGACGCTTGGAAACCGTGGATATACACAGTTCACGGAACAAAAGCCACTGCAAACAGCACCAAACATCCAGCAAACAAAACAAATCAATAATTTCTTGTGGTGGTGTAGGCTATGAGTGATTGAATCACCGTGCATCAACAAACATGCCTGAGCTCAACGTAGTCAGACATCCACAGCATCGACTCTAGCACCTCAAAATGGAGAGCTTAATGAATAAGGCATTCTGCTAAGAAAAAGGTCCAAAGAGTAGGTAGTCTCTTCCTCTCACAAAGGTAGTCTCTTCCTTTGAAAATGGCAGATCTTTACTTAGCTAATAAATAATACACATGGCTATTCCCTACCTCACTTCCTGTGAAAATTTTAGACCATTAATCTGGCAGACAAAACTGTCCATTGCTTTTAAAGCCCAAACACATATATGGCCCATTCAGAGACAAGTGGGAAGTCTCTTGGAGCCTACCACTTGGGGCCCACCACTTGGGGCCAACCACTTGGGGTCTATCACTTGGGCCTACCACTTTTATAGGTCTTTGGCATTCATTTTAACATCACCGTGCTCTCAGAGGTATGCAAATCTTGAAGTTCCCAAGGCCTTACATAGACCTCATACTTTTGAAAACATATTATACAGTACATGCACATATGGTGCAAACATTGTACACATGCTTTTAAAGTTTACATATTTACCGTATATGTACAGTAAGTGCTTGTAAAGCATACACATATCATCTATGTGTACATTGTGTACAGATAAACTCCACATACATTATGCATACTCACATAACACATATGCCAGGCATACTACCACAAGCTTACACACCATGAACACTCACACAATACACATAAATACACACCAGGGACATTCACATATACCTCTCTCATGGTCACACTACCAGTATCGTAATATGGGATAGCGTGAGGGAACGCCGTTCCCCAATTTTTTCTCACTATGCAAAATTCTTGGAAGATGGCACTAAAAATTTTTGCTTACTTCAATATACAGGCGTTCCCCCACTTCATTTTTTAGGACTACACTACTGCACACTACTGATATCATAATATGGGATAGCCAGAGGTTATTACCGGTATATACAACAGTCTCAGAGAATTATTATTAACAAGTCAAACTCAAAAACAAGGACAATTGGAAGGAGAGAAATTCATCTAAAAATTTCTTCCAAGTCCCTGAATTTAACCTACCAGTAGTATGTAGTTTCGACTGTACCTCAAAACTGTGAATTGTAATTGTGATTACACATTTATACATCACCCCTTCAAGAAAACTCTGTTGGTCCTCTGTTGCAACACAACAGGGGACCAACATAAGACTTAGTGGTCTTCAATTGCTGGCAACATAGAGGCAGAGAAAGGACAAGACACTTATACAGCAGATTGCATGGTAACCTGTTCCAGAGTGAAGGTCCAACCATAGTAAAGCTATCATGCTGCACTAAGAACGTTCTAATTATTTGGAACAAGAAAAAGAACACCTTTTTGCTGCACATTGAAGAGGTCCGATGTAATGAAGTCATGAAGTTATGAGAACAAAATCAATGGCGCCCTTGTAACGGTATGGCTGTGTTAAGGCGCCATATCAATTGTCGTTATTATTATTATTAACCCCTTTAGGGTTTCCCATTGTGAGATCAACTAGGTAATTTCGAAGTTTGATCTGAGCCTAGGTTTGTATGACACTAAATAATTATTGTTCTCTTTTCCATGTTTAATCATTAATGTATGTCACTTCAAGGTTGTTGTCTTGTAATAAACTGATTTTGACCTGAGTTTGATTATTAAAGCACACTGGCATTTTATATAATCACCTTAAATTCCTGACATTAGACTGATGAAACAGTGACCTCTGACCTTTATGAGCACCCGTTCGACGTTATCGTGGACCAGGTCGATGCCCTGCCGCTTTTCCCTGTTGTAGAGACACTCTTGAGCAATGTGAAGAGGGATTTCCGTCTCAATCAGCGTCTTATCCAAGGCAGCCTTCGCCCTTCCCAGCGCTTCAATCTCCGTCAACATGTTGTCTGTCTCGTGCTGTACCTCCGTCTTCCAGTACTGGATATCTCCAAGCCGATCTCCAAGTTTCTTTCCAACATCCTCCTGAGTCCTCTTCGTCTTGTCGTCCAACTCCCGGCAAAGGCGCGACGCATCCAGCCGGACGCGTTCCGAACCGATCCTGACCTTGTCCGAGGTCAGGTAGTTGCTTACGTTCGACGTCATCCAATCATTTGGCGTGTAGCGGGTGTACAACGCATTCCTTGCAGCGGCAAATATCGGTGGGACCTTGATGCTGTCCAGCTGGTTAAGGCTGTTTACTTCTGCAAGAGGTTCTGGCATGCTGTAAGCGTTTGGAATGGTTGAGGTGACCCGCGCTGTTCCGTAGTACGTACTGGGTCTCCAAGGAAGCGTGGTAAGAGAACGACGCAAAGTGGTTGGTGCTGGATATGTGTCATATGGCTGGAATGATCCTTGCATGGTTCCAATTGTGGGAAGGAAGGTAGGAGCGGTACCTCCACCAATACGTGAAGCCGTCATATAGGACGACGTATTCGCCATCAACTCTGCCATTTTCAAGTTTTTCTACCTGTAAAAATTGATTAATGCATCTTGTTTCAAATTAAACTACCAGGTATGTGAACATTGACAGATGTAATAAATATGCAGCTAATAGAAATTATAGCTTTAATATAAGGTAAATGGACGTTTGTCCCAAAGGACAACCAAGAGGTGTAAACATCTACCAACTCTATTTATCTGGTCAGAGGCCACTCAATCAATTGCCTTTACTACTAATTCTCACAATCGTCATACTGCATTTTTTTCCTTCCTTACAGTCCTTCCTCCTTTGTTTGCGCAAGTGCGGCTCTTGCCTCTTCCACCTGTACCTAGTCCAGTCTCTTCCACACCTTTACCATATCGGACTCCTACTACTAGCCTTACTCCAACTCTGAGGTAAATTGACAGCTTTGATGATACACCATTGTAGAGCAGAGTTACTAGAGTTCACTGTTGTTTCTGTGATAATTATAGTAATGTAGAACTAAATTGCTTCAAAAATAAAATGTTATGTGAAATATTTACGTTAAAATTATAAAATCTCAAAAGCACATTCATGGAATATATAAAGAATGCAAATGCCTGGCTTCTTATAGTGCCTAATGCAAAAGGCATCAATTGATGGCACAAGCCAAATCACACCAAATGCCCAGAATGTAATAAATGTATTTGCACCTAGTTCTTACATACTGACTGTGGTAGCCTCAGAAATGAATGTCTGCAGCATAGCAATAAATGGGAATCTGACATCCTCTTATACTGAAGTGCAACACAAAGTAGCAATTTGGCTCAGTATTGGCTAATGTTGCAGTGTTGTCATTTTTCTTGATGAACATTGACATATTCAGCCTTTCCGTGTTTTACACCTACTTATTTTATCAGCCCATTGAAATGCCTGCAAAATGCCCAAAATTTTATTTTACGTCACTGTGTGCACAAATGTAATTTTCGGAAAGCATTGGGTACTATATCTCCACTTTTTGAACTACATGGTACTGTACCTCCACTTTGTGGATTGTAGAGTACCATACCCCCTATTTTTTATACCCTAAATAAACAATGCCCATTAAGGTAGGTATGAACCTGGCATTCCACAATGACTTATCATAATCTAAAGGCCTATTATTATTACGCGAAAGGAGATTAAATGAGTGGAACCCCAGTTTATAGATCAAAGTTAGGCCTACTCCTCTAGCTCTGTGATAGTCTACCATCTCTTTAATTCTGCCCTCAACATTCCATCAATATATAATCATTATATCCTGCAAGAGTGTTTATCCTACAAAGGTGAGACACTATATACAATGAGTGCCTAAAACTTTATCTCCGATACTTACCCTTGTATCAAAGTCGACAATTTAACTCTGACAGACTGGATGAAGTCCCTGTTTCAATGCAGATACGAAGGAACGACGATGTATTCTCCTATTCAGGGTTCGTTTCCAACAACACTCGATCACCTCGTTACTGTTTACCGTTGCCTTGACGACCCAATGGCTGCGTTGCTCTGCGCGCCTAAAGTGCGCGAGGACACACAGACCAGTGCAACCACTCTCCATTTTCAGAAATCCCAAGCTCTTGCCAGACAAATCCCAAGCTCTTGCCAGACAAATCCCAAGATTGGCCAAAAGTGTACAAAAAATCCCAAGTTACTGAAAATGAAAAGTTATGATGAAAATAATATGAAATGCGTTTTAGCAAACAATTATTCACAAAAATGCCTAGCTAAAAACTGGCAAACAAAAACACCAGAGAATAGCATTGAATTAACAAACCACAAGTCCACAATGCCACTGTTGAAAAGTAGGGCCTACAGTAAAAACTAGTCAGTAGACCTTAGAAAGAAATCCCAAGATTGCTGTGCAAAATCCCCAGATCTCAAGTGGGAACCCTAAAATCCCAAGATCTTGGGGAAAATCCAAAGGAGTGGTCTCACTGACACATACTAAATTCTTTGTGTACCACTGGACACTATAATTAGCGCGCGATGCTCGGTAGACTAATATTGTGAATTATAAAGAGGCCTAGAATTAAATAAATATATTTGTACGGGTCGAACTGTGCTTCTTAGATTAAATTGTGGGTATAAGCAGACGACGCTTCTAATTCTAATTAAAGTGTAGCCTAATTAAGCAGAGTAGGAGATGTTCGAAATATTGTTTTTGAACGAATTAAATCCATGGTCTCATACCAGTCAATGCACTTAGCCTACTCGATCTGCAGACTTGAAATGATCGACTTTTAAGTCACTCAAAATATAGGAAGCGATCTAGACGCAGCCTATAGCCTACCTCAGGCAAGACCAGTGGTGTAGTGGGAGGGGGGAACGTGGGGAACGCCGTTCCCCCACTTTTTTCTCACACTATGCAAAATTCTTGCAAGATGGCACTTTTTGCTTACTTCAATATCCAGGCGTTCCCCCACTTCATTTTTTTGGACTACACTACTGGGCAAGACCTACAAAAAGCCATGTCATGCATGCAGACTTTCGTGTGGTAGGTTATTTCTCTAACTTAACCGATCCCGGGCAAAAATTTGGTTCGAGATTTCTGCTCCATCTGTGCCCCTAGCGAACTCGGCTATAACGAGTACACTGCCCATACACTGTCGGTGGGAAGATGAGACGGCGAGGAAGAGGATCTGCCTTCATAAGTCGAGGCTAAGAGAATAAAGTCGGTAACACTTCGTATAGGCCTACCCATGGCAGCCTCAGGGCTAATTTAAGGGACTGTTCTTTTTCGTCTTCTTCTAAACCGATAAGATGCAAACGATTTTAAAAGATTGTGACATAGGCCTATACTTTGTTATCTGATGATGGATCTAATCTTCAGCAATCAATGCCAATCATAGTCCAGTAGGGCTAATAGTACTGTAATTGGTCTAAATAGGCTATCAAAGCATGATGGAAGTCTAGTCCATAGAATTCGTCGATGGAATGAATTTATTATGTGTTAAGAACGCGAATGGCCTACATTCAAAGGCCGTATTTAGGGGGGTGTTTTGGGTGTTTAAACACCCCCGAAATTAAATAATGTATAATATAAATATTGCATTTACTAACATATAACATATACGGTGTTAGAACTAAGAGCACTCATGGGAACTTAGATGATGCAGCTCTACAGTGCTTTGAGAGCTCACAGCGCTCCTCCAAACCCCTTATAGACGGTTGACTTGGTTGCTTGTCGGCTCGTTCAAAAACGAGTAAACACCCCCCGAAACAAAATCCTGGCTACGGCCTTGCCTACATTGTCAGTATCTGGACCTACTTTTTGGAACTCTCTTCCTGTGTCTGTACGCTGTGCTCAGTCGCTTGTGTCATTTCGTTCTCGGCTGAAAACTTACCTCTTTCAAATTGCTTATCCACCTTAGGCTGCCTCTCTGTCTCTTACGGACTGATATTCTGGATGTTGACCTGATTACGGATTATTTTGGTGTGCCATCGGTTGATGCCTTGTGCATTAGACACCGGCGCAATAGAAGTTGCTAATTACATTACATTAGGCTACATTACATTATGGCATGTTGCGAACATAGGCGCAGCCACCCTATGGGACCCGTGGGACGCGTCCCCCCCAACTTTCGAACAGGTTGGGACGGTCCCCGCAACTTTTGAAAATTTTCAAGTAAACAAGAGCCCAAAATGTACTCCATTTGGTATCAAATGCTCAAAATTGCGTCGGCTTCTGGGGCTCCGCCCCAGACCCCGATGGGGAGCCTACGACGCTCCTCCGTACCCCTAGTCGTTAGGAGCTTCTTCTTGCAATTGCGTCTGTGCGCCTTACGCCTCCGCAGTCCCCCCCCCACTCGGACGTTCTAGTAGGTCCCACCACCAACAAATCGCTGGCCCTGCTGCCGATAAAATAAAGGGTCAGGCTAATGCCGCTAAACCCAAGTCTATCAGAATTCAGTGCAGAATGTTGCTGTATAATTTCACTCTAAAACTTTACTTTTCTCGCAATTCCCCTCACTCAGACATTCTAGTAGGTCCCCCCAACTTCTGGACCGTGGTTGCGCCCCTGGCTGCAGAGACAGTTTGGTCTGGGAGGCAACGCATTTAACCAACAAACCAAAGGCTATGGATTCGAGTCCAGGTAGGCCTATATTTCAGCGTAGACTAATAATACTAAAGAAGCAGACAAAAACCATGAAATGGATAACTTGAAATGTAATTGCTGAACAAATTGTATTCAAAAGGTATACATTCTTGATACTACATGATGATGAAACATGCATGTATACTGTATACATAACAAATATACACAGAATTATTTTAAATTTTCTTAAAAGGTTCGAAGCAACGTTTGATTTTGTGAGACCATTTCAAATTCACAAGAGAATCCATCAGCCGTTCACATCAGACGCAGAAGCCTCCGTTCGCTGGATGGCGCCACGTGCTCCAAACATGCAACAGACCCCCTCAGCCTATTGAGGTGTGGCGGTCGACTGTCGTTGGTAGGCAGCGGTCACGTCAGTCAGATCGAGAATGAACTCTTTTGACCTTTGTGAAAAACATCAAAATGATGAACACAACAAAACAACTGATGGTCGGCCACGTAGGCCTATTATATACACGCAGCGCCATCATCAGGCGCTATATAAAGCAGCAACTGCTCTCACACACGCATATACATAAATACATACATGAACTATTCTTACACACACATACACTACACTACTACTACTACTACTGCTACTGCTGCTACTGCTGCTGCTACTGCTACTGCTGCTGCTACTGCTACTGCTACTACTACTACTACTACTACTACTACTACTACTACACTACTACTACTACACCTCACTACCATCACCACCACCACCACCAGTCCACCACTACTCATTATTATTATTATTGCGAGCATTTTTAATGCTGCAAAGTCACATGCATAAATACATAGGCTACATATATTAGCCTATACATGCAGACATACAATGCAGATATACGCAGACTGACAGACAGACAGGTCTCTTAGATCTTACCTTCATCAAGACTAATTTCCGTTATTATTTCCATCTAAACTATTATTGGCACATGACCTGTTATCTTCTGAATCAACGTGGTATATATTTGTATTCGTCTTGCCCAAACCAGTTTTCCAGCAGAGAGACGAAGAGACAGAGAAAAAGAGACAGACGGCCAAAAATAGAAACGAAGAGCTAGAGAGAGACAGAGAGAGACAGAGACTCAGAGAGACAGAGAGAGACAGACAGACAGACAGAGACGGTAGCAGGAAGATAGATGCATCCATTGCATGCGATTCATGACTATACGTATGCTGACCTTTAGATATCTCTCGAACTTCTTTAGGCTATTCCGCGGTTGGAGTCCTTTCTGTTCCAATTCTTCTCAGCCTCACTTCCTCCTCTTCGTACGAAACTCCTGTTAATCATCATTATCATCATCGTCATCGTCATCATCGATCATCATCGTCATCATCAGTATCATCATCATCATCATCGTCGTCATCATCATCGTCATCATCATCATCATCATCATCATCATCATCATCATCATCATGTTCACCATCATTATCATTACCATCATAATTATCACCATCATCGTCATCATCACCATCAGTAACAACATGGCACCAGCTTATTCATGAGCGCCTATTCGTATCAATGGGATTGTCCAGAGATCAATATCCAGATTTGGTTCTGACTAAGCCGATGTGACTTTAATTCGCCCTAAAAATCGCGAGATCACGATTACGATTACGAATGAATCGATTAGATGTCTGATGTTAGTGGAGTCTTCTTTACCTCTTTCTGGAAGAAAAGATCCAGTTCCACTTCTACCATCTCGCGGCGAATCTAGAGCACCCATGCAGGTGGTGGGAGTGGCAAAGTGAGAATCCTTCTTCGCAGGTAACGTACTGAAAATAAAAAAAGGAAAAGCGAGAAGCAACCGAAGCGAGAGAGGAAGAGAAACGAAAGTAGAGACATAGGAAGAGGGAAAGAAATAGCGAAAAGGACAGGGAGAGGACACGGGCACTGACAAGGACAAGAACAAGGACAGGGACAGGCCTCAACCTCCGCCTCTGCCTCTGCCTCTGCCTCTGCCTCTGCCTCCTGCCTCTGCCTCTGCCTCTGCCCTGCCTCTGCCTCTGCCTCTGCCTCTGCCCTGCCCTGCCCTGCCTCCGCCTCCGCCTCCGCCTCCGCCTCCGCCTCCGCCTCCGCCCGCCTCCGCCTGCCGCCTCCGCCTCCGCCTCCGCCTCCGCCTCCGCCTCCGCCTCCGCCTCCTGCCTCCGCCTCCGCCTCCGCCTCCGCCTCCGCCTCCGCCTCCGCCTCCGCCTCCGCCTCCGCCTCCGCCTCCGCCTCCGCCTCCGCCTCCGCCTCCGCCTCCGCCTCCGCCTCCGCCCGCCTCCGCCTCCGCCCGCCTCCTGCCCTGCCTCTGCCTCCGCCTCCGCCTCCGCCTCCGCCTCCGCCTCCGCCTCCGCCTCCGCCTCCGCCTCTCCGCCTCCGCCTCCGCCTCCGCCTCCGCCTCCGCCTCGCCTCCGCCTCCGCCTCCGCCGCCTCCGCCCTCCGCCTCCGCCTCCGCCCTCCGCCTCCGCCTCCGCCTCCGCCTCCGCCTCCGCCTCCGCCTCCGCCTCCGCCTCCGCCTCTCCGCCTCCGCCTCCGCCTACGCCTCCGCCTCCGCCTCCGCCTCCGCCTCCGCCTCCGCCTCCGCCTCCGCCCGCCTCCGCCTCCGCCTCCGCCTCCGCCTCCGCCTCCGCCTCCGCCTCCGCCTCCGCCTCCGCCTCCGCCTCCGCCTCCGCCTCCGCCTCCGCCTCCGCCTCCGCCTCCGCCTCCGCCTCCGCCTCCGCCCGCCTCCGCCTCCGCCTCCGCCTCCGCCTCCGCCTCCGCCTCCCGCCTCCGCCTCCGCCTCCGCCTCCGCCTCCGCCTCCGCCTCCGCCTCCGCCTCCGCCTCCGCCTCCGCCCTCCGCCTCCGCCTCCGCCTCCGCCTCCGCCTCCGCCTCCGCCTCCGCCTCCTGCCTCTTCCCTCCTCCGCCTCCGCCTCCGCCTCCGCCTCCGCCTCCGCCTCCGCCTGCCGCCTCCGCCTCCGCCTCCTGCCTCCGCCTCCGCCTCCGCCTCCGCCTCCGCCTCCTGCCTCTGCCTCCGCCTCCGCCTCTGCCTCCGCCTGCCTCCCGCCTCCGCCTCCGCCTCGCCTCCGCCTCCGCCTCCGCCTCCGCCTCCTGCCTCCGCCTCCGCCTCCGCCTCCGCCTCCGCCTCCGCCTCTGCCTCTGCCTCCGCCTCCGCCTCGCCTCCGCCTCTGCCTCCTCCTGCCTGCCTCTGCCTCCGCCAGAGCCTCCGCCTCCGCCTCTGCCTCTGCCTCTGCCTCCTGCCTCTGCCTCTGCCTCCGCCAGAGGCCTCCGCCTCTGCCTCCTGCCTCCGCGGCAGAGAGGCAGCCTCCTGCCTCTGCCTCCTCAGGCAGGCAGAGGCAGAGGCAGAGGCGCCTCAGAGGCAGAGGCAGAAGCCTCCTGAGGCAGGAGGCAGAGGCAGAGGCAGAGGCCAGAGGCAGAGGCAGAGGCAGAGGCACGGAGGAGGAGGCAGAGGCGGAGGCAGAGGCAGAGGCAGAGGCAGAGGCAGAGGGCAGGGCAGAGGCAGGAGGCAGAGGCAGAGGCAGAGGCAGAGGCAGAGGCAGAGGCAGAGGCAGAGGCAGAGGCAGAGGCAGAGGCAGAGGCAGAGGCAGAGGCAGAGGAAGAGGCAGGCAGAGGCGGAGGGAGGCAGAGGCAGAGGCAGAGGCAGAGGCAGAGGCAGAGGCAGAGGCAGAGGCAGAGGCAGAGGCGGAGGCAGAGGCAGAGGCAGAGGCAGAGGAGGCAGAGGCAGGAGGCAGAGGCAGAGGCAGAGGCAGAGGCAGAGGCAGAGGCAGAGGCAGAGGCAGGCGGAGGCAGAGGCAGAGGCAGAGGCAGAGGCAGAGGCAGAGGCAGAGGCAGAGGCGGAGGCAGAGGCAGAGGCAGAGGCAGAGCAGGAGGCAGAGGCAGAGGCAGAGGCAGAGGCAGAGGCAGAGGCAGAGGCAGAGGCAGAGGCAGAGGCAGAGGCGGAGGCAGAGGCAGAGGCGGAGGGAGGCAGAGGCAGAGGCAGAGGCAGAGGCAGAGGCAGAGGCAGAGGCGGAGGCAGAGGCAGAGGCAGAGGCAGAGGCAGAGGCAGAGGCAGAGGCAGAGGCAGAGGCAGAGGCAGAGGCAGAGGCAGAGGCAGAGGCAGAGGCAGAGGCAGAGGCAGAGGCAGAGGCAGAGGCAGAGGCAGAGGCAGAGGCAGAGGCAGAGGCAGAGGCAGAGGCAGAGGCAGAGGCAGAGGCAGAGGCAGAGGCGGAGGCAGAGGCAGAGGCAGAGGCAGAGGCAGAGGCAGAGGCAGAGGCAGAGGCAGAGGCAGAGGCGGAGGCAGAGGCAGAGGCAGAGGCAGAGGCAGAGGCAGAGGCAGAGGCAGAGGCAGAGGCAGAGGCAGAGGCAGAGGCAGAGGCAGAGGCAGAGGCGGAGGCGGAGGCAGAGGCAGAGGCAGAGGCAGAGGCAGAGGCGGAGGCAGAGGCAGAGGGAGGCGGAGGCGGAGGCAGAGGCGGAGGCGGAGGCGGAGGCGGAGGCAGAGGCAGAGGCAGAGGCAGAGGCAGAGGCAGAGGCAGAGGCAGAGGCAGAGGCAGAGGCAGAGGCAGAGGCAGAGGCAGAGGCAGAGGCAGAGGCAGAGGCAGAGGCAGAGGCAGAGGCAGAGGCAGAGGCGGAGGCAGAGGCAGAGGCGGAGGCAGAGGCGGAGGCAGAGGCAGAGGCGGAGGCAGAGGCAGAGGCAGAGGCAGAGGCAGAGGCAGAGGCAGAGAGGCAGAGGCGGAGGCGGAGGCAGAGGCAGAGGCAGAGGCAGAGGCAGAGGCGGAGGCAGAGGCAGAGGCAGAGGCAGAGGCAGAGGCAGAGGCAGAGGCAGAGGCAGAGGCAGAGGCGGAGGCAGAGGCAGAGGCGGAGGCAGAGGCGGAGGTGGAGGCAGAGAGGAGGAGAGGCAGAGGCAGAGGCAGAGGCAGAGGCAGAGAAAGAGGGAGGCGGAGGAAGAGGCGGAGGCAGAGGCAGAGGCGGAGGCAGAGGCGGAGGCAGAGGCGGATGAAGAGGTGGAGGCGGAGGCGTAGGAAGAGGCGCAGGCGGAGAGGAGAGTTAGAGGGTGAATTAGAGGGTGAGAGGAGAGATATAGACTATGCTGACCTTGAAAAATTTCTCGAACTTCTCGAAACTCTTCCGCAGCTGGATTTCCTTCTGTTCCAATTCTTCCCTTCCTCAGCCTCCCTTCCTCCATCTTCGGCCGAACTCCTGTTCATCATCATCATCATCATCATCATCATCATCATCATCATCATCATCATCATCATCATCATCATCATCACCACCACCACCATCACCATCACCATCGTCATCATCAACATATCACCACCATTATTATCACCATAAGCAGCAACAACAACCAATCGTCCAATTTTAAATAGCCAATCATGTATACACTGCAGAGACAAACAGTGGACGGACGGCAGTCAAAGAAGACAGACAGACAGGCAGAGAGACACACAGACACACTGACAAAGAGAAAATACGACAGACATGAAGCAAAAGATTAAGTAGTGCAACGAGGCATACAGGGAAACAAACAGAGAGACAGAAATAAATACAATGTAGGCCTATAGACAGCCACAGAGGTGAAGGCTATTCCGATCTTTTTAAATAATTAACTTCCGATCTCTAAAGGACAACGCATTAACTGACGAGCTGCCCAGTTCTGTTCGATTACAATACAATACAATACAATACAATACAATACAATACACTGCATTTGATATTTGATACTGCCCTCCTTCGTAAATTCAGGAGTTCACACAGCCTTGGCAGAACATCGATGGTGCAGAGCAATTCAGAGTGATCAGGACCTGTTCAAGGTCATTACACGGTAACTGCCTCGGTCGAAGCTCGAACCCGTGCACTCCGCGTTACAGGCGAAGCTCTCTAACCAATCGGCCACTTTTCCAACCCATGCCTTGTGCATTACGAAAACGGCGCTATAGAAGTTTGCTTTTAGATTAGAATTGATCAGATTTCCTTCCTCGCCGCTTGATTTCTAAACAATATACACCAAAGATGTCTGACTGCCTGCCTGCAGTCCCTTTGGATCTTGACCTAGAACCGATTCTGACACGACCTATTTGGTAATCGTAATCATAATTACTCCAAATTACTAAAGCGCCACTCAAGCGCTAAACGCAGGGCACCAGCTTATTGACGAGCGCTGCTTCGTATCAGAGGGATTGTGCAGAGATCAATGTCCATATTTGGCCGATATGACTTGACTTTTCGGGCGCCATAAAAATCGCGAGATCACGATTACGATTACGAATGAATCGATTAGATGTCTGATGTTAGTGGAGTCTTCTTTACCTCTTTCTGGAAGGAAAGATCCAGTTCCACTTCTACCATCTCGCGGCGAATCTAGAGCACCCATGCAGGTGGTGGGAGTGGCAAAGTGAGAATCCTTCTTCGCAGGTAACGTACTGAAAATAAAAACGGGAAAAGCGAGAAGCAAACGAAAGAGAGTGAGAGAGAAGGAGAGACAGAGGCAGATGAAGAGGGAGAGACTTAGGCATAGGAAGAGGGAGAGAGGGATAGGGAGAGGGACAGGAACATGGAGAGGGAGAGAGGCGGGGCAGGGGAAAAACAACAACTCCATGTAGGCCTAGGGGTAGGTAGAGGATGGGAGAGGAAGGAGAGGGAAGATATATCGTCGGGCTTTCTCGATAACCTGCGTTCTCTACCGCGAGACTTTTCTGGCTCTTTTTACAAATTACTTAAGACTTTCCTTTTTGACCGGGCCTGGCTCTTGGGTTGTGTGTGTGTGTGTGTGTGTGTGTGTGTGTATGTGTATGTTTGTTGTATGTGTGTGTGTGTTGTGTGTGTTTGTGTGTGTGCGCATATGCGTGTGTGCGTGTGTGTGTGTGTGTGTGTGTGTGTGTGCGTGTATGTATGTGTGTGTAATCTGCTAATAGCCTACATGATTGTGCTAACCGTGCATGGTCAATTCGCAAATTTTTTGTGTCGCTATTTTCTAACTGGACTGATGTAGCACCCCATCCAAGGGGTTATGGAGTGGCGAAACGAAAGTAAATGCGCCATAGGCCTTTAAGGCATTACACACCTCGGAACCACATAATTATGCTTTCTTGGAGAACACTTCCTAATATTATCGTTCATGCATTCATTCGTTCGTGTAAGTTCACTCATTCTCAGTAATTAATTAACCGTTTAATTGAATTGCGCAATTCCGCACATAATTATATCAACATCACAACCATTATCACCACTATCATCACCATCAACGTTATCACCACTATCATCACCATCAACATTATCACCACTCTAATCACTATCATCACCATCAATGTTATCACAATGGATACGAGACCCAGCTGCTTCAAGAGGCTGCACTTATTTTGGCCAGTAATCTAGTCCATTGGACCTATATACAGGCATAAGAATCAGCTCATTTATGTAGCCATATATATGCGTTATTAGACAAGAATACGTACTTCAAGCATCTTGTCTTCGAACATTGTCGCAAATAGTCTTCGAGAAGAAGCGGCGTCTTGATTTTTTCGACGTTTCTCGTAGACTTGGAGCAAACCAACAAAATGTCTTCTTCATTAATCGTCTCCAATTCGGATGACGTAACAATAATGTTGTTGCCATGACAAAGCGTGACGTAATAAAGAAAGGTTCTTGCGAATTGCGGTTGGGATTCTATTCTATTACAAAATGTTACAGTCAATTCGTAGTAAATAAGTAAGTAAATACCCTTCATTTGCATACGACAAGCGCACATGCATACGAACTAAAAAGCTAAAAACGTTCTAACTAACACAAGGCAGCCCGCAGTACTATGCGCTAAAATATATATTTATCCGCAAATCCTCAACATTATCGATTTTCAAAATTAACCTTAAAAATAAGTAGGCCTAAGAAAAGTAAGTTAGTAAAGTAAGTAAAACATTATGAAGTGAGTAAATATATGGCCAGAAAGAAAATGTGTTGTAATAGGCCTATTGATATGCGACGTATAGGCCTGCAAGGCTGACATTACTGGAACACAAGCTCTTTGATGTAGGCTTATTCCCGCGCAGTGCCAACAATCGTGGCTTGTCGAAACTGGAGGACCTTGAATTGAATCTGAGCCGCCACAGGAAGCCAGCGCAGCGCTTTCGCATACACTCAGGTATATAGGCTAGGCCTATGTGAGTATAGGATACGCCGATGAGTTCCGCCGTTTGTATACGAATACCCGTATAAATTTACATATAGGGCCTATGTATAGGCTAGACATCAAAGCACTGAAATGACTGAATATGGTGTAGCGATCAAGGTCCGGCATATTATTAGGCTATGTGTATGTTTGCACGTATGATTGCATATATATGTACATGTCTGCGGTATCTGCCAGAAGACATTTGAACATCTACGCCACGCTGCTGACCCACGCCTCTTCTCTGCGGTCTTGGGTAACCCGAGGCTACTCCGTGGGCTACTTCTCTACATCCCCAAAAGCCGGTGTCGCGTGACAGAGTCTCGATCCCCCTAAAAGTCTCCCCCGGAGACTTTATTTCGAAATAGATTCTCCCCCGGCGGATCTGTTTCAGAATAAATTCGCTCCCCGGAGACTTTGTTTCAAAATATAGTCTCCGGGGGGAGAGAATATTTCATCCCCCGTCGAAATAAAGTCTCCCCCGGGGAGACTTTATTTCAATACAAGATAGCCTACACTAACATCATATTTATTGCATTGTTTTGCTAAATGATGTAATATATTCGTTCGTAATGACAGTTAACATCATATGGCATAGCGCAGAGAGCGCCTTTGAGTAGAAATCTTGAAGAAGTGCTATGTTAATGTTCAGTTACATTACACTTATTATAGCTCACCAATCAACTTTATTTTAGCTTCCTTGGTTTAACAAAAGCTTGAGTGTTTGGAATAAGATTCCTCTCTTCATCCAACAGGCGGCAAATCTTTAATGGTTTAAAAAATGTTATGCATTCACTTGGTATATGATGTCATTAGGCGAGGTAGAGGACTGGCCATCCGCCATCTGCATTGCTGAGGCTAAGAAAATGAAGTCGCTGACACTGCATACCCGTGGCTGCCTCTTCAGGATACCTCAAGGAACTACCCTTCTGCTTCTATAATGACGGTAGCCTACGCCAACAAGCCTATATGAAAGCAAATGCATCGCTGTTCAAAGCCAGCGAGGTTAACTAAGTTACAATATACCTAAATGCAAGCCAAATAATTATAGGCGACGCCTGGGAGGCAGTCCCCCACAACTTTTGTGACTCTAATCATGCGTTCCACTGACATTTTTGTATAATTTAGTAAGCCAGAAAACCAGATTTTAGAATAGCTATATCAATTATTTGAACTTATTAAATTTGCTTTTAATTTCTTAAACTGAAAATTCAGAGGGAGGCCTAACTAAGCAAGTGAGTCTTTGCCCCAACGTGGATTCGCCTATAGCAAGGGGAAAGAGGAGAAATCAGTATAAGATACAAGGCCCCTCCTGGGATGCGTCCAAAGAGAATTATTTTCTAGCCAAGGTAGCCTATTACCTGGTCAGTGCCTGGCAGGTGCCTAAGGAGAATTATTTTCTGCCAAAGCATAACTTTTTTACCTGGCCTCGCTTCTGCAAGTGCCTAGCAGGAGATTTGCTTTCTGCCTAGGCATTTACCTGGCCCCAGCTTGGAAGCGCCCAAGAAGAACCATTTTCTGCCAGAGGCATTTATCTGGCCCGCCTGGCAAGAGCCTAAGGACAATTATATTCGGCCAAAGCATTTACGCAGTTGGTGTGACCAACCCATGTACAGTAGGCCTCACCAGGTTTTCTGACGTGATTGGCTTTGGTGCAGAGAATGGACACTCTGAGCTGACAAAACGAATGTAAGTTGGGGCGAAGGATTTTGGGCGGATTCGAGGACCACATGAACGATCAAACACGGAGTTAGGTCGAATCTGTTTGACGTTACTTTAAGCAACCAATGACAACACGGTCCATAGCACAACAATGCGTTGAATGCCAAACTGCCAGCTTTGTTAACCTGCTGCCTGCATCTTGTATGCGACTATTGCACAGGTTATTGTATTATAGCAGTGATTCTTAAAGATTCCGTTCACTCTTGCTGTGATCATGGGTTTGCCAACCTGTCCTTAAAAATTTATAATTTTTCTACTTATTTAGCGGCACTTAATTAATAATAATTAACTGTAATGGACGGTTTAATTTAGTGGCCAAAACTATTGAATCCCTCATGTATGTGAATCCCCAACGCTCGCTTGCCCGCGTTTGGCAGCTAATATTGGTGAAAGCGAGACAAGTTTCAAACATTTCTTAAGAGACTCACCATCTTCGTCCATTGGTATTGCATTAACTTCACCTGAAGAGATAATGTCCATTGCTAAAGAGCTTCGCTCTACACATAGCTGTGGCTTAGATGACATTAGTCCGCAATTAGCCAGACTCACATTGGATGCTGTATCGGTACCTCTTGCACATATTATAAACTGTTCTATTGTAAATGGCATTGTTCCTAATGATTTAAAGGTTGCGAAAGTGATTCCCATTTTTAAATCTGGCGAAAGGAATAAATTTAATAATTACAGGCCCATTTCGATACTACCTTACTTCAGTGATATTTTCGTTAACTCAAAACTAAAATTAGAAGTAAAAATAAAAGATTTCGTTATCGAAAATTAGAAGTAAAAGTAGGAATTATTTTGGCTTCAAAAACGAAATTAGGAATTAAATTATGAATTATTTGCAGAACTAAAATTATGAATGAAATTAGGAATTATTTTCAGAAGTAAAATCATTTTACTTCTTGTGGCCCTTAAGTTGAGATGAAGCAAAGGGTGAAATGTAAGTCTAACAATGCACCTGATATCCTTAGCATCGCTGTAGGTCCCGAAAATAGCAGATTACTTGATAAATTTTCTAAAGCATCTGCCAGTTCACCTGCACTGCAGAAATCTAAATTTCTCAACATGAAACTAAAGTCACAAACAACATCAACATTGTCCAGCAGCAGCAGCAGCAGCAGCAGCAACCAAGATGTGTAACAACTCAGATGGATCGTTATTTGGCAGACATAAGGGAGAATGATTCTAGGAATACTCTTGCTTTCTGGAAGGAAAGAGCAAAACTCGTACAGCAAAATTGCACCATTGCAGAGGATCTTTTGTCGGCTCCAGCCTCGTAGACCTTTGTGGAAAGAATTTGTTTGAATGTGGAATCTTGACTGATGTACGAAGAAATCGCATGAATAAATCTCTGCCAAATGACAGTGTTCTCGAAATTGAACAAAGATATCTTATACGTGCATGTAATAACGCTAAAATACTTTTGGCTGCACTGAAATTAACAATTATTTGGAAAACTAAAATAAGGAGTAAAATTAATTGAGAACTAAAATAGGAATGATAAGTAAAATTATTTGCGAAGTAAAATTAGAATTAGAAGTAAAATTCAAGGACACAGAACTGAATTAAAACTGAATTATGAATTATTTTGATAAGTAAATATCACTACCTTACTTCTCTAAGTTCTTCGAAAAAGTCATGTATCAAAGGCTTACGACATATTTTACAGCAAGGAACACTTTATCGACGAACCAGTATGGTTTTCGCTCTGGGCACTCCACTTTCATGGCTCTTCTAGAATTACACACAAAAATAACTGAAGCTATGGACAACAACCTTTACTCCATTGGTATTTTTTCGACCTAGAGAAAAAGCATTTGATACTGTAAATCACCAAATACTCACAAAAAACTGGAACATTATGGAATACGTGGAGCTAGCCTTAATTGGTTTACTGATTACCTTAGAAACAGGAAGCAATATGTATCCTACTCTGGCAACCTCTCACAACAAACAGATGTGCAATGTGGTGTCCCACAAGGTTCCATACTGGGTCCGTTGTTGTTTTTGGTGTACATTAATGATATTGCCTGCACTTCATCAATGCTTCAGTTTATACTATTTGCTGATGATACTAATGTATTTATGTCTGATAAATCGATTGATATGTTAGTTAACAGGGTAAATGTTGAATTACAACTTGTATCAACTTGGTTTAGAGCTAACAAACTTTCTCTGAACTTGGTTAAAACGAACTTTATATTATTTCGTTCTTGTCGTAAATCAATCTCACATTGTAACCTCAACATCAGTATTGATAACATTACTATTACACAAGTGTCTTGTGCAAAGTTCTTAGGAGTTTATGTTGATGAACATCTGACTTGGAAGGAGCATATTGATATCATAAGCAAAAAACTGTCAAAAAATATTGGCATTATATCTCGCATTAGTTATATCCTACCGCGAAATGTACTAGTTGCCTTGTATTACTCCTTAATCTTTCCATACCTATCATACTGTAATATCACCTGGGCCTCAAATTATCAATCCAACTTAGCTCGACTCGTCATTCTACAAAAGCGCGCGATTCGCACTATCTGTAAACGCCCCTATGGGGAAAGTACTCATCCTTTGTTTGTCAGTCTTAGGATACTGCCATTTGATTTGATTAATAAACTTCAGATTTGTATATTTATGTTTAGATTTCAAAGGAAACTGTTACCTGCAAATTTTCATAGGTATTTTTATCTTAACCTGGAAATACATGACCATTATACCAGATCTTGCAGTAAATATCGAACATGCTATGCACGCACAAATATAAGACAGTTTTCTGTTTTGGTTCGTGGACCTACTTTGTGGAACTCCTTGCCTACTGAGCTAACTTCCCTGCCTACTGTACACCATTTTAAAACACAGTTAAAACGGTACTTGATGGAATCACTGTATGTATAACATAATTATGATGATTGGTTGATATGTATAATTTCATTGGTCTGCATGCACTACTGCACAAGCACCACCTTGTTCATGTCTGCACCCAAGCACATTTTATACTGGTTTTGATTCATGCTTTGCTGGTCTGTGTTAAACTAGATATATAAAAAATACAGCCCGTAAAACAAAGTTTTTTACTATATCCATCTAGTATCCTATAATGCGTCTTACGAAGCAGTTACCTCTACAAATATATAGTACGCGTTCATTTTACGTCATAGCGTGCGTTTAATGAGGCAGCGCGCCCGTTTTTGTTGCGGCCAATGACAACGCTGCGTATCGGAAAAGTTGATTCCCCGATTCGAAAAAGTTGAGTCCCCGATTCTATAAGCTTGCCTTTTTTGGGGAGCTGAAATTTTTATAGAATGAAGTGTCTGCGAGGGCGAGTCTACTCCTGCCAAGTTTCAGGACGATTGAATGATTGTAAGTGATCGCATTAGTCGTCGCAAGATTTGACTTTTAGCCTGTGGCTCAAGCAAGCAAGCAAGCAAGATTTCCGTAAGTTAAACTAGATGGATAAAAAATAGTAATGAGAAGGGCGGCCCTGCCAGCGGAACGATATTGTTCCTTTTGGGTTTACCCTTTGACACCATGAACTACTGCAACAAATGTACATGAACTTGTATTTTGGTTGGTGATCAATAAAGCTTGTGAATTGATTGAATTGAAAATTGATTGACATCAATGGTCCGTAAACAACGCAGTTACTCTCGGTCTCTATAGCGTACACAGTTCAGAACCGAATCATAATATTTTTACCGTAAAATAATCCAGCAATGGCGGGTCGCTCAACAGAACTTGAAGCATGGTAAGTTCGAACATTTAATTGTCAGTCGCTTGACAAACTGACTGTTTTGTGATTCGAATAATCCAGTGCTACGTCCAGTAGTTACAAGTTTTTACAAGCGTTTCCAGTGTTCAAGAAATTGTCATCTGGCCGCCAGGGCCGTTGATGTCTACCGTACCTTAGCCTATCCTTCGATGATTAACGCGTTAGTTGACAAATGATGACCTGTCAGTCGCTTAGTCTGTTGATAGACCCCTAACGGTCCGCTTATCCAACAGTCAGTCGTCGGCTGGTAGGCCTAACAAATCAACGCGCAGAATCTCAGTCGCTATTTTTAGCTGTTTACGCCAAACAGTTGGTGACAGACAAATACAAATAGAAGGTTTACGAGAGTCAATGGTAGACATAAGGACCTATGATGTATCTTAATCAATGTGCTTGTTATTGTGCAGACACACATACATGCAGACTGACACAGAGCAATGTTACGTTCCAAAGATAAATGGACCATTCTACATTGACCAGTGACCTATAAATGGACCATTCTACATTGACCAGTGACCTATAAATGGACCATTCTACATTGACCAGTGACCTATAAATGGACCATTCTACATTGACTAGTGACCTATAAATGGACCATTCTGCATTGACTAGTGACCTATTAATGGACCATTCTGCTTTGGCCAGTGACCTATAAATGGACCATTCTGCACTGGTGACAGCGTGAGGATAGAGCGAGTGACGGATGGTGCAGCTAGAGTTGACGTAGATCATAAAGTCATGTTCGAGAGATACGATTGACATGGTCTGTAGGTCTAAATGAGACAACTGGATCCAATATAGCTCTCTTTATGCGGGATGCCTTGCACTGGCTCCCCATCCAGCAGCGTATTAAGTTTATTTACTATCCTGGGCTTCCTGGCCATTATGAGCAAGACGTGTCTTGTTGTCTCTGCTCCATTATACTTTGGCGACTTCTGCATCTTAGTGTCCTCATTCCCGTGTCGTGGCTCCCTTTGGCCGACTGCTCTTGAACTTCTGACTCTCCGTCATACAGATACTGTTACAACTCAGTCCAGAAGCTTTGCCTATGTTGGACCCATGCAGCATCTGAAATCGCAATTTTCGAGCGCTAAAAATACATGTGTATTTTTATAATAGCTTAGGCTATTATAAAAATACACCTGAAGGGCTACTTAACCACAAACACTCAAGTAAACACAGGGTGAGAATTGTCGGGAGTGGGGGTTCAACCCCCCAGTCCTAGCCTACTTAGGATCCCATAGTAAAGTCTACATTTCACACCCAAACTGCACAGGAATCAACGTCTAACCCCAACCCCCCAACCCCAGTTATTCTTTTACAATTCCCATACTGAGTAAACATAATATTTAAAGCTATCATTTTTACCTAACTTTTAAATGTCGTAACAAAGTAATCAAATCTCAATTTCACCTAAGATCCTACTCCTACAGTCCTACACCTTATTGGAAGTTTTATCAGACAGCACCATTAACGACCAGATCTTATGAGGATTGCTGTTGAGTCAGCGAGGCGCTGTCCCGCTTCAGTTGCTATTGATGTTTGTGAAGCTCTGGGTCTTTGTTTGCAGAGGAGTTGGTCTTCGTTGGGTCGGATGACTGTGACCCATGATCTCCCTCAGGTACACTGTAGAGAATCTTCTGAACGAAGATATTAAACTCATCTGAAAATCATCAAAACACACTGAATTACAATCTGAAGTGTTGCCTATATTTCTTCTGGCCTTATGGGTCCACATCCAATCGCACCAAATTCGACTCAATCGAACAACTTTTATATTCCTGGAAAGTTTCTAACTGACATTCCTGGAAAGTTTCTAACTGCTACGCAACACCTGAATAAATTATAAAATCTGTTTTGTTTACCAAGCCTTCGGTGCAGTTGACCGACTTGACCCTTGCGATTCGTTTGGTTGAACCACTTAATGACGATGACGTAATAGGGAATAGCCGTTCCAAGTGACAGCGCGATTCCAATCATCGATTCCATTGGATTGGTTACCATGGAAACACCGACCAGTAGAAGACAGAGGACGAAATAAATGACCGGAACGATCAACGGAAGCTGAGTGTAGCAAGAAACAATAAAGTTTAGTAGCCTAGTAGCTTGCGATACAAGCAAAATGTCAATGGAACCACTTGTAATAATGCAGGCCTACCAACCACATTATGCTATGACAGCGTGAATAATGGGGACACCAAAATCACAACAACAACCCTTAGTGGCGCTGATAATAAAAATCACGAATATTTCGCCACAGAAAATTTTGAATTATGACGAGGGAGCGAACTCCTCGTTTGCTTAGGCTAAATGGTTGGCTGTCCGGATTTGTGTATATAGGCCTACAGAAAATGCGTTACGGGTGTGGTATATATGTAATTTTAGTAGTGTCTTATCAAGCTTTCGTTATGTCTGCAAAGACATAACGAAGATCTCCATATTTGTTGACCAATGTGCCAGCATAACAAAACAAACAGCTCAATCCTCCCAGTCCCAGTCCTCCTATCTCAGCCAGCTGTTCACGGTCCAACCACTTCGCTCAACCCGCTCCTCTTCCACTGAAACACTTCTCCGCCCTTCCGTCACTCATCACTGCAATTTGCAAATCGCTTCATAGCCATAGCTGTTCCTCCCCTCTGGAACAAACTCTCGCTATTACTAGTAGTACGACAAAATTACGAATAATTATCTTATCAACCATACGAACTCACCAAACCCTCACCTCTTGCTATCTCTCCACAGGTCTTTCATTCAACACTGAAAACACTAGGCCTACTCTTTCACAAATCGTATCTCGATTCCTCCTCTTCCACTGACCTACATCACCGTTTCAATTCTAAACACCATCTGCTTTATCCGTCTGACTGCCTGACCTCTTTGTATGTTGACCGACAACCGATTTTTACTCCCTCCGCCTATTGATATTGTTTTGACTAAGCGCCTGTGAATAGGCTGGTTCCCGCGCCTTCGCTTGTTTGGACGCTTTAGAAATCTCGACATTACGATTACGATTACGAATAACCACTTCATAAATCCCATCCTGATTCACTTCCTTCCCCTTACCGCTGTCGCCGCTCCAATTCCATCAACCAAAGCTTGTTGTCTGCATAACTGGCATTTGGAACTTGAATGGAAACCGAGCCTAACCTTACCTGGCTCTCGATTTGTTTTGACTAAGCGTTGGCTCCCGCAGCTTACCTTTATTGGGTCCTGGTGAAATCTCGAGTTGTCGATAACGATCACGACTTTTTTATATATGAAGGTATATAGAGAGCGTCCGTCATTATTGGCAGTTTAAGTTGAGAATATAGGCCTACATGAGACCAGATTATGAGCTATCAGCTCGGATAACCTTGAATTTTTTGTCAGCGAGGATCTGTGGATTGCGAATGCGGTATCGAATGTAGCCACCGACAGCCAGAGCATCATATACCAAATAGCCACAGACGAGGTTGTTGATCAGTCTATAGACCTCGATCGTCCAGATGAAGCAGATTGCAAGGAAACCCTACAATCAGTCAATCAGTGACATTAACGAGTAAGTAAAATGGGGGAGCCAATGAGCAAACATAATATGTATTAGTGACATGTAGCTAGCCATCTTTTGTTAATCATTATTGTTAACATTATACACAACACCACTAGGAACACTGCTTGTCATTGTCAATAATTCGCTGGGATATAATTTCTATGCTGATGAAACTCAAATCTCCACTTCTTTTGCCACTCGGTCACATGACTCCTTCCGCTCCACCCATGTCGTATACATCCACAATTGATTTCACATCTCATCATCGCCTCCATTACAAAAGAATTAGCTTGAAAGACAGGGGAAGGCTTTCCAAATATCAAAAGTGGAAGGATAAGAAAACATTATGCTACCTTGTTAACAACATAACCAATGGAAGAGCAAAATGAATAAAGCAACAACGAAGACGAGGTAATCAACACATGTTTGGCTGATGAAACCAATGAGTAAGTCATTGTTTCACTATTTAATTTTGGTTGTGATCCAGACAGTTAGCTTACAGACGTAACCATAGTAGCATAGATAGGCCTAGTTCACACTCAGCCTTACAAAACTTGTAATCAGCGTTAGGTTTCAGCTCTGACAGAAAATGGACGTTCTTCCGTTCCCAGCGTTAATTTGATCACCAAATGAGACCAGAGATTTTCTATGACAACTACTGTTTTTCAGCTTTTTTAAAGCCACATCATGAAGAGTATTATTTTGTGGAAGGATCTTCACAAGGCCATATCTGAGACAGACAGATTGCATGTACTTTGCTTGATACGAACTTATGTTTCTCATCGAAGAAGATTGTAGGCCTATATGCTTTCAACAATGTTTTGTTGAGGTAGCCTACTATGAAGGTCAAACGAGATAACCAAACTTCGTCATTTTTTATTTGAAATACTGTGAGAGGGCAAATTCAAGCATTTAAAATACTACTGAACCAGCGTGCATCAGCAAGGACTAAATACTCACCTGAAAGATGAGTGCTGTAATTGGAGTGACAAACTTCACGCTGATGAGCAGCAGCACTGACGGCAGATGACCGCGCCTGGCACCAGCAAATCCCAATCTAAGGCAACGAAAGAAAAGAGATATGTATGTATGTATGTATCTATGTATATGGTCATTTATATAGCGCCTTACAAGAAACTCACGAAGGCGCTAATAGATATGGACTCGATGCCATTGCGTTAATGCCAATGCTAATTAACTTTGAATGCTAATAACAATGTTTATGTTAAAAACGATAATGATATTAACAATAACAACGATCTTTGGCTTGATAATGAGAGATTGTGAGTGGTAGTCGAAGACCCATCTGGACTGCACTTTGACCAATTATGCTCCCCACAAATCTACCTGTACTGATATATAATGAAGAGCACGTAGGCTACAGCCCAGCCCAAACCCAGAAGAAGAGCGAGAGAGATGTTTAAACTGTTGACCAAAGGGTTTAACAGAAAGGTCATTCGGAACTTCGGAAGTACAAGTTAATCCGTGCCTTGGCTTCTCATGTGTTCGGCCATTTGCCTGGAATGACTAACGACGCTTCATGGAACTTTTGACAACTCCTGAAAACTCTTTCCTTTGGCTGAGACGGGTCTGGTAGCGTTTTTGAGCAGAACTCTTGTAGAATTATTGCACGAAATTATTAAATAAACATGGATGGATCCAGCAGTGCACAGAAGGAGCACGTGGTAATATGATACAAAACCGCAGCGGAAGAAGAGCACGGACAAAACTGGCATGGCATGTCCAAGTTGGCATCCATGACCACATGAATGCATGAATGCATGAATGAATGAATGAATGAATGAATGAATGAATGAATGAATGAATGAATGAATGAATGAATTAATTAATGAATGCATGAATGAATGAATGAATGAATGAATGAATGAATGAATGAATGAATGAATGAATGAACGAACGAATGAAAAGCGAACGAAAGAACGAATGAATGAATGAATGAATGAATGAATGAATCAGTTTCCCGACAAATCAATTTCCCTGTTGGTGCTTAGGATATAAGATTCAACAATCTTAGTTGCATGCCCTATATTCGTTCTCTTCAATTTGTTCTAATCGCCTTTTGGCAGCTTCTGCTCGGGTGCTTCTTTAACTCATGGATCCGTTGAATGTAGGCCTACAGAAATTATTGCAGAAGCTTTAAGACAATTATTAAATGCATAAATAATTCTTGTATATACGTACCGTGAAGCGCACATGATGCCAGCGTTGAAACTACCACAGGCGGTTATAGCGATCACGATTGGCATGATCCAAGCCAAAAGACCAAGACTTCGAAAAGTTACACTCTGTATGGTACAACAACATTAAAAACTAGAATGTTCGTTGTAATGTTAATAATAATAATAATAATAATAATAATAATAATAATAATAATAATAATAATAATAATAATAATAATAATAATAATAATAATAATAATAATAATAAGACGATTTCTATAGCGCCGTAGCACAGCCGAGACCGAAGGAAGGGCGCTGTACATGAGTTCAACAAATCGATCACAGTCATGTTCTTTAAGTGTACATGAGAATACACAAATGAGGAAGCGCGAGCCTCTGGAGGTCGAAGTAACAAAAGCCTCGGGTCGTGGTGAACCCATTACCACCCTCGCCCATCGTAATATCGGACTCTGAGGAAGGAATGCCTCCGATGAACCACTACTCGGATCCCATCTCCCCTCCGTCATCGACTACAACTGATCAGCGTGCTTCGGACCCGGACTATGAACCGGGGGAGACAGATGAAAGCCCAACTTCCAGCGCATGTAGTATTTCGTCATGAGGCGAAAATCTATACATAACTTTGGGGGGGGACAGAGTACCTACGAGGGCCAGATTTTTTTGGGGAAAGAAGGGCTGAAGTCAAAACTTTGAGGGGACAGTCCCCCTCTGTCCCCCCATGATTTACGCCGTTTCGTCATCGTCCGTGAGATCCCTTCTCCCAGATCCCCCGTCGCCAGTGACTCTGTCTTCACTCTCCGACGAAGAGTAACGGATTAGGTCACCAAACTGTTCTCCATGGACCCTAATTTTTTCGGTGGTCAGAATGCTATACTCTTTCTTTTGAGGATTTCAGATAGAAAAATACGATTGTTCACGTATGATTGCCGAAGGTATCGGATGTTATTTAATTTTACGTATTAATTTGGTTTGGGGTTAACCTCTTGATTTTAGGACCTTTCTGTTGCCGTACTAGGACTATCAGAAAGTGAGGGAGCCTACTGAAGAATTCTAGCTGTTAAGATATTGTTAAGAATTTCGTTAAGTTGTTGCGAGCAAGAAAAAAATGAAAATCAGGACATTTTTCTTTGGTGGGGGAGGCATGTAACGAAGTTACTCCATGTTGAGGAAGGCGGGTGCACTAAGTACTGGTGTCCCCGTGACCCCTGTGTCCTCCCTCTGCGGGACATTGGGAGGGGGGGACACAGGGGTCACGGGGGACACAGATGTCTCCCGGTGTAGTGTACCCTGGTTATCTTTCTTGAAATACCTGTGATGCCCCTTGTGTCCCCTCTGGTGTCCCCCTTGTGTCCCCTTTGGTGTCCCCTTGTGTCCCCTCTGGTGTCCCCCTTGTGTCCCCTCTGGTGTCCCCTTGTGTCCCCTCTGGTGTCCCCCTTGTGTCCCCTCTGATGACCCCGGGGGACTCGGCTTAAGTTTCCCGCTTCCTGTGGCCTATAATAAGGGAGCGTGATTAGAGTGCAGGACAATCGAGTAGTTTATGTTGTCAGCTGTTAGTTGACAGTTGGTATTAATAAGAGATTGAACTGTCGAACGTCTTCGTGTCGTCTTCTCATCGAGGTGTTGACTGAACATCGTCGGTGTTGTCAAGTGCCCGACCTCTGTCGGACCGGAGAGGTCGAACAGCGCGGGCAGCAGAAGGAAGAAAGGAGGATTCCGAACTCACCATTCAATTTCAGGGTACCAGACGAAGAAGAGACAGACAGAGAAGGATCCAGCCAAGCAGATCCATGCCGAACCTCGAGAGAACTGCTCCGGGGTTTGCCACAGACTTCTTTAGAGGCACTATTGTAATCCATAATGGTGATCGCTTCAAGTGAACTCTAGTCAAAGTACGTACGAGTATTATAATGCTTACTATAGCAACGGCCTCCGACGTCAAGACACCTTCGACTCCAATAACTGCCAGGTAAGACAGGTTGACAAAAACATAGAGCACTGTCGTCAGAAAGACACCAATCGCGATTGACAGAGGCAGATTCCTGTGTAAAAACAGACATCACAATCATAATTTAAATAAAGGGGTGAGAAATGACAGCTCATCCAGAGGGGGTGGATGCCTTTCTCAAGCACATTTCCAGGGACGCAAGTTTTAAAGCTGATTTGCTCATGTAGGCTATAGTATCGTGCATAATAGGCCTATGTTGAGGAAGGAAGGTGCACTAAGTTCTGGTGTCCCCGTTTATGAGATTTCAATTCTTCCGTGTCAAGATAGCGCTATAACCATTTTGTCTCTAATGCAATGCTGATGCAAGTTAACTTGGACTTTTGGAAGATTTTACATGGAGCAGGTTTGTGTTAGTGTTAACCTATATTTTGTTAGGTACGTGAAGTTAAATTAGGTCCATCAAATGCCACTGACCATTTAGGTTGCGTGAAATTAATGGTCACAGCCAGAGCCAGATCGATGTGGTTCATTTTGCAATTATGTTATCTGGGCCGAATTAGTTATTATACATCGAGTTCCAAAACAGCAGTTGCAGCTATCCATCGTTTATTGAAACAGTGTATACAGTTATAATTATAATCAATAGAGGGCAGAGGCCTTATTGAATCGAGAAGAAAAGAGACAGTCATACAGAGAGACAGGTAGGGCCTAAAAGCACCGGAATGCAGACTAAATTATCTGCTATAGTTAAGAAGTAGGCCTAGGAAAGGAGTCATGCGAACTGGCTGCTTGAAGACTAACAGGCAGAGATATCAGCTTAAAATGTGAGCAGATGCATCAAAGAGAGTAACTAAAGAGTCCGAGAGAGGACTCTCAGAAAAAGGTTCATTCAGAGACTTTAGCCGAGTCTGTCAGAACACTGTCTATGGACTTTAACTCAGTCTAAGACAACGGTTTTCTTACAGACGTCAACTCAGTCTGAGACAACGGTCTATAATTTATATGAACTTTAACTCTGTTAATAAGGCACTATCATACACAAATTAGTGCATTGCTTTTCAATATGATGTTATCCAAGCCAGATTACAATAGACTTCATCGTCTATGAACCATATCACTTCTCGAACTCATAGCTAGCCTAGTGGCATGTTAGCCACTTAATTAGCCCTATGCTACGTTCTATTTCCTCTGTTTTACAACTGTTCTACCAAAACATTTTAGCGCCAATCCACCCGGATGTGAATATACTTTCCCAGAAGCAAGAATTAGCATGGGTCAATTAAGACCAATTTCTAAAATGACGACGCAAAATTCCAGTAATTAACAAAATGCAGTACAAAACAAACTTGACAATGCCGACTCAGAGGCGCGTTTACCAGTAGGCGAATTAGGCGCGCGCCTAGGGCCCCCAAATCTTGAAGGGGCCCCCAAACGAATGAAAATATTTTTTCCCAATAATAAAAAATAACATTTTAACATTTAGATTATTTTAAATATATTTGTTTATATTTTGTACAGCTTGGCATTCAGATAATTTCATAAAAGTAATTAGCCTATTATTGTAATTGTAAAAAGTATATTTTGTCTAATTTTGTAATTTATAATTGTTTTGTTCATATGGGCAGCAATTGCGCTAATAGTTATTTTTGTGTCAACTAACATCAAACTTATTACCAACAAGCAGAAACCAGCGTCTGCTGCAGTTTAGGCCTATGTGTGGAAACCTTTAGTCTGATAATTCCGTCATTTTATGGTGTTTAAAACTTTTATTAGTTTAATTTGATAACCAGTAACTTACAGTAAGTAGGCCTAATAGTAATTGAAATTTTATTAATATAAAATATTTATTAAAATCTGACGCAATAAAACGTTGCTAATTTTCTGGAGCTGCAAAACGAAATAAGATAGCTCTAGTGACAATATCTTGGAATTAGTTGCAATTAATCAATCGATTTTCGTTTATCAAAATAAGTTGCCAACAAAGCAACTTATACAAATAATAAATGCTGCAAAGAATAAATGCCGCCAGCAAAATTTCTGCACGATCAAAGGCCATGTTTGTCGAATTTGAATTATTTAATTATTTAACAATTTTGCTCAAAACGTCAGAGACAATTTCCCCAAAATAGAGACGGGGGCAAAACTGAAATATGGTATTGAAAGCGATTATGACATTGCAAAAGAAAACATAGGCTACTTTATTTTTTGACAAAACTGCCTAGAATGACTTCACAATGAGAGGCCGAGAAAAATTCATTGTTGGCACCTTAAAATGCGTTTGTGACAAAAACGGCTTCAAGTTCAACTTAGTAGGTTTTTGCACATGATAGGCCAAACACCACCAGAGTTTCAGACTTCGAAGTTCAGAAGGGCCCCAAAAATGTTTGCGCCTAGGGTCCCGTTTTCTGTAAACGCGCCTCTGTGCCGACTTACGTTAGTTGAAATGTAATTTTAAAACGGGAAGCGATAAGTGCAGTGCCGGATTAACCATGACTTTTCGTTCGAGGCGGGCTTTAAACGCCTTGAAAATGGCGAGTGCTGCAGCATTAGCCTATATAGTGGGGCCGGGAGCTTGATTTATTTTGGGGCCTTCAAGGTTAATGCTAGTTGCGTCCATGGCTGTAATTGTGCCATCAGTGACCAATATATATTTACGTAAACTTTGTCTCTCTCAATTAAATATCTATCATTGCAATTAATAGACTTGACAAAGCCCTGTACTATAGTCATAAGCTATAACGTGATCGGCATTTATTTATTAAGTGACCAATCAAGGAAGTGGGGACTCTTGGTCAGCGCCATGGTGGTGGAAACTATGAGTAGGCCTATTGGCAAAAGAAATATCCATTCTAACCTCTGTGGGTCCTTGAGTTCTTCCACGAGGAAATTTAACGCCGTCCTACATTGGAAAAATCGATTTAAATTAATATAGCAGCTTAATTATAAAATAAGAGGCCTAATCAATTAAACTGAAATTAAGCGTGTTTTGGTAACAGACATACATGTATGCCTAATACGAGTGTCCATAGAATTCTTTAAACAGGTCTTGTTATTCATAGTACCTAAGGCAATACATTGTGCCCATACAGTTCTCCGGATTTGATTGTGCAATGCATGCCAGACTGCAAACAGGGAGCCATGTGACGACCCGACAATGAAATCGCTTCTGCGTCTTGTCCAAGGATTGTTCGATGTAAATGGAACCGAGTCAACAACAGTTCGCTATATCCATCACCCCTCGGACTTTTCACTCAAAACTAAGGTCTCACCTCTTCAAGGATTCCTACCCTTCCTTCCAATTCTTCTCGACCTAAACGACACTCGCCTTAGGCAGCTCCTCTGTCCGCTCTCTTGACTCCCTGGCCACCGGACTATAGGATCTCTGTTTGACAACCCCTTGGACAACCCCTCTGACTCAAAGCAGCGCTCTTGAATAAGATGGTGCCCTGCGCTTAGTCTTCAACTGGCGCTCTATAAATTAGGAGTCTAAAATCACGATTACTAGTTTATTAACATTATTTAGAAACAAGTGATCGAAATAGAGCATAATAGCCTATGACTAATGGATCATCATTCATCAGTAAATACCATCCGTAGTAAGTGAAGACGGTCGAGTGTATAGCCAGAGTGAGATCACCGATGCTTGTACTCGAGCCATCAAACGGGTTTTCCAGGAAAGTTGTGTTACCTGTAAACCAATCAAAGAGCACATGTGGCTAACTTTAGATTGCGTTACCACAAACTACATGTATAATATCACATTCACTGACTTGGATTGTCTTGGATTCACATCCCAACAGATGCCTAGATAAGGAACTAATTTCATCATCGTTAACGTTGTCTTTGTCATATATGTAATCATCTCTAAACAGTTTTTACGGTGTTACCTTGGAATAACCAGACGACTCCAGACAATGAAATAATTGCAAGAGTCGTCAAGGAAATGGCAGTCATGACGTTCTGGCCTCTGGCGGAGAACTTGACACTCAAGCAGTTGATGAACGTTAGGAAAGCTGAAAGTAAACAAAAAAGTCTGTTATAGCATCACCAGAAACAAAGACTGACAAGGTTTTTATTGTCAGGTGACAAGGCTTTGATTGTCACAATTTGTCAGGTGACAGATTACTAACGCACAGTCATTTCGTCTCTTTTTCCCGAATTATAGCAATGGTGCGTCATGCAAATTGACAATTCGTTTTCGTAACGTTACCCGCAATAAACGTTCTCCACTGTTCGTCTGCTTCTGTTGTGCCACCTAGGCCCAATGTTCTGTTTCACGCAGAAGATCCTCAAAACTATTTCACTTATTCGAGCAATGGTTAATGTGACCAACTTTATCTCCTCAGTGACCTTTTCCAGAACACTTTTTCCCTAACGCTACCGTGTAGATCTTTAAACTTCTTGGTAGTCTGTGGCTATAATTTAATTGAAACCGCAAGTTTTTTTAATATTCTTTCTTACTATTTAAACATAAGAAAACCAACTTTAATCTTCAACGTTTCAATTCAATGTAGCCTACATCGTCAACATGAATCAACTATATCTCTTAACAGTTCACTCTAAATATACGACTCTCTGTCTCTACTGTATAAAAACAACAGTATTATTCAAATCGACTGTCATAAATTGTCGTAATTATTATTATTATTATTATTATTTGTCATATATGTAATCATCTCTAAACAGTTGTTACGGTGTTACCTTGGAATAACCAGACGACTCCAGACAATGAAATAATTGCAAGAGTCGTCAAGGAAATGGCAGTCATGACGTTCTGGCCTCTGGCGGAGAACTTGACACTCAAGCAGTTGATGAACGTTAGGATAGCTGAAAGTAAACAAAAAAGTCTGTTATAGCATCACCAGAAACAAAGACTGACAAGGTTTTTATTGTCAGGTGACAAGGCTTTGATTGTCAGGTGACAGATTACTAACGCACAGTCATTTCGACTCTTTTTTCCGAATTATAGCAATGGTGCGTCATGCAAATTGACAATTCGTTTTCGTAACGTTACCCGCAATAAACGTTCTCCACTGTTCGTCTGCTTCTGTTGTGCCACCTAGGCCCAATGTTCTGTTTCACGCAGAAGATCCTCAAAACTATTTCACTTATTCGAGCAATGGTTAATGTGACCAACTTTTTCTCCTCAGTGACCTTTTCCAGAACACTTTTTCCCTAACGCTACCGTGTAGATCTTTAAACTTCTTGGTAGTCTGTGGCTATAATTTAATTGAAACCGCAAGTTTTTTTAATATTCTTTCTTACTATTTAAACATAAGAAAACCAACTTTAATCTTCAACGTTTCAATTCAATGTAGCCTACATCGTCAACATGAATCAACTATATCTCTTAACAGTTCACTCTAAATATACGACTCTCTGTCTCTACTGTATAAAAACAACAGTATTATTCAAATCGACTGTCATCAGCAATTTTCTAACTTTCACGCGCTATTAACACGTGCGGCGAATAATCAATATTCAGTCAATTTTTTGGCACAAGACAAGCGTCGCTGACCGCCCACTCAACTAAAACATGTTTATATCAGCAGCGAGCAACTATTCCACTAAATCATGTTGATACAGGTATATTGGCCGCCCAACACAACTCTAACACATTATATATAATACCTTAGAAACACCTGTTACTGTTTACCTCAAAAATTGATCTAGATGTGAATTTGATTTAGCAAAAGAAACATCATAAAAATAAATACTTCTACAGAGTAATGTAAACCTTTGACTTTACATAAGGCGTTGTGCACCATACAAGGGGCCGTCCATAAAGTACGTCACGCTATTTTGACCATTTTACCCCATCCCCCTGTCACAAACTGTCACAAAACTCGCAGACCCCCTAAAGTACGTCACACTTTCGAACATAGAAATAATAATATCCGAAAGCAAGGCTAATACATCAACAAGGCTTCGCAACAGCATTATTACTAGCGCTCCTAGCGAGAGGAATCGTGAAAAACACATTCAGGAGATATGCATTTCATGCTATTTTGACATAAAACTAATTAAAATGTTTCAGAAAATTTTTGAAAATTATTTTTAAAGCTATGAAATTCTACTAAAAAAGCAAAAAATAAATTATAAATAAAATGTAAAAAAAATAAATGTGTGACGTCACACATGGCCTGACCCCCTCCCCTGTCACAAACTGGATAAAAATTCACACTTTCTTAAACCCCCTCCCCTGGAGCGTGACGTACTTTATGGACGGCACCATACAACTGGTGTAGCAACAGATGTAGAATGCATGTATGCAGGCCTATGGCAGGCTGTGGTGACGAGCAATTTCCACTGACTTTTCTCATCACCTCGAGGGTTGTGGTCTTCGAGTTGAGTATTTTTAGTCAAACGGACTGTACGGAAATCTAGTTTAGATATCTGCAACATCTTTCTGCTAAGCATCCATTTATCACCTGTTGTGAAAAACACATAACAGGTATATACCCTATTGTATTTACGTAGCGCCTATATTTATTATTACCTGCCATTGCTGAGGCTATGAGTAAGATGGCTGTCGGTGGTATCTCGCAGTCTGGAAAGAATGGTTTCAGTACGTAGCGGCCGAACATTAGGCACTTTATGGCGTTTGACCCGGTTCTCATGAAGAAAAGGTAGAACCACAGATAGCAGAAAGCGACGAAGGGTCCGAACAACTCCTCGAGATAGGCGTACTTTTCGCCGGCCACTGGCATGACGATACCAATCTCTGCGTAGGTGAGGGCTCCAATCATGGACAGCAGACCGCCGAGGCCCCACATCACAAGGGTGAGCCCAGGCGACCCGGCAAACCTGACCACTCCTTTGGGGGAGATGTAGATTCCGCCACCGATGATGAGACCGCAGACGATGGCCACTCCATGGAAGAGTCCCAGTTGGCGCTTGAGGTGCAGACCTTCAGTCGGCGTTGATGATGCGGCCAGGACGGACACGCGACGCTCACCCTCCTCCTTCTGCCGGTCGTTGGGTGTCTTGGAGCCGCGGCTGCGTCCGTCGGAATCGGCGTCTCGACCCATCATCAGCCGAAGAATAAGAGGACAGCTACAAATAACAGACAAGCAGCACATAGCATCAGGAGATTCTTATAGCGCCCTATTATGATGATGAACCTTTGACGCTTAATGCGTTGGACAGGTCGAGTCGACTTCCGACAAAGGCAATACGATACACTGCAAATAAAATTTGATAATGCTTGTTAATTGGTTCGGATATGCACACTGAAGCCGAGCTACAGGAGAAATTAATATTAATACTATTACAGAGCAGAAGTGTCTGTGTATCTGTGTGTGTCGTGTGACGCTGTTTCACTCGGGTCCAGATGTAAATGGCAATATAGAATTGGCTGTGGTATATAGCGCATATGTAGGGCATATAATAGTTGCGCTTAACTCCGGACCAATCCAGAAATAAGCTGGAAAATTACTATCATTCTGGTTTGGATAACAGCAAACTCGATAAATCACTTAACCTTGCTTTCGTGGAATTCACGCGAGTTCCAAGGTTCACATATTATGCTGAGCGTAGATCTACGCAAATTCTGTATAGTTTTCCAATGCCACTTCAAATATCCAGGTTCAAGCTGTTTTTTATTTTGTAACATACTTGATGTAAACAGGCCCACATTTAGCGGTACTCCTCCCCTCGGGCGTGCCTGTTGCTACCACGTAGGCCTACCTGCGCTGCTTATCTTCTACTAACGTACATGTAATTTGACTACTTTGTTGCTACTTGTAATTGCCTTGCCCTTGGGAACAATAAATTGAAGAAAACTGAAAATAGGTCGCCTCGTCTATAAGGTAATGTGGGTCCTCTTATATGGGCTCCTTGGGTAGTTGGCATATTATACTGCCTTGGTCCACCACCAAGGTCGCCTGTATGAATGGACAGAAGTCTTCGTTCTGCATCACGTGGCGAACTTGCTGTTCCCTTAGCGCGCACTTCAAATCGTAATCATAATCTCCAAACTTCTAAAGCGCCACTCGAAAGCCAAGCGCAGGGCACTAGCATATTCACGAGCGCTGCGTCTAGTCAAAAGGGTTATCCGAGAGAGTAGTCCGAAGGAGGTCCGAGTCCGGTTCAAAGATGCAACTTCGTGCCTTCTCAGTGGTTGGGCCGACCATCTGGAATATATCTTCCTTCAGATCAGCGTGTTCTTCTAGCTGGAGACTCTGCATACACCTTTTACAAGAATTTGAGAACTGTTCTTGTTCGCCGGAGTTGGGCTGGGAGCGCCTCTGACTAGGTTATCTTGGAGGTGCGCTATATAAGTCCTCTGAATGAATGAATGAATGAATGAATGAATGAATGAAATGGGAATTTCTGAGGAATTGCCTCACCTCAGACACAGATCCACAGAAGGCCCTTGACCGACCACATCCGGTCTTGCCAAACCCCTCTCTTTGTCGCTCTTCCGTTGGCGCTGGACTACCTCTCTGTTCGATCGTGGTTTTGTGTGGACAGGTCGGAAACGATTCTGATGAGTTTCTCTAGAAGTGACGCTATATAAATTTCCAATTACAGTTACAATTAGAGTTGTTTGTGAGCGTTATGATGTCAGACAGATTAGCTAAACACAGACTGCCACAAAACGCAATTGTTTAGGTAAGTAAGATCGTCATGCTTGCAGAGCCTTTGAGAGGAACTTAAATTTGCTACTACATCATTTTCGGTTTTTATGGATATGGCCTATACTATAGTCTGTTTACTGTTTTCATTGTATACATAGTCGTTCGCCTGAGTTGCAGAGACAGTAGGTACTGTTGGCGAATGAAGCAGCTGACTTTGAGATCCAGTTGAAACAGATCGGGCGTGTCTTGAATAGCCTGCTCGATGGGTGTAAAGTTCCTTTAGAACAGTAATTGCCATATGGCACGACTGTTATAGGCCTATAGGAAGCTCTTGCGTCACATTTTGCAACTGGCTCAAGTCGAAGTAACACAGGCGTCGATGGTACAAGGTCATTCCGGATTACTGAAGAAATTGTGTTAACCTGAATTCCTCATGGATTTGGGACTAATGCATGATAGCCGCAAACTCTCAATGAACTTTTCCATTTCTCGCTTTCCTTACAAAACAGAGACATAAAACTAGCAAGGGCAGACAGGTTAATTAGACGCAGTATTCGTAGAATTGATCAACTGAAAGAACAGTCTGGTAAAATGACGTCGACACCACAGTAAGCAGCAAACGCGTTGAAATATTAATAGTCAACACAAATTAAGCCGAACACCAAGCACGTTCCGCAGTGGAGGCGCCAGGATTTCAGGTTTAGGGGGCTAAAGCTCCAAGCCCTTCCCTTTTGTCATCTCCTCCCTGTTATGTGCAGTGATTTCCCACTTTGGGAGGGGCTGAGCCGTAGTTAGGGGGCTAAGCCCCTCTATCTGTCTGGGGCCGCCACTGCGTTCCGATTAATAAAATAAGCGCCAATTCCTCACAAGTCTGTGTATCAACAACAGCGACTGTTTACGAACACAGCAGCTAATGCAGGCGATGGAATCTCAAACTATACATTATACAAATCTTATCAGCTAATTAGCAATTCTTGACAGCACCTACTGGCCAAATGACCTTCATCCGACTTAATGGAGAAATAGAATTGAACAAGCTCTAGCTGACACGTTTTCATTTGAACTATGCACAGACACCGTGAGACACGCGATGCATTTGTGACTTCAAGGACAACGGGATAGGCTACAAAAAATCCGTGACACTCCGACCATTAGTTACTTAGGTACACAAATATCCGTGACACTCCAACCACTAAGTAATTGTACAGATGTTATCCCGTGCAACACAGCTGCGTGTGAACAGGGATTTAGTCTCATGAACATAATAATGTTACCTGAGCGAGTGAGCGGTCAACATTATTAATTACAAAATGTGCCAGCTTTAATGTAGGCCTACATGGACCGCCAGCTGCTCTGTGGCGAGAATAACGAAGGGGGAGCAGAGGGGGGGGCAACCGCCCCGGTGGCAGCACAATGGGAGAGCAAAATCAGCTTTCAGTGGTTCACAGAACTATGACAAGAACGATTTAAAGTCGACAAGAAAATTAAAAAGGGGCGCAGTCAAAAACTCTTGCCCTGGGCGCTGAAACCCTGCGTTACGTACGCCACTGTGTGTTGCACTGCATGGCTGCCTTTGGCCCAACGGATCTCAAATCGGGTTGCTGCTTTGGTTTCACGCTGCATCTTTTGCTGTGCTCCATCTTACCTGCGCGACCTCTGCCGCCCAGTGTCCCACGTTGTAGCGCGTCGGGCGCTTCGCTCCGCGACGACGGAACTCCACGGGCTCGCTTGACTGTTGGGCAGCGTCGGGCTTTCTCCGAAGTTTCTCGGTTGCAAGCCCACCATTTGGAATGACCTACCAACGGAGATGCTTTTGCTACCTCTAACCAATCTAACTGGGGTTTTATAAATCACTCAAGTCATTTTTATTTAGCCGTGGCTGGGCTGGGAGCGCTCCTCATTAGATTTCTTGAAGGGCGCTATATAAATATCCAGAATGAATGAATGAATGAATGAATGAATGAATGAATGAATTGTTGCAGTTTTCGTAGCCAGCTCGTTTCTCTTCTTTTAGTTCTTCTTTTCTCATTTTGCTTTCTCTCACCCATTGAAAATGAGTTGTACGGCTTGTAACATATGGTCCCAAAATTAATAGTCTTTCCTTTGTTCTTTTCTTGCTATCTCCATTTCATGGCAATTTCCAAATGCTTGTGGGATGCGTCCAACTCTCGATTATTTTTTATTTGCTGCTACACAGGCCAAGGTCGAACGACCGCATCCATCAGTCACATCATCAGTGTCATCTCGGCCAGGAATTAGGCTAACATCTCGACAAAGTTTATATTAGATCACGGTGGAAGGGCAAGAACCTAGCCTATCGAACAGGAGGACCGATACATCGAAGAAACAATTAAAAATAATATTTACTTAACGCGTTGAAAATGTTTAATATTGATGCGCAATATAATGAAAAATTAAATTAGATCGATCAACGCCTTGCGTGTCAAACGGCACGAGATAAGATAGGCCTACCTGATACTTTGTCAGTAGCCTACTCGTCGAACGTTGGATAGCAAGATTTGCATCTGTCGTAGCAACAAAGGCTATTTCCATTCGAACATGAATCACAACTAATGTGTAAAAAGCTATCGTTCAGCACATTCAGCGGGCCGCGGCAAACATCCCTTCCCATATTACGCAGTCGGCCTATCGGTTATCCAGAAGAGAGTTCAATGTCCAAAAGGGAGATCCAGTTGCGGCTGCCTTCGACATTTAACAAACACCCGCACTGTATGGGTGAGTCAAGGCCAGGCCGTCATACTATTACAAGACTTTGTCAACACCCTCTCAGGCCCGTCCCAAGGATATGGGGTCCTACGCAGGTTTTATTTAGGGGGCCCACCCATTGGGGATTGGGACACGTTATAGGCTAAACGTTGCCTGAGAAAGAAGACGGCCCTGGCCTGACTTAATTTAAATAGTTTTATTGAGCATTATGGCCAAAATTAATATGATATTAGAATTAGGTTTACCAAAGGCAAAGCCAGAACTTATACTTACCATCACACTTTGCAGCTGGTGACTTTAAAACGGCAGCTTTATTTATCAATTTTATTTCGATCTATCTAAAATTTGCTTACAGGCTTAGCCTAACCCTGAGATCTGTATTACACTCGAATGGGGTCTCCAGATTAACTGAAAACCCTGAAAAGCCCACACCCGGAATACTCTTATTATTATTATTATTATTATTATTATTATTATTATTATTATTATTATTATTATTATTATTATTATTATTATTATTATTATTAAATAAATTTGTAACTATGCATTTACGTATATATATCTACATGTATATATAATTATATATTATATAAATATATACACACTCTCTATATCTCTGTCTGTCTGTCTGTGTGTCTGTGTCTGTCTGCATGTCTGTCTGTCTGTCTGTCTGTCTGTCTGTCTGTCTGTCTGTCTGTCTGTCTGTCTGTCTGTCTCTCTCTCTCTCTCTCTCTCTCTCTCTCTCTCTCTCTCTCTCTCTCTCTCTCTCACACACACACACACTTGTAGTTTCTTGTAAATGGGATTTTGGGGCCCCTAAATTTCGGCGGAATCGGCGGGGCCCTACGCGGTTGCGTATTCAGCGTATGCCTAGGGACGGGCCTGCACCCTCTCCCCATACAACATGCATTTGCTAGCTACTCGTCATTTATATCTATTGCAGCATGTAATGTAATGTAATGTAAATCTTCGAAAATTTCTCAGCGCCCACAAAAGCCACGTCAGCGAGACCAGCTAATTCACCGGCGCTATACCAAATCAAGTCCGCAATAGCCAAAACTCCTCTGTTCGTTTCGGTGCCGGGTCAAAATCCGGGGAGGTCAAGCCTCGTCTACCCATCCTCGACCTATATAGGCCTATCCTCCTCCTCTCTGATGCTTCATTCCACATTGCTCGTCTCCACCGCAGGGGGGTCAGGTACAGGAGACGCTATTATCTCGTGGGGGGGCTAATCAACGTATACAATCTATCCAAGCAGCCACACATAATTATAGTCCTGCATAGTTATGGCATAATGGCATATACACTACATGGATATACATACATAAATAATCTACACTCGTTCACACATACATTCTCCAATTATTATAAACGTATCTCTGATTTATACTCTCACCACTCGCGTAACAAAAGCTATGAGTATAGAATTTTCACGCGCTAATGTACGAAAATTCTCTACAGAGGTCGTCCATTAATTAGGCCTATGTCGACAAATTTTAGGCAATTTTGACTCACTCCCTCCCCCTTGTCAACAACTGTCATTCTGTCAAACATTCAAGGACCCCCTAATGAAATTATGGCAATAATCCCAGATCCCTCCCCAAAAAAACTCATACTGTAGAACTACATGCGAGTTCATTTGCTGTGCAGAAACAGTTTTGATGATAAATCGCTTATTTCAAACTGAGATTGATTTTGACTCTGGTTTAATACGAGAAAACAAGTTGGCTGGTTAAATCCGCCGTTAATATGCTATGCCATCATTAGCAGACGAGGTTTACGGCCCATGGAGATTTGCGCCACAAAATCCGCTACTAATTTCGGATTAGGATGCGAACTAGAAAGCGTTTAGCCATATTATCATTTAATGCTTAATCTACAATTCTGAAGGGTCTGTGTTGATTCACAGTTCACTGCCAAAAAATTGTTGACGTCAATTTATATTGAACACCCCTTCCCTTGTCAACAATAATTGTCAAGCTTTTCCAAACCCCTGCCTCCCCCCATTTTTTTTACATAATTAATGGATGACCCCACACAGTGGCGGCGCGAAGCAGCAGTGCGCCGCCCCCTCCCCCTTACGGGAAGAAGAAGAGAAAGTTTTAAAGTACTTCACCTACAAATCGCACTCTACAAACGATTGCTTTTGGGCTGCAACCCAATGCGCTCAGTTGTAATTGTAAGTGTACCTGTAATTAACCGTAACCGTGAGCGTAATTACGACAATTTATATAGCATTATTAGCATAGCAAGCTACTTCTAGGATAATTTACACTGTTCGCGTACATGCTAAGAGTTACATTATACGTGTGACTTTTCGATTTCAAGCAATGGCCTGTGGCTAAGTTCAGGGGCGTCCATCCCCCTTAAGCCTATGAAGCATTCCCCTCTTGTCTTGTCAGATTGATCCCCCCACGACGACGGCCCCAGGACCCAGGTGATAGGTCGACTGTCGACTAAAGAGAAAAGTCTCGATTATCGAAATTTGAAACACAATTTTCGAAATTTGAAACACAATTTTACTGTTAGATTCTTCAACTTTTAGCTAACTAATCAAGCAACATCATGCATTATAAAATATGAAGTCTTGTACACGGACAGAGACATATCGTCAGAGCGGCCAGACAGTAGGCCTGCTAACATAAGTACTAAAATTACAATAGATGCTTCTTCAGAGCTGCAGAGTGCGTAGCCAAGCGATCAACTATGTCGTCCAGTTTTTGTGATAAAGTCTCGCTGACTCTCGCTCACAGGCTAATACTGTCAGAGGTGCAGACCAGTCATCAAGCATGTCTAATCTGAGTAGAGATTTCACAATGCGGATGCGACTCATTACACGCTCAGCTGGGAGACCAGGATTTTGTATAAGTTGGTGAGCGTGAAATGGTCTGAAAGTTGCTATATCACACGTAATGGCTTAACATAACTGCTTTCAATCCACTGTCCAGTCGACATTAGGCTATGTCTTTTGCTCGTTTCATCATCACTGCCAGGACTGCCTGCATCATCTAGTTGAATCAGTTCAAGTTAGGTTGCAGAAGTTACACAGGTTTGCTATACTGTATGTGGGCATGTTAGCCTCTGTTATCAACTTCCTTGTCGTAAACTGTTCCATTTCGTAAAAAAAGACCTACCACATCATCATGGAAACTGTCCTGTATTCGACAAGAAACCATGTATATAGGCTAGTGTTGTATCGCCTTCAAAATCTGCCTCCTCATGTATCACATTCATTCTGGCACCTCTCCCTCATACACCATGGTCACGCCATGTTCAGTTTTCAATACTAGAGGACTCCGATCGTCGACGAGAGGGGATTTCACCGTACTTCGCACAAACCAGAAGTTTGGAAACCGTGCTTTCTCTGTCTCACGACTCTTAGAATGGAACAGTCTTCCAGCTTCAGTTCGACAGTGCATATCTGCTGCACAGTTTAAAACAAAATTTAAAACTCATCTGTTTACCTTGCACTATGACTAAGAATGTAGCGAAACGCGCTCTCGTGCAAGACTTGTCTTGTTAAAGCGCGCTATAAATTTTCATTTGTATTGTATTGCATTGTATTGTATCTTTAACTCCACCTGTGATAGTAGCCACAATTGCGCTATGATCTGTTTTTATCACTGATGCTACCACTTTTGTTGAATATAAGTCAGAGGCAGAGGTCATAAACATATCAAGTGTGTTGGCAACTTGCGTAGGCCTATAGGCTGATGAACCATTGGAGTAAGACCTGTACGAATAGTAACTTCAACAAATCTCATTGACATTCGAAGAAATGAGACAACGCGTGCCACATAAACTTACTTAGTTTACGAACCAACGAAAATACTGATGACGTAAATTTTATAAAGCCGTGATCTCGCGATTGTTGTTCCGACGACGTCATCCTTGGACCGATTGTTTCGCACCATGGAAACGAATCGATCAAGCTTCATTTTGAAAATCGACGTGACATTTCGCGGAAAAAATATCGAAATTCGTCAATTAGGAATTTAGGAGAGATAGAAAGATAAAATTCAGCAAAAGAACTGCCGATTCTATAAGATTGCCAAGAACTGTAGGCTACCATTTGATGACACAAATCGAAAATCGAAAGATGGACACGAGTGTAGTCCAACTTTGAACAGAATTAAGATTACCGGGGTATCGAAGATTTTAAGGAGAAAAAATTATTTCGAAGAAAAACTGCTCATTTTGAAGACACAGATCAGCCAATAATTGAATAATCCACACGACTTTATAACTTCGAACAGAAACTCGTCGATACTCATCGATCACAAAGAAGCGGAAATCGAAGTTAAACGTAAGAATTGTTCAATTTAGGCTATAGGCCTATCGGTAATATAGTATAGGCTATATTGTATCTGGCTATTTTAGAAGGATGGATTACGATATTTAAGAGTAGCCTATATAGAGGCCTATAGGTCTACGGCCAGATTCGTAAAGGATTGGTAAGCCTGTTATGCTTGACCAGTTGAGATTATTCCTATAAAACAAGCTCGAGGATCCGTGTCAGAGCTTTGTAAAGGAGAACCGAGTGAGGTTTTCCTATGAAACAAGCTCCGTGTTAGAGCTTTTGTAAAGGAGAACCGAGTGAGGTTTCCTATGAAACAAGCTCCGTGTTAGAGCTTTTGTAAAGGAGAACCGAGTGAGGTTTCCTATGAAACAAGCTCCATGTTGGAGCTTTTGTAAAGGAGAACCGAGTGAGGTTTCCTATAAAACAAGCTCCGTGTTGGAGCTTTTGTAAAGGAGAACCGAGTGAGGTTTTCCTATGAAACAAGCTCCGTGTTAGAGCTTTTGTAAAGGAGAACCGAGTGAGTTTTCCTATGAAACAAGCTCGGTGTTAGAGCTTTTGTAAAGGAGAACCGAGTGAGGTTATTCCTATAAAACAAGCTCGGTGTTAGAGCTTTTGTAAAGGAGAACCGAGTGAGGTTATTCCTATGAAACAAGCTCCGTGTTAGAGCTTTTGTAAAGGAGAACCGAGTGAGGTTATTCCTATGAAACAAGCTCCGTGTTAGAGCTTTTGTAAAGGAGAACCGAGTGAGGTTATTCCTATGAAACAAGCTCTGTGTTAGAGCTTTTGTAAAGGAGAACCGAGTGAGGTTATTCCTATAAAACAAGCTCTGTGTTAGAGCTTTTGTAAAGGAGAACCGAGTGAGGTTATTCCTATAAAACAAGCTCCGTGTTAGAGCTTTTGTAAAAGGAGAACCGAGTGAGGTTATTCCTATGAAACAAGCTCCGTGTTAGAGCTTTTGTAAAGGAGAACCGAGTGAGGTTATTCCTATAAAACAAGCTCCGTGTTAGAGCTTTTGTAAAGGAGAACCGAGTGAGGTTATTCCTATGAAACAAGCTCCGTGTTAGAGCTTTTGTAAAGGAGAACCGAGTGAGGTTTCCTATGAAACAAGCTCTGTGTTAGAGCTTTTGTAAAGGAGAACCGAGTGAGGTTATTCCTATGAAACAAGCTCCGTGTTTGAGCTTTTGTAAAGGAGAACCGAGTGAGGTTTTCCTATGAAACAAGCTCCGTGTTAGAGCTTTTGTAAAGGAGAACCGAGTGAGGTTTTCCTATTCCGTGTTAGATAAAGGAGAACAAGCTGAGGTTTCCTATGAAACAAGCTCTGTGTTAGAGCTTTTGTAAAGGAGAACCGAGTGAGGTTTCCTATGAAACAAGCTCTGTGTTAGAGCTTTTGTAAAGGAGAACCGAGTGAGGTTTTCCTATGAAACAAGCTCCGTGTTAGAGCTTTTGTAAAGGAGAACCGAGTGAGGTTATTCCTATGAAACAAGCTCCGTGTTAGAGCTTTTGTAAAGGAGAACCGAGTGAGGTTATTCCTATAAAACAAGCTCCGTGTTGGAGCTTTTGTAAAGGAGAACCGAGTGAGGTTTCCTATGAAACAAGCTCTGTGTTAGATCTTTTGTAAAGGAGAACCGAGTGAGGTTTCCTATAAAACACGCTCGGTGTTGGAGCTTTTGTAAAGGAGAACCGAGTGAGGTTTCCTATGAAACAAGCTCCTTGTTTGAGCTTTTGTAAAGGAAAACCGAGTGAGGTTATTCCTATGAAACAAGCTCCGTGTTAGAGCTTTTGTAAAGGAGAACCGAGTGAGGTTTTCCTATGAAACAAGCTCCGTGTTAGAGCTTTTGTAAAGGAGAACCGAGTGAGGTTTCCTATAAAACAAGCTACGTGTTAGAGCTTTTGTAAAGGAGAACCGAGTGAGGTTTTCCTATGAAACAAGCTCTGTGTTAGAGCTTTTGTAAAGGAGAACCGAGTGAGGTTATTCCTATAAAACAAGCTCCGTGTTAGAGCTTTTGTAAAGGAGAACCGAGTGAGGTTTCCTATGAAACAAGCTCCATGTTGGAGCTTTTGTAAAGGAGAACCGAGTGAGGTTTTCCTATGAAACAAGCTCCTTGTTTGAGCTTTTGTAAAGGAGAACCGAGTGAGTTTTCCTATGAAACAAGCTCTGTGTTAGAGCTTTTGTAAAGGAGAACCGAGTGAGGTTTTCCTATGAAACAAGCTCCGTGTTGGAGCTTTTGTAAAGGAGAACCGAGTGAGGTTATTCCTATGAAACAAGCTCTGTGTTAGATCTTTTGTAAAGGAGAACCGAGTGAGGTTTTCCTATAAAACAAGCTCCGTGTTGGAGCTTTTGTAAAGGAGAACCGAGTGAGGTTTCCTATGAAACAAGCTCTGTGTTAGAGCTTTTGTAAAGGAGAACCGAGTGAGGTTATTCCTATGAAACAAGCTCCGTGTTAGAGCTTTTGTAAAGGAGAATCGAGTGAGGTTTCCTATGAAACAAGCTCTGTGTTAGAGCTTTTGTAAAGGAGAACCGAGTGAGGTTTCCTATGAAACAAGCTCTGTGTTAGAGTTTTTGTAAAGGAGAACCGAGTGAGGGTTTCCTATGAAACAAGCTCTGTGTTAGAGCTTTTGTAAAGGAGAATCGAGTGAGGTTTCCTATGAAACAAGCTCTGTGTTAGAGCTTTTGTAAAGGAGAACCGAGTGAGGTTTCCTATGAAACAAGCTCTGTGTTAGAGTTTTTGTAAAGGAGAACCGAGTGAGGTTTCCTATGAAACAAGCTCTGTGTTAGAGCTTTTGTAAAGGAGAACCGAGTGAGGTTATTCCTATGAAAAAAGCTCCGTGTTAGAGCTTTTGTAAAGGAGAACCGAGTGAGGTTATTCCTAAAACACGCTCCATGTTAGAGCTCTTGTAAAGGAGAACCGAGTGAGGTTATTCCTAAAACACGCTCCATGTTAGAGCTCTTGTAAAGGAGAACCGAGTGAGGTTATTCCTATAAAACGTCCGAACGACACCGATTTCGTTTCAGCAATGAACTGTATATGCATTAGGTCTAGGCCTACATGTATACTATTTGCCATCATTTGTCTAGGCCTACATGTATACTATTTGCCATGATTTGTTTTTTGTTTTCTCCGGTTTTTAATAGCCGTAGACCAATTAAGTAATTCACTAAACAGTAGGCTAACAGTCTGTTAACCGTACAATAAATTTGCAAGTGTCCTATAGGTCTATGAGACAGGTTACATACACAAATTTCGGAACATGTACACAGTAGGCCTAAGGTTGCACAACTATATCAATCACCGTCACAAGAGTTTCAAATACGTCAGTTGCTCTTTGTCTCAAGTCCTTTGCGACCGACAGAGTTGCTTTTTCAGTAAAGCGGCTGTAGCTGAACTGTTCGACACTGCTGTTGTTCTTGAAAGCTGCTGTGCTGTTGTCAAATGTTGGCCTGTTTTCTTTTGGAAATGTAGGCCTATATTTGTTGTACATTATTCTTTGTCCATAATATATTTTATCATACCCAAGCGAGAGTGTTGCTAGTTCGGAGGGGGACCTTACCTGCAGTGGCGGCGCCAGAGGGGATAAGGGGGCTCAGCCCCCCCAAAGTTGGAAATCACAGGGAGGAGGGGACAAACGGGAAGGGCTTGGAGCTTTAGCCCTCCCCAAACCTGAAATCCTGGCGCCTCCACTGCTTACCTGATAGATCGCTAGGTCGATATCGATGAAAGGGTCTAATCTAAACTGGAAACTTTTTTCTGGTGCCGTTATCCCAAGGCACAAGGCAAAGGGCGATTTTCGCTTAATTCTAAACAAAAGCGTACTGGAGAAGCGTAATCTACTGTAGTTGAAATCCGTAATTCCGTATACGTGTGATCCCCGACACTTATATTATAAGGAGGAGGAGGAGGAGCAACAGTTTGGTCATTAGAGGACCTGATGACAATATATCACTGATAAAACGAACGGGTCTGTGCAGAGGATTGGTCTTCGTTAAGGTCCCCGTGTACGGACCATGCTAGCCCGAGATTAAACTTCTTAAATAAGCCACCTTCGGGAAGCGAAACACGATCTGCACACTCTCTTACACAGAGTAGTATGGTATACAGCCTACGCTCTAATAATGTAGCTAAGTGGACCAGCGGGAGTGATACATGTATAAACCAAGCTACTGCACTAATATGAAGTTGAAGAAACAAATGCTTACTGCAGCCACGAATACGTAACACTATTATTATCAGTTAAACTATGAAAGAATTCACAAATGCATCATAAAGGTTTATAGAACAGCAACTGTTAACTATGAACAGAAAACCACAATGACCGGATAGTAACATATGAATAAGAAACCACAGACAACAGTAGATGTAGGGTGGACCAGTGGAGACTTTCAGGTGTGGTAACAAAAAACTGGGAACGCTTATCCCTAATAAACAACCTTCTCAAAAACACTAAAGTTAACAGTTCGATGAAGTCTGCGTAACTGCAACAGGAACAACATAGTCTTAAAAATCAGAGAAAAATTAATGCTTGAAATGCAAATTTTTACACTTTTCTTGATGAATCTTTCAATGTACAGTGTTTGCCTATTGTCCCATAAAATTAAAGTCAGATTTACATGATGCACATAGCCTCGTACTGTAAGCCTCGGTGGTAACAGGCTATGGGATTACTACTTAGCCAACACAGTATGCGTTCTAGTGACTTCTTCTAAGCCGATGTCCAAAGCAAAGCATACACTAAGGTAAGACAATTGCTCATTTATAACGATACGTAGGAACATGCTGTGCATGAAGGACTTGCTCAACATCCTCACAGAGCAACACAAAGGGCAGGCAAGACTTCACAAAGCAAATACTTTACCAATCAGTCACTGTCTCCCATGGCTAACCTGGAGCAACAAGATAAGCAGCTGGAGATAAACAATAATGTGTCTTCCACCGAATACCAAAACGATTTTGCTGACACACTGAAAGGACTTTTAAATTGATGCCATTAGAAGGGTTCCTAAGATTCTCACCATAACTGGTTTATTACTGAAACAAAAGAATCAAAAGCAGCTCAATAAAAATGGGTATCAAGTGGCAGAACAGACCACGCTGAATATATGGAAATTGAACTTAAAAGTAATATAGTTTCCTCTTCTGAGCTCCATAGGTCTCAAAAGATCACCAAACAACCAAAACTTAACAACAGTAATAATAAAACAACACAAAAAACCGGTAATAACAATACCATTATTTAAACACAAAAATCAGAAAATGTTTACACAAATATACACAATAACAGTAGCAACACTACTAATTACACAATTTTTTAACTAAATAGATCAGCCAGTTTGAACAAATATTGCAGAAAATAATAATGAAGGTACAATTTTTAATTTTTTTAATATTAATAATTGCTTTATTATTATTAACACCATTACTACAAATATTATTTTCAGATCATTCAAGTGCTCTTACTCTTACTTGTTTTAAATCCTGAGGATCATTTTTACTTGAGCACCAATGCTGGGAGTGCCTCTGAGTAGGCTTCTTGAAGAGGCGCTATATAAATATCCGGAATGAATGCATGATAATAACTGGCCTTGCCAATGACGAGGTGCACAATTTCCCTCTAAGTTGCTCACTTTCCTTTTCAACGTCTTTCCATATGTATCCAGCGCCACAAAGCCACTGCATTCAACAGCATATTTCCAGATGGTTGTGAAAAATGGGTCGAGGCTTGATTTTCATAAATCAGTCATTTTCTACTCCTTACCTAACTTTTGTTCCTTATGGCATCACATTTACCTTGAGTAAAAATAATAGTAGCAATAACAATGTCAATTACAATAACCATATTAATATAATAAGAGTAATAATGCATAATAAAAAATTAATATTAGTTACAGTGGTGGTACTAGACTAGTGGAAGAGTGCAAAGTGCAGATGTAGAGGACAAGTAGAAATTGATGAAAGCTGTATACAGTGACAAACACGTGAACTATGACCCCTCTCTCACTCCTGGCTCTTCTTAACACGATACATTTTCTTTGGTCTTGACTCCTCCGAATCCTGACTTGTCATACTCTTGCGCCGCAACGAATTCCGTGGTACGACTGTGACACTTGACTCGGACGACTCTGAGTCGGACTTTGTAGCGACAACGCCCAGCCTGCGCTTACGAGAAGAACGCCCCTTCGGTGCGCTCTGTCGACTCTTCAACTTTTTGCCATGCCTTGTCGTGGACTCAGACATACCCGACTCTGACCCCGAATTTTCGTGCTTTCGTTTTTTCGAGGTCTTTCGATCTGTGGCTCGGTGTTGGGCGTCTTTTGTTCTGTGGCGGTTTTTTGTGGCAGGCGATTTACTGTCAGAGTCGGAGGAAAGGTCTGAGTCAGTATTGGCATGGCCATTTTCCGAAACAGTTTCTGTGCCGTTCTTGTGGTGGAGTTTACGTTTCGAGTGGTGAGAATCAGTGGAAACCGGTCTGTGATGTCGTCTTCGACTGTGTTGATGTGGCATGACCCTCTTGAGTGAATCATGATGGTAAGGTGATTCATAACTTCGATTGGAGGATTCCGGCAGCAGAGATAATCTGGGCGCATCAGGTAGAACTCTAAAGAGAAGCAGCACAAAGTTTGATGACAAGTCTTGCAGCTAAAACGTTTGCAGGCAGTAAGAGTAGAATTGACATCATTTTATATGCCATTAATAAAGAATACAATTACTTCTACTAAAATACATCATAAATCCTAACAGCATACTTAACGGAGCGCCTCTGAATGGGCAATCTGGTAGGGGCGTTATAACAAGTGTTCAAATTCAAATACAATACAAATACAATACAAGTTTTGATTAAAAAAGTCAGGTTTGTTGACCTAAAATGTAATTCAGTAATAGAATGAACCTTGTCATAAAGTAGCACCTGAAACAAGTTCCAGAAACATTGTTATACAAATAGCGTCCAAACATCCAAAGTGTGCAAATTCATCAGAGATTCAAACCACTGAACAGAAGTTTAAGACCAACATAAGCTGCAAAAAGGCTTCACACAAAAAGAACTGTCTCATCAAAAGTTCTTATGTTGCTTGATAAACATTTATGACAGGTTATTTATTAGGTTCATAAATATGATATTCCTCAAGTACTCCTACTGCAACTAGGGTGGATCAAGAAATCTATAAAGGGCAAACAGGGCAAGGCCAAGTTTATTGAGGTTAAATCCTTTTTGATACTTTCTGGTTTTACCTTTCATGACCTTTATAAAGCAGAAATGTTCCTCAGATGAAATTTTCTACTTTTACAGTTTAGTAGGCACCCTAACTAGGGATGTCAAGAATTTAGTATAATGCAACCCAGGTGCCTGAGCCCAATCTCAACCGGAACCCGGGACCATAGAACGAGCATGCGCATACTACGAATATTAAGATTTGTAGAAATTGACGAATATTGACGAATATTGAAACTGGCCAACGAATAATATTTTATTAAATTTTTAAATTTCATTTCATTCTTAATTCCCAAATCCGGGATTAATTGTACAAAATTCAGTGTCAAAAACTAGACATTAGAACAAGAACAGTTACAAAACCACTGCACATATTCTTAAATTAGTAGTCTTAAATTAGTTCTTAAACAAAACGGAAGCAGTGACGTCATCAACGAATACCTACGAATATTTACGAATATTTAAATGCCCTAATATTCACGAATATTATTTTACGAATATTAAAGCCTCAAGTCACGAATTCTCATTCTATACCCGGGACCATGATGACAGCCCCAACCCTAACCATTTTAGTATGCATACCCTAAACTCATCTACAGTTAGACCCGATTAGCACCCTAGTCTGGATCTGCCCTTGACTGCACCTCAACTAAATTTTCAAGACAATGCCAAACCTTCGCAAAATGATGACAGCACGTCTCTCTGTGACATCTTCTGGCCTGATACAATGGGTCACTTCATCTGCAGCATACCCACTACAAAAACAAGACGACAAATCAATGAAATCATTCATGCAGTACACATTGTATATACTGTATGGTAATCACTTATCGTAACCATTATCCTGATTGATCAGCCAGTGTCCTGCTGGTCAATGTGAGCATATATAACATAGTCAATAGGAGCCATAAGACATGATAAGCCAGCGTTATAGAGAGGTCATTTTCTAAAGCTGAACTAAGTTTGGAATCTCTGTTTCAGACTGTGTTACATCAGCAAGGCATTCAGCTTCCAGTGGCTCCGGTTTGTTAATCAAAGTCCACAGATATTTGGCTCTAATGTTGCTCTGAACTTTACTCACACGTTAATACCTTCTTCTTCACGTTCTCTGCCCTCAGGCAGGTTCATATGTCCAACGACGCCATTTTTCTCTGTTCTCTGCTTCTCTTTTCAGTCCGCTGTATCCCTCCTCTGCCAACATCCAGTCCAGTAGCATTGTTCTTGGCCTACTCTCATCTTTTTCCCCTCCATTCTTCCCTCAATGATGTCTCTTAGTAGGGTGTCGCTCCTTAAGATGTGTCCTATCCATTTCTTCTGCCGCCCCCATATAGTGCCTATCAGTGATCTTCTTTGTTAATACCACTAGAAATGAATAGATCAGATTTTATAGGAATGCTGGTAAACCTGCATTTTAGCGTAAAATATTTAATTATTGGCCATTACATGGGTTTTTCAATGTTGGTCAAATACAAGTTGGATTGATGAAAAGAATTCTTGCAAAATATTAACGATGAAAATAATTTTTGCTTAAATAGAAGTGGGATTGATGAAATTTGAAAATAATCTTGCTTAAATTGAAGCTGGATTGATGAAAAATAATTTGAAATTAAATAAAGTTCTACTGATGAAAAATAGTTCCTGCTTAAACAGAAGCTGGATGGATTAAACGAATTCTTGCCTAACTAGAAGCTGGATCGATGAAAAGGATACTCTCCAAAGTAGAAGTTAGATTGATGAAATATTAATGCTACAATGGGCGAATTTACGCTAAAATGCAGGATTTAATACCAGGAATGCTTATTCAGTAGCTGACACTGACCTAATTATTGTGGCACCTCCTCGTGTTACAGGAACTGAGTAAATTGGCTTCGATACCCTGATTGGTTTGAAGGCGAACTTGCAGCCAAAGCACAGCTGCGTGTCGCTAAGGAAAGAGACCGTGATGATCGGACGATCGAAGATGTGGGGTGGATCGATATGTGAAACAATGCAACCGCCAGCCAAGTAGTCATTGATGGCTGCACTGTTGATAAAGTTCTCTGGAATCAGTTTTGCCTCTACAAGGGGCTTCACCACCAGGCGATAGATCCACTCTGGGACCTCATCCACCTGACCTGGAGCATACAGTCTCTCCTGACCGGGGCCCTTCCTCGCCATCTGGGTACCGTACGTATACCCTTCGCCGAAGAAGTATTTGTTTCGCAGAGGGGCTCGGTCTACAGTATGTTTCTTGTAGCCATTTCTGTTGGCGGTCTCTACCACTTCGTTAATGTGCCTCTCGATATCTTTACTCTGGGCATCGTCAAACAGCGACACCTGGCGAATGCCTTCCTTAATACGACATATTTCTGTTTCGCGTTCTATTGCGGTCATCGTATCGTATTTTGACCGCGGCGCTTCGTCGTCTGATTCGTAATGACCGCTCCGACGACTTCCGAACCGCCGAGGAAGGCCAGCACGTTCAAGTTCCGACGATTCATTCGAATCCTCTCGACGAACAACTACGCTCGCCATTTTTGTTTTGAAGAGAATGTCAAAAGCAACGATTACATATTATAGACTCTACGACATGTTCATGACGTAATTAGAAGTTAGCGAATATTTAATGAGCAACGTAATAGTAATTCGTAATCTCAAAACTTCTAAACCCCCACTCGAAGCCAAGCGCAGGGCACCAGCTTATTCACGAGCGTCGCCACTTTATTATAATGAACTGTGATCGTAATCTCGAGATTTCAATAGCTTATAATCAGAGGCGAAAATCTTTAGTTCTGTGCATAAATTTGGGGAGGGGAGAAAGCCAATAAGGGAGTACAAGATAACACGTACAGAAATACGGAAATGTTGTAAGGTGAGGACAGAGGCGAAATCTGTAGGCTACATGCTTTTGGGGGGGCAGATTTTTCGGGGGCCGCATTTTTGCATATTTGTGGGGACAGATGGGCCTCAGTCAAAACTTAGGGGACTTAATTGTCCCTAGCTCTGCCCCCCGCCCCGTGATTTAAGCCACTGGGTGAGGATATCCCTTGGTTCATTCAATCGATCTTCTTGGTTGTTTCTTTTGAAGATGCGGCAATGACCATCGCGGAAAATGTATGGTTATGGCTAAGGTTAAAAACCCATGACTAAAATTACAATTACAGTGCAAATACAAAACGGATAGTGCCGTTTGTTGGTCTTCTGAATATGCAGGAGATAGAACAAAATCAGCACTGGATCTCTAACCGGTGATGTTTATTTCCTTTTTCAGAAGAGACATCTTCTGATGCCGCATCGTCACAAAATTGAGGCCTATCCTTAATTTTATACTCTCATTTTACCTTCGTAGTGCATCAAATAAATTAAATAATAATAGTTAGTTCTTTATTTAATGTTTTTCAAAAGTTCCTGATCGAAAAATCTTGTTATTCAAGCTATTTCATCAACGGAGATTAAGTACGAGTGGTGAGTTGGTTTAACCGATACCGAACCGATAGCGCGGTCATTAGACAAGCCGAAACCATAGAGATGTATAATATATAAATATATCACTAGAGGCCCAGATCTGCTGTTATTTTTGAGGCCGCCGATTTCGCCATTTTGTATACTGCAAGGGTCAAGGCCTTTTGAGAAATCGACGTCATCGTCGACGTTTATTGCGTGGACACGTCACCAGTTATGTTAATGAGCGCTGGCTGACGTCAGGCAAGCTTAATTTCACAGTGCAACATCAGCTGTGATAGGCTACCCAAAGTAAACATCGATATCTATATTTAGAATGCATACTCGTTGGGTCAAGGTCGCTTAGCGATTGTGGCTTCGCCGAGACCTGAAGGAAACATACGTCATACGGGCTCTAGGGATGATAATATCTCATTGGCCGAAACCGACACCGAAGTCTTTATTCAGTAAGCCGAAATACACCGAAACCGAAGAAAAAACTGACAAAACGAATAATCGGTATACATAATATGCAAATATCAAAGTGTTAATTTTTTCCTAAATACAAGGAGTCCCTTCAGTAAGAATAACATTAATTTTCATCTCGCTGCGAGTATTATTATAAGAGTTGAGTTGATATTAGTATTATCGGTTTTTCACAGTCGATTCGGTTGCGGTTTATCTAAATGCCGCAATATCGGTATCGACTTTTATTTCTTTGTGTATTAAGTTTATAGTTGGGCATTAATTTGCAGAGCTGTTACTTTGTACGAAAGCACTTAGCTTACATTTGACAAATTGACCAGGATGCAGATTTAGTAAAAAAAAATATGAAGAATACACAACATTTTTGCCAATAAAACGAAAACAATTTATTTTTACATTGGTAATAAATTGTACCTTCTTCATGCACATCCCTGGACCTGTCTGTGCATAAACAGGATAACCACTCGATGCACAATGTGCTTTATCTGCTTGTTCTTTGTATGCCATGGTTAATTGGTTTGGGTGTGCATTGGGAACTCCAAAGAAGTGTTTTATTGGAAACGCAAGTGTTACCAGGGTTCCATTGCATGGTGAACAGTGGGAATGCAAGCAAAGAATTTAGAGAGCAGTGGGAACACCGTTCCCATATGTTCCCACCCACTTTAAATGCTGCAGTCAACTCTTCACTATCCAGCCCCACCTGATCATCCTATCTCAGTCTTTCTCGACACCCGGTCACTACCCATTTCAAGTTCTTCAACCAAACTATATGCCACTCTGCATCACTACTCTGGAACGATCTCCATCCTGAGTTCTGCACATTGTCAGTTCCTCCATCAATCCTCGTCATTGCCAATCACCCTCCATCATCCGCCTTAGGCTCCTCTATCTGTCATCCCTCCAGGCTTTCCACTCAGAACTAAAGTCTCACCTTATCAAGAATTCTTACCCTGACTCATCTGATCCTCCTGCTTCCAATTCTTCTCGACCTAAACAAGGGACCCACCTTAGCCGCTGTTCTGCTTCCTCTCTTGAATTGGATGCTCTGGCAACTGAACTTGGATCTCCTGTTCACTACCCTTTGGACAACCCCTCTGACTTGACACAGCACTCATGAATGAGCTGGTGCTCTGCGCTTACCTTTCAAGTGTTGCTTTAGAAATTTGGAGATTATGATTATGATACCTATACTAGGAGTGGAACACATGATGTGATTCACTTTAACACAATCGGACATTGATTTATTTCAATACAGACATATCTTTTGCATATATTTATACTTCTTATTTATTTTCTGATCTATTGATGTGATAATTATTGTTGTAGATTTGGCAGTTTCTGGAACCATCGCCGTCTAGCCCTCACGCCAAAACCAGTTCTTATCAACTGAATTCATCAATTTTGTCAGCACGCTGCTACCATTAGTTATTGGCATCAGGTGACTTTGGAAAAATACTGACTTTGGAAACACAGTGCATAGTGGCAGCAACAAGTGCATAGCTTCAGCAAAACGGACTAATCATTCTTCTAGCTCTACAATATACAGTTTCTAACTGGATATCATACCAGAAAGTGAAAGAACAGCTTCAGCTGAGAAATGGCTTCTGTTGGTCGCCCAATCAAGCGCAATGTAGAAAAACCTTTTCCGTCCATTTTTAATGGATTACCTGGAGATGAAGCTAAGAGAATTGAGAACTTGTTTGTAAAGTTTGGTAAAATAGGTGGCTTCTTACGCTACAGAGAGAATTCTTATGTTTGGTCATATTTTGGAGAACTGCACTACCGGTAAGATACAGCTTGCATTGTGTATTGTCATCTGCTAATGATAAGTGCAAGATAACGATGCATGCATAATTTTAAAGCTAAGTTGGTATTAATTACTAACAATCTAGTGAATTTGATAAAGAGCAGTGTTGTTTGAAGTACATTGTACAAAACATTACATATCGAAGTGCAGGTCAAAGTCTGCTACTCTCTTTCTGTTAACCTTTTAGCAATGAGCATTACGAAAGTGACTGGGAAACCAATGCAGCTCATCGTTAAACAATAAACAGAGTACCCAAGAATGCTGTCTTGGACATTTACCTTAAGGAAATGGGAAAGAGTGGGGAGGGCCCAGACAGTAGAATGGTAGTACCCAGTGCAACGTACAAAGCGCCTGCATAGCAATGCAAGCCTGTACTATTATAACGTCATCATTCTGCCTTGTGATTTGTCTGCAATGTATCAGCATATAAGGTTTTGTCTTTATATATTTACTGCAGATTGCAAGCATCAGCAACTTTATTCAACAGATTAGCTGCAGTGTGTCAGTTAAGCAGTGTAAGAAGACTAGCAGTCTTTTAAACTACTGGTAACCCCAGGATCCAGCAATGGATATAAAGCACTTTCAACAGTATGCAGTCTGTGTACTCGACTGTAAATTGTATAGCCAAGTTTGCTAGGGCAGTGCTTCCCAAAGTGGTGGTCGCGGACCGGTGCCGATCCGCGAGCCTTCAGTTGCCGGTTCGCAAACTGAGTCAAGAAACTGGTCAAATTGTCTGTTATCAACAAATGGCTATTGAGCTAGCATATAAAAGGCAATAGAATCATAGCATTGGCTAACCATGCTTTTAAATAAGTTTTAATACATATTTGAGGAAATAATTTTAGGTGATCGAAAAAGAAACAATTATTAAATTGGGCACCGGTCCTCCTGCACTGGGAAAATTATTGTCGGTCCGTGATACTGAAAAATTTGGGAAGCACTGTGCTAGGGAACTCAAGTGGTGCAGAAATTTTGGAACATTTGTCTACCTGGGTGTAGATTTGAACCTGAAACACTGCAGTTGACAGACCAGCATGCTAACACTGGACTTCTGCACACCCCACGTACTACAGTACTTTTTAAAATCATAAGAGGTGTGGAAACTATGTTTTCAATATGTTAAGACATTCAAAATTCAAAAAGTGAGACCTTGACATGCTCTGTTGCAATTTACAGGTTTAGTGACTCTAATTCTTCAACTGCAACACCAACTCTCAGCACACTCTGTATTGACAGCAGTCGACATTACTGCTCTCAGTGTCTGGAAGCCGTTCAGAATCTACCAGCGTTTGAGCGACACGTCGGTCAGATTCATTCTTACAGTCTGAGCACATCCACGGCAACTCTATCCCACCACCTGAGCTCTATGCATGACATTCCAATAATCAAGGTGAGTGCGTTGTCAGAAGATGAAAAACCAAAGCAATCCACGTCGTCCTATTTCATATTTTCACCAGCAACCAGCCAGGAGCAACTCAACCGCGACTTCATGATATGGCTGGCTTTGGACTTGGAACCTTTCTCGATGGTGAACAATCGAGGCCTGCAGTATTTTTTTGGTAAGAACTTTCCTCAGCTCCAGATCCCTGACGAGTCGACATTGCGTAGTAAACACGTCATGGAAGTCTACGACTCTCTAGTCGACAGAGTGAAGTCGGACCTCGCGAGCGTTGATACCATTAATCTCATGTTCGACGTGTGGACGGATAAACACCATGCCATAAATTATGTTGGTGTACGGGCACAGTTTATCCGAGACGACTGGACAGGGTGCGTGGTCACTCTGTCGGTGAAGCCATGCATAGGTGATGATGACGGTATGAGTGAGCACATAATAAATGAGATATCTCATTTCATTCCAAAGTACCGCGAGAAGCTGCTGTACAGTACGCATGACGGTGCGAGTGCAATGATCAAGGTGTCCAAACAATTGAATGTCCAGAACTGGAATCACTGTGTCGCCCATGCTCTACACCTGCTCCTGACGACGGATTCGGTGAAGAAGATTCCCAGTATTGTAGCCATCTTGCGGAAGTGCAAATCTATTGTAAACACTCTGCACTTCAAGACGGAAATCCTGGAGCGTGAAATGCGACAAGCCAGCGACAAAATTGTCCTCACTGAATTACTGGATAACATAGCACAACTGATGCAGTTGTATAATGCAGAAAATCAGTATCCATTGAATGAAAATACCGAGTCAGAAATAGAAATGAAATTTGACCGTGACCTAGCCAACAAGGCTCTGGAACGTGAAGAGTCTTACCATCATATGCAAAACGAAGTATCTACAAGGTGGATTTCCAGTCTCCATATGATGGAGACCCTGCTTCGAATGCGAGCCGAGATCACCAGTGCCTTGACGGTGGTAGACAAACGCGATCAGTGTCTAAAAGCCCAAGAATGGGCGCTGATCGAAGAGTTGACAACATTTTTGAAGGCATTTCGATGTTTGACAGAGCTCGTCAGTGCTCATATCACGTCGCTGTCACTCATCCAGCTGATTCGTGTTGAAGTTCTTGATGCATGTACGTTGAATCCAAATGACAGTGAAGAGCTGCAAACCATGAAAAGATTGATAAAGGAAAACTTGGACAAACGATTGCCTCTCTCGGACACAGCAATACTGGCAACACTTTTGGATCCAGCAACAAAGGCGTTGCTGGATGCCACGGATGAAGTCAAGGAGGAAATGTTGTACAGTGCTCTGATTGCAGGCTGTGCAGCAACCGGGAACAACTTCAGCGTTTTTGAAGACAGTAGCACTAGCATGGAGGACGACAAGAAAGTATTTGGCGACAACAGCATCACTGAACAAGATTGTACACCCGTTAGCAAGCGGATGAAATTGATCCAGAAGCACACGCACTCGGAACAAGCAACCCCATCCATTAGACAGCGCCAGGAGATCAAGAACTATCTGCTGTACAGTCCCAGCGAACAAGATGACGACCCTTTGAAATTCTGGAGGAGTGGAAAGTTTCCGCTGCTAGAGACTCTTGCCAAAAAAGTTCTCACTCAGAGCGCATGTTCTGTGCCGGTTGAGAATATGTTTTCAACCATGGGACTGCTACTGAGTGGGAAGAGGTCAAGCCTTGCACCGCACACAGCCAACTGGTTGTCATTCATACATGATAATTATGCGTTGTACTTTAGTATTTGAACGGAGAGCACATATTGGTCCAGAGACTGAATATGATACTACCGTATCTGTTAACTGCGAACATTGGGGTCTATGTGTATGCGTGGGCATGCCACTGGTGACTGTTCTCTTTTTCTGTACATTGTTTAGTTAACTGATGTAAACTCAGATCTTAATGAAATTTAATTAACATAGAATAGCACAGATAGCGCCTCCAATTAGTTTACTCTTGAAGTGGGTGCCTTAGGTTCTGACAGACAGTGAGTAGACTAAATGTTCTCTAGTGCGTTATGAGCAAACCAAGGGTGAAAATGGCGTTTAGTAATTTTAGGGTATGATTTTAATCGGACTGAGTGTGTGTAACGCGCTGTAATCAGTTAAAATACTTGAAATCATGGTTGTTGCAGAACCATATTACGTGAGGTTGGTGATAATTCCGATACTACCCCAAACAAATTTTCTGGTTTTGTTAGTTCAACTCTGCTTGATTAGCTCGATCTTTGACGTCATGTAAGTTTCGATTTGAAACCTATCTTATTCAGCATTCTTATCTACCACAAACCTCTGTCTCGATGAACTGACTTGGAAGTTTACTTGATTTTCAGTTTTATTCTAGCATGCCATCGATTAAGGTCTTGTGCGTTTTATGTTTGCAACATTAAAACTTCGATTTATCATGATTTTCGATATTATTCAATAGATACTTTCAAAACATTTCATTACTTTATGTTACCTAGAAATTCAGTTACTTGTGTTCAATTGATGTCTTGTCAGGATCAACTTGAAACCCATCTTAATCGGTTACCTATCATAAACCATTCATTACCATTGTCTTGGTAGACTGATTTGAAAGTTTATTTTCAGCTAGAAGTGTAGTTTGATATCTTTTGCACTAAATGCCAGCGACATAAAAATATCTGTTGATAAGATTTTCATTATTACACAATACAGACACTTTCAAAACATTTCATGATCATAATCATACCTCGAAATTCACGTTTATTTGTACAGTTACCAGCATTTTATTATAAAATACGTTGATACAAGAACAAAGTGTTTTACAACAATTGCAACTACACATCTGGAATCTGGATATTGGGAACAATTATTAGAACAGAAAACAATGTCTTATGGGAAAAAAGGTTAATGAATAAGAATATAGGTCAGATCAGTTACATCCAGGTCAACCATGGTGAAGAATAGGCAACTGCATTATGATTACTCATTATTAACAGTCTAATCTTGCAGTTATTTCCATTAAAATCGGAACTTGATGATCTATGACATGGTCTTTGATATGCATTTGATTGATGTCTTATTTCTGTATTGAAGAAAACCACGACATAGTGAATAACAGACCAATCATAAGGCACTAAACAACATAATATAAGGACTTTGCTGAAGGTCTTTGCACAACAATCATCTCGACAGAAGCTCGAGCCCTCACTATGCATTCAATTGTAAGGCGATTGATTAATGAATTTGCCAGCAAGCCTTCTACCCCATCAGAGGTCATCAAAATCAAGAACAATAGTCAATCTTAACGGCTAACAGCGGTTGGTCTTAACTCAAAAATAATAGTCAACGTCCTACTAAGCTACTACCATTAAAGAATTAAATCAATTGAATTCTAGATTAAGCTATTGAGGTGAATTGCACCATGAAAGAAGAAAACAGAAATGATTCCAGGTTTAGACAGGCAAGTAGAAAAAGTCCACAACTCTTAGAACTTGGACATTTAAAAGCAACATGACTTCTTGGCTGATAGAAAACTAAATATGTGTAAAGGAAACAATATCCAAAACATGATTGATCCGATGCAAGAATTACTTAACTGCTAAGCTACAGCAGCCTATTATTGGTTTTTGATGTCCCTCAAGTCACAGGGCTACACTTGTAAAAGTAATGTCCGCACAAATTAATGTTGCCACAATCATCAGAAACATACTGCTTTATTCAGACAACTGGGGTCACTCAAGCCTTGAGCATTCTGGCAAAATTAGTGCCTGACAATACAAGACATTACTTTTAAGAATGCACTGAGCCGTTACAAGGATACCCCCAAATGACCTGTATGCATCAGTTTTGGACAATTAATATACAAGAGTCTAAGAGTTCGAATGTCGGTTTCAATGTCCGAGCACCCTGTGAACAATGACTGCCACAAATGATGCAGTCAGAAGAACAGTCAACATCGAGATGGAGGACGGTTTGGAAGAGGCGTTGCATCCATCTCTATCGTCACAGTAACACATCTCCTTCCAGACTCCATTGTCTTCATACACCCATCGACATCCCCAAGCAACACCTAGTCACAATTTCACATACGTTAGCAAGTTATCACATGTTGAAGTGCAACAGGTCACACAAAGATCAAACATTATTATTACACATATTACTAAAGATGACGTTTGTACATGTATAAGCAGAATTGCTGTACAACACAACTAAACCCCTTTAACAGCAATTCCTAGATGCACTATACCCAGTGGCGGCCTTTGACAGTGACAGTTTTGTGCTATAGGCAAGGACAGAAATTCCACCCTTACTCATAAATGACCTCTTTTTGAAGGAAGTGACCAACATGTATTTTGCCTGAATTTGCCGCCCCCACCTTGAAAAATGCTGTTCTAGGCCATACTGCTCTATACCTAAAGCCGGCACTGACTATACCATACGTAGAATGCATCAGTATATTTAACACTGTAATTACGAGCTACATTGGTTTCCCAGTTGCTTTTAGTACATTGTCGTCATTACAGCGTTAAAGATTAGAGTACAAGACAAACTTAGCTGTCAACAAGAGTAGCAAGTACTGGTACAAGTACTTCAACTATGTGTCACCAAAGAAAAGAAATGCTACAGGAATGCTTACTGTGTGACACAGGTCTTCAGATTACACTACCTACTGCATGATTACACGCCTACGAAAAGCTAACTAAGGATTATACAACTTTGAAAAACACTCAATCTCTTCAAGAAATTTATGTGTTTATAGAATAAGTATCAAGAGCTTATTGTTTTAATACTCCTTTTATTGACTGCTAATAAAGAATTACAGTTAAAGTGCAATTTTAGTGACAAAAGATCAGGTCTAGTGACAAAGTAATAGCAAAGGATGATATCAACATGAATAAACTCACCAGTGTCAGAACGTGATCCACATCTTCTTGTCTGCTTAATCCATCCATACCCTGAAATTGGAACACTGGCAATCATTCATGGCAACTAAAATGCATAAAAGTTGAGTTTTGCCACATCTGCTGGTATGGTAATTGCAAATTTATATAGTGCCACTTCAAGAGAGAGACTCATCAGAGGCACTCCTGACCTAACACAACGAAACCATGATCGAACAGAATGGTTTTCAAGCATTTGCGGAAAAGAGGCAAAGAGAGGCTGAGAAGCTCATATCACATGTTTTTTTTCAGGCAGAATGTTCCAAGAGGATGGACCGACCACAGCAAAACTTCTATGCTGGACCGTGGAAGTCCGGGCCAGTGGAACAATAAAAGTATGCATCATACTCAAAACTCTTTCGGCTGGCTAACTGAGAAGAGCTTGAAGTGGCTAGATCTGTTGGCAGGCAGTCAGCCTGTATGATTCTAACTTTGGTTATCTATATAAGTCTTTATCATTCACAGATTTTACACTACCACATCAAGAAACAATAACACTCTGGAGAAAGACACAACACTGACTGATGATGACATCAAGAGCGGGTGTAGGGTAATGGTAATCATTCTGGCACGAAGAGCAGAAGATCAGCACGGACGTGGGATCGCTTCCCACTACCCTCCCAAAGGTCAACTCAGCCTTTCATTCACCAAATGGCGTTGGTAAAATTACCTGTTGGAAAGATAGACGCCTTGCATGGCTGCCATACAGTTAAATTCGACTTCTGTAATAACTTCTCATCATCTCATCATCATTCATATTATGAAAATTAATCATACTGTGGTGTGTCAGTTTGAAATAATAAGCAAAGATCATATAAGAAAACCTTCCATCATCCTTGTGACTTTCTGGCCTGACCAAATAACTCCATATTTACACAATAAGGTTTTAAACTTCTTGTTGCAGGCTATTAAATAGACACTAACCACAACAAATACATTTCACTTAAAAACACAGATATAGTAATGCCAACAATATGTCTGTAAAGTGCACATAGTATGCAAAATCTCAGCATTTGCAAAACCTTCTTCTGTACTCACTAGAAAAAGCAAGGCAGATAAAGAAGCATTAAACTCACATCCTGGACTCTGTTGTGTTATTTTTAGACAGAATGTGCCAGGTGTCCGTGCTTCGAAACTTGTGCAATCGACCAAGGCATTGATGTTGCGATCGAATGGAATGTATGAGGGACAGGAATTGTCCTCGTTACTGTCACATTGATAGCACTGGAGAGCAAAACCTGTTTCAATACAGACAGACATCCTGTGACTACAAAGATGGAAAATACTGCACAACACACTAATTATAAACACATTATCCCAACATCAAATAAAGATGAAACCTGTCACAGTTGAAACCTATCCCAATCAGGGCTGAAAATGAATTAAATGAATTGATGCCATTAACTTCAAAAATCGTCATCTTTACACCAACTAAAAGTGAAACCTGTCAGTTGAAATCTGGCATGAAATGCTATGAATAACTAATTAATTAATTAATAATGAACAAAGTTCAGCCATTAAAAAACAACATGTCATATTTAAAAAGATTAGCACATTGAAGACACGTCAGGCAGTATTATTAACATCACATTTCATGTAGTTAGCAACTGAAATCAAACGTTAAATTTATGAGAGATTGAAATCACAGAGTCCAACATTGAAAACTCACAATGTTCTTCAACGCTAGATGCTACTTAGATTCTATTCCATAATTTCATTCTCTTCTTTGGACTAATGGCTTCAATAATTATCAGGGGCATACATGTAAAATCAACAAACGAACTGGCTACGGTACCGTCCGGACGGTACCGTTATTTCTTTTCTACGGTACCGTCCGCAAATAATCTATGGGCGATTGCACATATCTATGGCGTGTACATCCGGTTGAAATAAATATTGGCAAAAGCCTGTCACGTTAAGTTGTTGTCTTCGCGTCGAATTTTTCTATGGCCGACAACTTGAGGGTCGGTTAGGCCAGGTTAGTATTCGTGTGGTCGTTTAGTGTCAAATTAGGCGTCGTTGAGGGTCGGTTAGGGTCAGGGTTAAGGTTAGTTTCGTTCATCTCTTAAGTACTGCGCTATTGATGGTTAGGCTTTCCCGCCATAGATATGTGCAATCGGCCATAGATTATTTGCGGACGGTACCGTAGAAAAGAAATAACGGTACCGTCCGGACGGTACCGTAGCCAGTGCCATCAACAAATGTATTGCCCAAAGTTGAGGAAAGGAACCAAAAGTTAGAAGTAACTGGTGGGGAAAGGGGTGCGGGCCGAATCCCCGAAACCCGAATCCCCGAAAGGCATTTCGGCCGGATCCCCGAAATTGATTTTCTAAGTCCGACTCGAATGAATATAATTAACAAATACACATTTGAATAGGCAGCATATCGATATACGTCAAGGCCACGCTAGGTCTTTGTCATGTTACAATTTAACTTTGAATAGCTCGGCCGCTTTCTAGAAAACTGTTTTCGGGAAATCGGGCTTTTCTCTGTTTTCAGCGTTTTCGGGGATTCGGGTTAGAGCCAATAAATGAAGTACCCCGTGGGAAAAGGAATGTTCAAGTTGCAAGTAACTGGCTTGAAATGAATTAATGGTGAGCAGTCATTTAATTGCATCAGTCACAGCTACATGACTACGTGTGTTTGCTGATCTTTGACCACAAATGAACTAGAGACAATTGTAGTAGATATTTAGTTCATGTGTTTTTTGTATATTTATTGCTTTCTTTTATAACTTCAAAATAATATCAGAAGGGTACACTATACAATTGTCATTGTCACCTAAAAGCACAAAAAAATCGACCAACCACATATCTATATCCCTAAAAACGTTACACGAAGTCTAAAGTGACTTATTAATAAATACACTCACCTGTTGAAATTAAACAGAAAAACGTAACAATTAGTAAATTCTGAACAACTATCGAATCCATTTTCACTGCTATAATTATTGTCACACCTGAGTTTACAAGGCGCTTCACTAAACCTGTACCTGGGCGACTAACAATGGCGATAGGGGAGACAGGTTAGTATATTGAGTATATAATGCCTATTATCAACCATTTATATTAAAATAAATAAAAGTATTTCCATGAATGAGCAATTTATTTATTACTTTTAATATTTCGTAGTGATGAACGTGGTTTTTGTCTGCATTTGTTTAAATATTTTTTTATGTTATCCCTCCCCATGACTTCTGATAACCCCAACTTTCTTTAAGTAGACCTTGTTTATTAGTCTACATCTATAGCGATCTGATAGCAAATCTATAGAGCTACACTTCGAAGAGAAATAATTGGAAGCTTTCCTTATTATAATTGTGTTGGTCATCGTGATAGTATCATACAATAGAACGTTAATTTTATTCTTTAATAGGATTTTTATATTTAAAACACGATGTCGTAATCTAAAAACTCCAAATTTCTAATGGCGCTACCCTAAAGCTAAGCGCAGGGCACCTGCTTATCTACGAGCGCTGAAAAGGACCTCAACCCAGAGCTGAACCTGACTATCGTTGCTTTTATAATATTTGCACATACTGAACGCTGTTTGTATAACGAAATTGCATGGCTTTCCAAACAAAGGATCTGCGCCCACGAAAATCGAATTTAATTTGCTATTATAGGCCTTCAGTTAAAACGTACGGCTATGGCCTATACTCACTGACCCTCTCTGCAGCGTGACCAGTTCATCGTTGCTATTTGAAACTTGAAACTGCTTGTATTGTTTTTATTGTTAATTTCTCCTTCACAATTTTTAAGCTTAACTTTGTTGTTTCATACTACATATAAAAGCGCTAGAAAACTCTCGCGTTAAATACGGTCTCCCCAGACGGAGCCCCACAGGTGAGCGCCGCTACCTGTATTGTTAATTCTGCAATGGTTGTTTTCAGGTGAAAAAAATGAAGAAACTTCTGTATTTTCTTGCGTCTTTGGCTGTTCTTCTTCTATTCGTCGCTTACAGTAAGTTACAAGTCTACTCCTTTTCTAATATAAAAGAATAATCTGACAGGAGAGTATAAATAGTTTTGTTGCTTTGGAATAAGTTAGTACGTCCATTGCCTGACCTGAAAGTCATCTAGCGCCGTTATAGAATGGACAATGTTGGACATGCTTTGTTATTGTGAACCTAATTGAAGCAGCCGTCCGCAATAAACTCAGACGGATTAAAGTACTCGCTTTCTACCAGACTTAGCGTTAGAAATGGAAAGGGACCTTCTCCATAGTCCGGAGAAGGTACTGTCCCTGTTCTAAGGCTTCTGGATCACCACTGGATGTAGAATACATCAACAGACAATAACGGCAACTATATCACTGCTTTTCAAGTAGGTAATCTTGAAATCCTAGGAGGTGAATATAGTAGAGTATAGTTTTGTTTGGAACGTTTTTGAGACCAGAAAATTTAAATAATACTTTATTTAGTTCTGTATCTTACAAACAACATCTTTCACAGGCCCAGAAAACGCCAGAAATGTGCTAATTATGGTGACAGAAGGATCTTTTGATATGAGAATGAAGTAATCCATTTCAGTCAGATGTAACCGCATGTTATATGGGTGAGATTGAGAGAGAGACAGACAGAGAGACTCGTAAGTGACAGAGACAGACATTTATGAGTTAATTAGACTAGAGTGATTGTAATACAAACAGGTGTTAATGCTTAAGATGTGTAAGTATAATTGTAACTGTTTGATGTTTTGATTTATTTCAGCCCTTGCTGTCCAGGGTCGACCTGACAAGACAGTTCCCATAAAATGTTACCAGTGTAATTCGTTTTACGATAAAGGATGTTCGGACTTCTTTGATAACCGAACTTATCCACTGATTCCCTGCTCATGGAATGCAACAATGTGCCGAAAAATCATTCAGGAAAGTATGTATTGCACATTTGCAACTCTAGTATGCCAGGGCAAGAGCATAATCCTTTCTGACATTTTGGCTTATGTGAATAAAATATATTCTAAGAAAACTTGTTTAGTGCCTGTGAAAGCAACTCTCACAATGATTCACATCAGTGGTAAAGGTGACACCAGCAATAATCTTAATGGCATCATTATTCTGCTGTTCAAGAACTTTTCTGGATCGATTTGACCTCTTAGTCCCCAGGGCCAGGACTGCCATCACTCAACGCAGAGCTTTTTCAACAGTGGGTCCATCCTTGTGAAATAAACCTTCCCCACAAACTCGGGCTGAGATATTGGCTGGTAGTTTTTCACTTCTGTTCACCCTAAAAACCACTTTAAGGCTGCCACTGGAGCGCCTTGAATGTGAATAAAGTATTGTATTTATTGTATTGTATTTGAAAACTTGTTTAATGCCTGTGTAAGCAATTCTCACAATGATTGATGTCAATGGTGATGAAATTGGTAAAGGTGAGACCAGCATTAATCGTAATAGCATCATTATTCTGCCGTCTAAGAACTTCTCTGGATCGATTTGACCTCTTTATCCCTGGGCCAGGACTGCCATTACTCAACTCCAGGCTTTTGCAATTGTGGCTTTGTCCTCGTGGAATAACCTTCCCCACAAAACTTGGGCTGAGATATTGACTGGTAGTCTGTTCACTTCTGTCCGCTGCCTGAAGACCTTCTTGTTTCTTTGGGTTGCTCGTGCTGGGAGCGCCTCTGAATAGTTTACTAGAGGCACTTTATCAGTATCCAAATACAATACAATAAAATATTCTGTTAATGCACTCAGTAGACTTACACAGTGCGTCTTCAAGATATTTGCTTCCGGCCCAGCATTGACAGAAGAGAGTGTTGATAAAGATTAGTATAGCATTCCAAGCTGGAAGAAGGTGCAATGTAGAGGGAGGTCATTCCAGGCAGTCAGACCACTGAGATTGCGAACTTTTGTGCTTTACTGAATATCAGCAGTTTATGAAACATGCAGACACCAGGTCTACACCATTAGATGTCAAGGGAGAACTCGGAAAGTATAAAACTGTCCCATAAGTACAGGGTTGTTGGGGTAACATCAGTGGTAATAAATGAAGGAAACAGCAAATTCTGCCAACACATAATTTGAGAGTAATGATATTTAAAGAGGTCATAGGAGTAGCAATACTATTGTAGATGCATATGAAATTTATATAGCACTTTTAAATAAAGCTGAATTAGAATTGGGATCCATGTTATAAGGTGTTTTTAATGCATTTCCATTGTTTATTACTTAGAAACTGATGAGGCTCATTTTCTTTTTCAGCTTACTACGACGGCCATTGGGACGTTCGGTATATTCGCCAGTGTGCCAAGCATGGTGAAGTTGGTCCAGCTGAAGGCAGGTGGTGCAAGGAGCGCAGTGGAAACTTCAGGGTCAAGGTCAAGGTGTGTCACTGTGACAACAAAGATGGCTGCAACGGAGCTTCGGGGTTGACTTCTGGAACATCAATTCTGGCGATGATGGTCTTGTCAACGCTTTTGCTTAGACTTTGTTGGACTAAAGTGAATGGCTAATTGGAGCAGAGGAGTTTTCATATGCAGATGAAACATTGTTACATCGGACTGATATTAACCCATCAAGCCCAGGCCTGTACAGACAGGGTCGCAAAAGATAAAGCCCACAGGGCAGTGATTGCGTAGAACTAGTGGAACTCAAACTGTCGATTTTCAAAGCTGGGCTTAAAGGGTTATAGCAAATGTTTTATATAATCAGTTTTGTTTGAGAATGAATAACTTCCCATTGACGCTGTGAATGTGATGCATCATGCAGCTTCATTCAATAGTTTACCCTGGCACTTTTGAAGGTTAAGAAAAATGGAATACATGAATATTCGGATATGTAAATCACAGATTGGGTGGGAGCAGGCAAAATGGAGTTCATACTGCAGAAGCAAATTAATGGCAGATTTCCTTTCATTTGGAGGGTAAATTTGCACACAATATATTTGGTACTAGTGAGAATAAAATGAGTGTTAACACAAATTACCATTTTGTAACAATCTAAGACCTCTGTATAGGTAGCATACAGTAACGTCCACTATTAGTTTTTTATTGCTGCTCGATGCAAATACTTGTAAGAGAGTTGATTGGTGTCATGTGTTGTTACAGGTGTCATTGAAGTTATTGATCTTCATTTTTGTAATCAAAGTAATCGTCAACATCAGTTTTTACATGTAGATCTTCATTTTTGTAATCAAAGCAACAAATATTTGTCAACATCAGTTTTTCATCTTTAGAGGAATCCATTCAAGAGTTAGAGTTCAAAGATGTGCGAACAGGTGCTTGATAACAACTCTACTTGTAACTGATTTGTGAATAACGAAAGAGTAATAATTATTTCATACAAAATGAATGACTTGTCATTTGAATTTATTGTTTCCCGTGTATGCCAAAATATTTATTTAAGTTTCAACTGATTGTGGCAAAATGGCAGGTTCCTTCACATGCCTCACATCTCAATAGCTTGTCACCTCTAATTTTTTTTAGTTTCCTTGAATTCAGATTGATTTTAAGGACAACATATAATTTTTTTATTTTCCATGAATGTATTGTGAAGTACTTGGATCAATTTAAGATCATTGGATATAATTTGAATCCTTGTAAATAAAGCTTCGATACAGAAGATGACCAGGGAGATAACCTGTTTAACACTGTATCCACGAGAGTGTATTAAAAGCGAATGGGAAACCAGTGCAGCTTGTCATTCAAGTGCTAAAGAGGATGAAGTGCATGAAAATCAAGAAAATATAGAATGTTTTAGATAAATCTATCCACCCCAGACTTGTAAATAAACTGGATTCGATTGTTATTCTTTTCTCGGAACTTTTGTATTGCCCTTGTTAAGACAATTGGATTCAGCTGATCGTCACTGGGTTTGTATGGCTTAGAGCAGCGGTTTTCAAACTTTATTTTTATTGTACCCCCAGGTAAAGAAACGAATGTAAAGGTCAAATCAAAAACAACATGCGAGCGTGAAGTCCTTTTGCAATTAACAACTCCTTTTAATCATTGGTGAAACTAGGTATTATGCCTAGTCATAGGTATAAAATTTTAAAAGTAATATAATTTTAACTTAAGAATGTAATCAAATCAACAAAAAGGAAACATAAAATCACTATTAGAAAGTGTTACTGTGAGCAGTGGGCTTGTTTTGACAAGCACAGATTTACAATATCTGGTTTAATATTTGTCAATGTCAAAAGCAAATCTGGTTCGAGTCCATATAAATATACTGTATGTACGTCGATGATTATGTAGTATATAGTAGAGTACTATGTACGCCTAATATAATAATTTATTGCGAAAGATATAAATGACGAGGCTGTGACATTTCAATGTAAAAAAGTCATAGAATAGCTAATAGAGGCCTACATAGAATACATACATTATATTTATATTATTATAATCAAAGAAGGGTGGCATAAACTCATAGAAATGTACAGAAAAAGAAGCGAACGGTGGAAGAAGAATCTCTAATGAAAGATAGATGGACATGAAGTCCATAAACTTGTAGACAATTTTAATTTTTTTTGAAATTTTTCGCGTACCCCTTAGCGACACCTGGCGTACCCCCAGGGGTACGCGTACCACAGTTTGAAAACCCCTGGCTTAGAGTCCCTTTATGCTATCATTGTTCTGCTCATATGGAAACAAGCATAGCAAGTTGAGCAATTTTCATCATTGAACATTCTCACTACAGTTACGCAAAAATATTGCAGGTTTCTGCAAAGAGGAAGAGGAGGTCAATCAAATGCAGAGGCACCATATAAATATAGACAAAGGGAAGGGTCAACCAAATGCAGACAAAGGGAGAGGTCAACCAAATGCAGACAAAGGGAGAGGTCAACCAAATGCAGACAAAGGGAGGGTCAACCAAATGCCGACAATGGGAAATCCTAAGTGCATAAGAGGCACCATATACATGTCAGAGGTGTGTTCAACAAGAGGATACAAGATCACAACTTCAGAAGTCCTTAAATTATGGCTGACTCCATAACATAAACATCAACAACACTTTTCAAAATTGCTTTATTTAACTCCGAATAATGCACAAATTGAATAAATTGCTAAAAACTGGCATCATAAAAGATAACTTAACTTATGTGCTGCATACACATATGCAAGGAAAACTTAAGTGAAAATTCAATCATATTTAAACATTCCCACAAAGAAAACAATAAAAGGCAAAACAAAAAAATTCTTGATGCCTAAAGTAATTTTAATAAATTAATCTAAATTGTACTTTCAGATCCTCATCTGAAACTTGAACCATACTCCAAACAATCCTCAAATAAACGGTGTTTAACCTAAGTACACTCAAACTTTCCGCTATGAAAATTCTAAAGTTTACAGCCTTCTTTTAACCTATATACCAAGCTTAGATTTGCATGCACACATTTTACAGTTATCAAACGACACTAAAGTATCAGCTCAGCTCTGTATATAAATGATACTAATACTTCTGGCTAAAATCATTAAAGTGTAAAAAACAATGTAAACCAAGAAACTTCAATAGTAACACAAGACAAATAATCCAACTGTTGTCGGAATCTATTTAAATAATGCCAACTACAATTCAAAGATGATTAACTAACCAGAACACTTCACAAAATCTAATTAAAGCTTTCACGACAAGTGTGTAATAAAAATGACTGGGAAACCAATGCAGCTGGTTGTTATAGTATTAAACATTGAATAGATCACCAAGAAGTAAATCACCAACTGTTCATTTCTTGCCTTTTGCACACAAGTATTTCTAAAACTTACCATTGAAAGAGGTTGCAATTTTTGTGGTCCCAGCAAGAATTAAAATAGCTTAAAAAGATTCTAATAGTCAAGTTCTTTTCATTCAATTTTTCTTAAAACAGTTATTGGACTTGATGAGGTGGATAGATATTTCTGGTGAAGTAAAAACACATTACTGCAGCAAACCAACCAGTGAACCAGTCTATTCAACCAATGAACCAGTCCATTCAACCAGTGAATATCATGGCTCACAGCCAAGGACAAACACGACCAAACCCGTCATGTCAACTTAACACATGGCAATTCAAATCCTTATACACTGGTTAAGGTAATAGACATCATCACTATACAACCATGCAGATCATTTTATCTGCATATATAAAGCACCATTAACTAACAACTGAGCATCACTCGATGGCACTGAGCAATTATGAGTGAAGCACTTGCTCAAGGTCCCTACACACTAACCATCTGAGAAGAGCAGGCTCAAAACCTGTACTCTCAACGTTACAGGCCAAGCGCTGTAACGAACCGGTTACCGTCTCCCAAAACAATCGGCTACTGTGTCACAGTATGGCATAATGACACCTGGATTGTCACAAGCCCCATCCAAGATTTCCCATATTTACCGGTAGTTATTTCATCTGGATACCTGCTCTTCTTTTAAAAAAACTGATGATCTATAACATATAAAATTCCACAGTACCCTTTGTGTAGCACATATTCTGAACTTGTGCAATGTGATAACTGTGATATGCAAGTACTAGAAACAGAGTGTCAGAGGCCATCTCTCAGCCTTTTACTACAAAGAACCCGCAAAAACCCTGTACACACAACTCTCAGGAGATCTAATATTTCAGGAAACAGCTGATGTATAACTGTCAAGCCTCAATTGTTTGTAAATCAAACGTTTTACCTAATCTACATATGACGTTGAGCCACTAGCTAATGATATTCCAGACTCAAGACATTGATAATTTGGAACTGGCAGGACAGCAGTTACTTGATCACAACCTGTACTCAGACGTCAGAATATATATGTATACCGACCATAAAGCCTTGACCTTTAGGAACCCTGCTCATTTTTCAACGTGTTAATTGGGTGAGATCCTTCACTATTGCTACCCGTTTGAATGGGTGCAATGCCATTTAGTCCCGTGTACAGCCCATGCTAGCTGGAGATTTAAATCTCTGAAATAAGCAACCACCGGGAGGCACATGGAATGCTCTTAAACCAGTTTAGCTAACTAGGCCATTATCCAGACATTTCCCCCTCGAACAGGAAGTAGGTAACTCTACCATTGTCCATGATAACTGTCATTAATCCAACTTCAATTGAAGCAAAGACCTTCTTTCATCAATCCAACTTCTATTTAAGCAAAGAATTTCTTTTATCAATCCAGCTTCTATTTAAGGTAAAGAATTTCTTTCATCAATCCAACTTCAATTAAAGTAAAGAATTATTTTCATCAGTCCAACTTCGGGGAAATGTCGGGGGAGGGGGGAATATCCTAGATCCAACTAGGCCACTATGGGCAGTATTTAAGTACATGCGGGCATCTCTTAATGTATGTCTGTACTACTTTAGAGACACATGTAGGTTGTATTCAATTAAGTCATTAAGGTCATATCTATCTAATAGTATTCACAGCTATCTAATGTTACACAGTCATGTATGTAGCACTTTGAAAGGTACCTAACAAGCTCCCTAGTCTCTTGATTAAATCATGCATACATATACTTGGACATGCATAGGTGTGTATAGTTTAACTATACACTTATAGTCCAATATGCACATAGTTTAGCTATGTTTGTATGAATGCAAATGTGTGTGTATATTATATATATATATATATATATATAATTATATGTATATATATTGTATGTTAAGGTATTTTGAAAACACTATATAAAGAATGCCTTAAAATCACTTAGGAGGACCAGCTTCAGGAACCCAACAAGGACACTTCCCAACTGGAAAACCTGTTCTCAGATACATGCACGGATATCAGCCACACTCCTATGTCACACTCCAAAAACATCTCAATTTATCATACTCATCAGCAGTGCCTGTCTTTTCTAAGTACACCAACTCCCAGTTTAAAATTTATATGTGAAACTCAGGACTTTTCCCCAGATGTAAACTGTCCCCAACCACAATCAGACATGATTCTCTTAGGACTGTCTTTCTAGACCAAGTTGCACCTTTGCTATGTTTATAGCCAGGCATATGCTTTAGCTGCTTGAAAAGACATAGCATTTAATGCCCAGATAATCAATTCAATTTATTGATCCCAAACAGACAAAAGAAGAAACAAGCATGGTGTGGAATGACACATTTCCATGTTACATATATAAATAAGACATGCTTCATAGTCTTAATCAACATAATGCTATTGTCAGGTTGAGAACAATGGGCACCCAGAAGGGACTAGTCCCGCTGAGAAGGGGCCTATTTATAATAAGTGAAGTGGGTAAAAGAGGACGGATACTCCATTTAAATAACAACGATAATAGGGATATACACTCAGATTGAAAAATGAACAAATAGATTTTTATCAGTGCAATGGTGACGAATGGCTGTACATAACATCACAAATCTTATGTGATGTTACCATGGCATGTCCTGCTGTAGAATCATATCCTCTCAACAGTTTCACATAATGAGATGTAACCCATTTAAGTTAGGATGCCGTACAATCAGCCAAGCAATGACTTGAAGATTTTCAAAGTAGTTCTTCACCACTGAAAACTAAAAATCCAAACTTACAGCCTCCAAAATATGGCCATTAACCCATAGCACTTAAAAACCCAAACTTATAGCCTCCAAAATAGAATGTTAAGTTTCACTATCAACTTCTAAGTAGTTCTCCAGCACTGAAAATTAAAAACCCAAACTTACAGCCTCCAAAATATGGCCATTAACTTTCACAATAAACTTCTAAGTAGTTCTCTAGCACTGAAAATTAAAAACCCAAACTTACAGCCTCCAAAATAGGGCCGTTAAGTTTCACTATCAACTTCTAAGTAGTTCTCCAGCACTGAAAATTAAAAACCCAAACTTACAGCCTCCAAAATAGGGCCATTAAGTTCCACTATCAACTTCTAAGTAGTTCTCCAGCACTGAAAATTAAAAACCCAAACTTACAGCCTCCAAAATACGGCCATTAAGTCTCACTATCAACTTCTAAGTAGTTCTCCAGCACTGAAAATTAAAAACTCAAACTTACAGCCCTCAAAATAAGACCATTAAGTTCCACTATCAATTTCTCAGTGCTTAAGCATTTTCAAAATTCACAGAAGCAACGATCATAACGAACAAATTATAAAACAAATACACGGACACCAAAAGTGTTTCCACAAGATTTTTACAATGACAGCAAATCTTCATAATCACATGCAAGTCCCTAAGTCATGTTCGTAAAAGCAAATGAAGTCAACAGATAACAGCCGTTTGCTATGTAATTCCAGAAAATCCACTCGATCCGAGCACACCAAACCGGATGTCGTACGAGTCGCTTCATTTATGAGCTACGTGGGTGGTAACTGTTGAATCCAGAGAAGCAGTCGAAGAAGAGGCGTGCAGGTTGAGGTCAGCCAGCTCTTCGGAGATCTGATCGTCGTCGGAATAGTCGGAGTCACTGTAGTTGCTGCACGGCGAGAGACGACAGCCGTGAGCCAGGTATGAAGCCAGTCGGCCAGAAGCAGCAAGAATGAGACCAAGGTAGGGAGGTGAAGGCTTCATTGGACGAGTGAGATACTCTGGATGATACTGCACGGCTACATAGTACTGATGATCTAAAGAAAACATCACAAACTTGTTTTTAAGTGATCAGAACAGATTGCATACAACGCTACCACACAACACGAACATCAGAGGTCGAATCCTCTTAAACCATCAGCCAAGTTTTTTTTAAGACCTGAAGATCAATATAATATGCCAAGCCAAAATTTTAATCTGTAACACACTGGTGAAAAGGTAACCTCTAATGCAGTGAAGGTAACCTTTAATAATGAAAAAGGTAACCTTTAACAGAGTGGAAAAGGTAACCTTTAATACAGTGAAAAAGGTAACCTTTAATGCAGCGAAGAAAAGGTAACCTCTAACACAGTGAAGAAAGGTTTACAACTAGATGAGAGATAGAAACACCAAAAATAAATTGAAGTAACACTTTATAGCATAAAACAATGCGATCATCAAGTACAGGTCTTTTAGCTGAGCCACGATGCAGAACAGTTATGGGCTCTCGTGCATTCCACGCCTCTGCTCCAAAGGAATGGAATCAACTACCACTCTCTTCATAGCTCAAATTCACTTCCTTCCTTCAAAAAGCGACTCAAAACTCACTATTTCTCCTTGGCCTTCAAGCACCTGAATATCTAACTGTATCTTATCCTGACGGCCGACTATCCGCGCCTCAGATTCACATTTCGGTGTGTCACCTTGCGCACGTTACAAATTTATTTAATAATAATAATAAAGTAAAGTAATGCATTTATTCATTTATGGCACAAAGCACACCGTATGCATGTCACATAAAGTAAACAGTATAACAAGGAAAAGTAATTTAATTGCTTTAAAAATAATCCGACCTTTAAGTTCAAGAATCTCCATTCGCTCGTTTTCCACATCACGACCAACAAACATCATTCCATTTGCTTCCAGTTTCTCCACAACAATGGGATTCACCTAAATGCAAGGTAACACAGAAAAGTAGAATCATAATAATGACATATTGAAATCAACAGAGCTTAGAATTTCAATCAGTGAGGTAAATTAAGTAATTGGCAGCCATCTATATACCTAACTACATAACTACCATCAAGCACAATAATCTCAAACCACTGAAAGAAAGCTAAGTAAAAGTGTTTCATCAGGTACTAACATGACATGTTTGCAGGTAATATATACAATATAATGTCAGGAAAGCCGGTGGTGATGACTGCTTTTGTGCGGATGTGGATAAGGCTTTAGCGGTCTGCTGAAATACTTGTTGCACAGAATAGAACAAGGTGTCAACTGTCAAAGTTACCTTTTTCTTTACTTTAATGTAGCGATGTACAATCTGTTTCTCAACTTTAATGTACAATCATTCAACGGAATGATTGTAGCATATGTAGAATCAATAAAGTTCACTATTCAACACTTAGCTTCTGCTACTCTCCTTTCGTTCGGGTTGACCGTGTCCTTCGCTGAGCATTATTGCTCAAGTTCCTCATGCCTCACTGCCTTTGTGCGGTCTATCAGTCCTTCAGGGCCCTACGTAGTCGAGGTGCTCGAGGGGGCGGCCAATTGCGCATGTCCGTCACTGAGCATGTGTCTGTCAATCACTTCCAACTAGGTCGTTGCATGTCTGTAGCGGGGTACGCAACCCCCGACATGGCCAAGGTAACATTCCTCACACATTTAAATAAGCGTACCATGAAAACTTGCACGATATTAAATAATAATTAAATCTCATAACTTTTGACAACTGAGGACAACACAGTGACAATACCTCATATCTGTGACGATGTCTTTCCTCAACAAAATCCACATCCCCATAAAGCTTTCCTGCAAAACAGGTCAATAAACACGGTGATGTAAAGGCTACAAAGTATTGCAGAAACTAATACTTCAGTAATCCTCACATGGCTTCCAATTCAATTTGAACATAGATCATATTTAGACTATGGCCTAAAGTTGCTAAATTATATTTAAAAAGGATTAAAATGTGACACCTTCACTTTATGTTCAATTTTACAAATTCGAGATAATAATTAGTCTGATGAAATACTACTTTAAATTTAAAACACAACGAGATTCCTTGATCTTAATCTTGTAATTTGGGTAAATTTTGAAATGAATTCCTCAACTGGTAAACAAATAAAAATATTGATACTTATAAGGTTTTACCGTTCCTTAAGCAATACATGCAACAATATTACATTCATCTTTGAGGTTAAGAAATCTAGGAAACGTTCTAAATTTCAGTTAACAGCTATTTGAATGGTAATCATGTATTTGTACAGCACAACTTCTAGATAACCTCTGCAGATGCACAACCTGATAAACCAAGGACACAATCAAACAGAATGCTTCTCAAGCACTCAAGGACACAGGTGGAGAAAGATCAAGGAGGTCTGGATGTAGAAAAACTTCTACGCTGGACTCTGGAATAAACTTAGTAAATCAAGATGTGGCTGAACGTCTATGAAAATGGAACTTACTCATAACTGAGGGTTGATTTTCCTTGAAGATCGTCTTACGCTTTCCAAGACGCATTGTGCCTCCCAGTTGTCCAGGGTGGTGTTCCGGCATTTCTATGACCTGAATCCAACAATCAAACACTTGAATTCCATAACCAAAAAGCACTTAACATTTCACATTCATGTCTCTCATAACCTGGGCTACCAATGGGTTTGCTCAGTTATTGACAAACCAGACTGAACATTGTAGTGTTTACTGTTTACTCCTTCCTAAATATATCAATGGAGTTGGTATGATCAGTCAAAGATTCTGGACTGTTCCAGATAGTCTGCTTAACAGCAATTGTGAACCCTACTGTCTGTCACAAAACAATAATAAAAATTTAACTCTTCATATTTTACAGTGCTCTATAAGATGCCTGAATAACACCGACGACAAAATACACATACTGAATAAAACCAAGACACCGAAGAGATAACTTGACAGTATTGCCACAAGGTTAATAAAACAAAAATCCATGACCTTTTACCACGATATCAATGGACTTATTGTAGATGGAAAAAGATTCACTTTCCAATTGTTTGTTCGACATAATATTTATTGAAATTGAAAAATAAGATTAGAAATATGTCTATTAATGATTTTTCGATGACAGCTATTTTCAAATTCCAGGACTTTCTTTTCCTGGTCTAAAATTGTTCAAGGTCTTAAAATTCAAAGTCTAATTTCATGACTTTCCAGGTTTCCAGGATCCGTGGCAACCCTGGCACTGAGCACTTACGACTTTATTTGTTGTCTCTGGATTGGCTTCTGTTGAATTTGCATCTGTCCAACTGAGGACATTTCGTGAAAACTCAATCACAGCACACTGCATTCCCAGACAAATGCCTACAATTTTAAACCCTCTTGTAATATTCAATCAATGTGCGAAAATGTTAAGAAATGAATTAATGTTAATAGACAAGCAAAACTACTGCTTCACAAGAAAGGTAGCATGAAGTAATAGCTTGTATTTTTTTATTATTATAATGAGAGCGTGTAATGTGCATGCATGCAGACTGTGAATCAGTATGTTGTGTGACTCTAGACCAGCCGTGGTTCTGGACTCACATGAACTTTCACCTTCAATAGATAGCAATCCCACAACATGACTGAACATCTAAACATCATATTCGTACAATTTCATTTCAACGCAGCACCCACAGAATTTAACATTGGGTGGCCTCCATTAAGTCAGTTAACCAAATGAAGAGCAGTTCTAACCGAGGAAAGGCTTTTTCGTTTTGCGTGCTCACAGAATTTAACATTGGGTGGCCTCCAATTAAGTCAGTTAACCAAGTGAAGAGCAATAATTCTAACCAAGGAAAGGCTTTTTCGTTTTACGTGCCCATTCAGCAGCCAAGATTTTCCCCTCCAACCCACGAAGTCCAAATCCACCGGGGATGAGAACTCCGTTGCTGCCGCACAGCTGTTGCCAGGCTTCATGATAGCGAACTGGATCCTCTTGCTGAGTCTCCTTCTCCAGGTCAGATGCTTCAATGCACTAAAAGACACAGAACATAATAATAGATCTATGAACTGCTTATCAAAGCATCTCTCACACTTGAGAGTCAAATTATATTCCTGCACATAACACAACGTTTTTCATAAAGGTGACCACTTGGTATAAACTGAAGAACAATAATCAGACATACTTTGCACAATAGTAATCGACTCAGGTGTCTTTGTTGACTAATTAGGTACTTATTAACATGAGATGTTTGACCAGTACATGAACAAGATTATGAAACCGATATATCTAAAATAACGCCCAAATTCCTTCTAGGAAAGAAACATTTCAAGATCTGTATTCCACTAGCAAACTAGACCAGTTGGGAGTTCAAATTCCTCCTAGGAAAGAAACATTTCAAGATTTGTATCCCACTAGCTCCCTCCAGCAAACTCGTACTAAACTACGTACAGTGAATGCAATCGTGAATAAGCTGCTGCCTTGCATTTAGCCTTCAAAAAGCAATTTATAAATTTCTAAATAACAATTACAGTGTCAAGAATGCAATTACCACAAAGTCTAAATTACTCTAAAAGACAATTGCTACACAGTAAACTCACCTTCAGATCGAGTTTCAAATTACAGGCCATGGCAGCATGGTTCAATGCCTTGATGACTGAGGCATATGCATCCTCCAGCTTTGTGTATTTACCAACAAGGCTGATCGTTACCTCTCGTAAGAGACGATCCGACCTGTAACACAAACCATCCGAGGTTTTCATCTCACACTTCGCGCTATCAGCCCTATAATATAGAATAAAAAGCACCTACCATCCAAGTTCACACACAACAGGATAAGTAAACTGTATATCTACACAGTTTTGCACACAAAGTACATACACATATTAAAAACACAGTTAAACATCAGGAAAACGTAAGTATAAACATCAACACACGAAAAACTTTATATAACTACACAAAACCTTTTTTAGTGCAGCAAACATTTTCTTTAGCAATAGGCCTCAATCCTACATATATTCCTTAGCCTCTTAGCCATTTGACTATTATTTTCCCTTTTTCCATCTCCAAGCTGCAGTTAGTTGCGTTTGTGTCAACAAGTTTGTGTAATAAACGAATAGTAATAGCCTATAGCTGAAATTACGAAATTGCATGTGTATAGGGCTGGAAATGCTCCATTTACTAAGTTCTCAGCAACACTTGTAAAGAAATCTGCATATCAGTAATACTTCACAGGAGACAATTTAATATCACATTAATACAACACATATAAAACTACATAACAATATTACGTACAATGGCTACACATTTCAGGATTTTATAAATGCAAGCAGCAGTGTAACAGGAAGAACAGAGCTACTGCTTCAAATGAACCACATGAGCATTTCATGGAACCATCTCTCTCTCAGAATGGATGACAGACACTCACCTATCGGCTATTTCTTTCCATTTGATCAGCAGTTTCCTCGGACGAGGATTCGGAAGGGGAAGACGCAGACGACCTCCAAGGAACCCAACGACATTTTGATCTTCCAAGAGCAGAGGAACGCGGTAGACTGAAGAAACATCCGGAACACAGATCACCTGCATAGAATAATGGTAACATCACTGGCATGAAGAGCATAACATCAGCTTCCCTCAGCCCTCCCAAAAAGGTCCACTCAGCCTATTCATTTGCAAGATGGTGCGTTGGTAAAATGATATGTAGAACGTGATGGGCGGATTGGGCGCCTTGCATGGCTGCCGTATAGAGTTAAATTCGACTCCTGTAATAACTTGTTATCATCTGTTCATACTGATTTGTAATCATCCTGCGTTGCGTCAGTTTGAAATTAAACGAAGATTATTATTATTATTATAAGTAAGCGGATCGATACCCTCTACCCTCCCAAAGGTTCATTTTCATTCTCCAGATGGCGTTGGTAAAATGAGTAGTAGGATGTGATGGATACCTTGCATGGATGCCATACAGTTAAATTTGACTTCTGTAATAACTTGTGATCATCCATTCATATTATGAATTGTAATCATACTGCTTTGTGTCAGTTTGAATAATAAAGAAGATAAAAAAGGCAAATTAAGATGAACATAGGTGACTATGCAGTAAAGTATGCAAAGATTACCCTGTGCTGTTCACATCATGGCTGAAATCAACACACCACCCTCAACCTACCAACGTCTGGAATAATGTTTACTCAACTACAGTAATACTGGCATTTAAACCTTGTACCATGCAATTCGTAACGAAAATAATTCATAAAAAACAATTTAAACTTTAAACCAGCAGACAATTCTTACAGGTCAGTTTTAACAGTAACAGAAATTGTAAACTAGCAACGTAAAATGATTAAACATACCACACCTTAGATTGCAGGGCATTAGAGAACTCGTTAATAAGATATATTACCTGTTTGTGTGTTACGTGACAGAAGTTGGAGATTTTATCACGCACTTCCTGACTTATTTCTGTTTGGCTGCGACACATGATCTATCAGACACAAAAAGTTAGTCAAAATATGTTATTAACTAAGAATAATACAATTAACATGATTGCAGCTTTGCCTCTTTCCTAAGACCGTACCGTCTCTCCCATGTTGTTTTCTTACCTTAAAAAGTTCTGTTCTTTTTGGCCGTGCTGGAGTCGGGAGCACCTCTGAGTAGTTTTCTTGAAGGGGCGCTATACAAATGTTCGATAAGAATGAATGATCTTGTCACTGATTGCCACCACGCAGCGACGGGCTTTCTCGGTCGCTGGCCCTGCGACCTGGAATGGACTCCCTGTGACAAAGTCTTCGTCTAGTGACCATAGGCCATTCCACCATGTTCCATTCCAACCTTAAAACTGTCCGATTTATCCAGGCTGGGTCAGAAGCGTTCCTGAGTAGATGGTCTTGAAGGGGGCAATATAACACGTCCTAGTGAATTAAAAGAAAATTTATTTCCACCTAATGTGCTCGTGTCTCAATCTAAGCCTCAATGCTGCATTTGACATGCAAAGTTAGTGCAGTCCACATGAGGAATTTACGGATTTTCTCACAGCAAATAAAAAATCAAGATAAAAAACTGTGTATCAACATACATCCATCCACAGCACTGAAACAATGAAAAGCCTGCCATTTTTTTTACCGCATCTTAAGTTCACTTTCACTAGTTCAACAATTCTTAAATCATACGTCCTTCCACCATTTATTTAAGTTTTCTTTCACCAATTTAAGTATCAAGAAAAAATTATAGCATCATATATCCATCGGTTTATACCAATAGCTACTCACAATATTTGCAGAATAATCATTAAAAAATAGGCCAGTGACATAAGTGCTTCAATAGAAATTAAGTGCAACTTCACTTATCACAAAATATTTGCAAATACTTGTAATTTAAAAAAAAAAATTAATGGAAAAAATTAATGAAAATTTCAGACGACTTACGAGATCTGGTGAAAGTCCTAGGCCCCTGAGTTCGCGTACAGAGTTTTGAGTAGGCTTCGTTTTCTGTTCACCTGTAGCCTTTGGCTGAAAATTTATAAAATCACGACCCACAAATTAAACACTGCTGCAAACTTTCACGAGTAAAATGCTGCAATAGGAAAACGCATATCAATGGCTTATCCGTGATAAAATCACTAAGCCATCCGATCATCAGTTGGGGCTGAACTTCTAGTCCCCTGGGCCCGCTCCTGAATTAGGCAGCACTGGCCTTTATTAACTGTTCGACCCTCCATCTGGAATGGACTCGTGCTGGAGATGCGTCTGCTGCCCAGTAGTAATACAACTGTGTTTTACAAGTTACTGAAGTCTAATCTGTATTACTTTGGTTGGACTCAGAGCGCCTCTGAGTAGGCTTCTTGAAGCTGCGCTATATTAAATTATTGTAATGAATGAATGAATGATTGCTTTAACACAGAAATTGGGTCAGTTGGCAAAGTAGATCCAAAATTGAATTCCATTTCAGAACAAGATCCCATTATACCATAAATGGTTTAAACTGGTATCAACCATAAAATGGTTTGAACTGGTATTTGACAACACATCACGATACAAGGATTTTCTGGTGTAATTTGATATTTACGAGCCATCTTTTAAGAACCTCAATAATCAATTCAATCCAATCAATATAAAACTCCACCAGAGCCCATGCTCTTGTTACTGCCAGTCCAAAACCTGGATAAAGTAGGAGGGTGACACCAATGGCCTTAGCAGCCATACAATGTCAATAACACCGAAAACTACCAATCAACATAATTTCTACCACTGTTGTCTGAAAACATTGTACAGCATCGGCTGATGTTTCCTTCAAAGCGAAACCTTTCATCACCATAACCTATAAAACAGCTGGTAAATGTGCTAAGAGGTAATCCATACTGATCCGGTAAATCAAAGGTTACAAATAGAAAGCTAGACTAAAAAGACTCTGTACCTGCAGTATCAGACTGACGAGAACACAACAGAAGTTTTCACTTGACACACGAAACTGGAACTGGCGAAATGCTTCAATGAAGGGCATACCCTCAATGTCTCCAATTGTACCACCAAGCTACAAGCAGACAAATACAGAAATCAACAATATAGAACAAATCATTGCAGGGTGGAGACGATTTAAATCAGTTGATTAAAATCATTGATTTAAATCGTGATTTAAATCAGTAATAGAAATCACATGATTTAAATCAGTAATAAAATCACAATACAAATGAAACAGTGAAAATAAATTTAAACCTAATACTGTCACAACTCTGCAGGTTTGTCTCCTATCAGTTTAGCTGCAGCTAGTGCATTCAGTGTTCAGTCTGCTATTACCCCTGCTGCTGTCAGAAGTGATATGGTCAGTCTGTGTCCCATCTTCATTCCTTGGCTAACATTGTTCATCCAAAATACAGAGGGAAAAATTTGACTGATGAAGAGTGTGGAAATGGAATGGATTTGGCTGTAAAGCAACATTCAAACGTGGTTCCCTATTTGGTAAACTACAAAGCAGAAGCATCACCATTTCAATCATTCATGCTTCAGCAAATGAAGCCATTTTGGATTGGTGGAAATCTCCAGCAGGCCGCTTGAAGCAAGAGACTCTTAGTGTTGTGCAAGATTTTAATTTTCTTCAGGCATGCTATAAATGACTTACAACGCAATCTGATTTCACAGTTAATCAGAACAGTGACTGCCTCATTGGATTTAACTGATTGTTCATTGTTTGTAGTATTAGTATTATGTGTAATCAAAGCTAATCTAATCTGAACATTTGTAAAAGTGGTGGATATATGATATACCCGTTAAGAGTTGTTAATTTGTATGGTATGGCTGCAAAAACTAGGCAGTAAATACAAACTAAGAACTAACAGAAAAAAATCCGATTTAAATCAAAACAATCCGATTTAAATCAAAAAAATACGATTTGTTGATTTTTATTAAAAAAAAATCGTGATTTTTATGAACCCTGAATCATTGCCATTATTAACATCATTATGAAGACATAATGTGGCATGACACATCCTTTTGTTATGGTAAAGATTCAATAGGGGGAAGCATGATGCCAAACTGGAGCCGATTAAGGTGTGTTCAAGGTGGTCTGGAGGTTGAAGGTCGCACCACTCCTTCAAGTCTACCAGTCTGACCCCTCCCTCAAGAACAGTCTAATGACAGGATAGAGAGTGGGGTGTTTTATGGAGTCGAGGTGGAGTATCCGAGTGTCTGAGTGCTAAATGTTCTAGGTCTGAGTGTGAAGTTCTGGTTTAGAGTTCAGAGTTGTTTAAAGGTTTCGAAGATAGACATTTGAGTTATTGTAAGAATGTTGCTCGAACAGTTGAAAATAAAGGTTTAAAGAACAATGCAGCATTCTTCAATGGGGCCACAGATATAAGTTTAGAAAGAAAATGTAACAATAATCAATTGTTTTCTAATTCCTAAGCACAGAAACATCTAGAACATCGATGGGCACGGTTTTTTGTTCGAGGGCCACATTTTTTCGGGGGGAATGGGCGCGGGCCGCAAAGGAATGTTTCAATAGGAAATTGAAACTTATCTATAGTTAACAAAGTCATTCTGCACACAGGTTCAATAAAGTGTGTACAGTCACAATAGTTTGAATAGTGACTGAATCTATTCAATCGGCAATGTACTGAATGTTGTCGTAACGCGGTGAGTAGCTGTTAATACTTGTTCGTAGCTGACATATCAAGTGGTCTTGAGTAAGTCTATTTCGCAATTTGTTCTTGACAACATTCATCTGTGAGAACAACTGTTCGCAGCAGTAAGTACTCCCAACCATACATAGCAGCTTGTTAGCAGCAGTCTTAAGTGTTGGATATGAGTACTGATTAACAGTCTGCCAAAATTCCGCTGGATTCACTATTGCATGAGATCGGGCAAGTTCATCGTCACTTTGAATCTCCAATATTTCTAACTGTGCTTTACTGACATCATTGACGATAGAGTCAGTGAAGTCGTTCGGATCAAACGTGAATGGATTTCTGAAAAAGTGAAAGTGTACTTTCATATCGTTACACTCACGAAATCGTAGTTGAAACTCTTGCAACAGATTGTCTACCTCCGCAACGAAGTCACACTGTTCAGGATACGCTCCTTCTGCTTGCATTATTTCGCCAAGACAAGGGAAATGTGTCCAGTTCATGGCAGACAAGTGTGTTTTGAACAATGTCAATTTACTCTTAAATGCATCAATTGTAAAGATCATGTCTGACAAACATTTCATCTGTCCTTGCAGTTTCAAATTCAAGTCATTTAGGTGTTTGGTGATGTCAGTCAAGAACGCAAGTTTTGTTAACCAACTGTGATCACACAATACTTCATGTTCTCTGTTAATATCATGGAGAAAAGCAAGTATCTCAGTTCTCAAATTGAAGAAGCGTTTCAGCACATTTCCACGTGAGAGCCATCTGACGTTATTGTGTTAAGTGAGGTCATCAAAGTTTTTATCCTCGATTTCTGAGATAAATTCTCGAAACTGTCTGTGTCGCAAAGGTGACGCTCTAATGAAGTTAACAATGTTAACAACTTCTTTGAAGACTTCTGCAAACCCAAGTTTACCGGCACAAAGATTTTCTTGGTGAATTACGCAATGATAAGACAAAAATGCAGGAAATTTGTCGTCTGCACGCAGAAGACCAATTAAACCGTTGTGTGAACCCATCATGGATGGAGCACCATCTGTGGCAACGGAAACAAGTTTCTCCGGTGGGATATCAAAACGATTCAATAAAGAAATTAATGCATGATAAACGTCTTGTCCACGTGTTGTCGACAACAATGGCTCCAAATTCAGAAACTCGTCCTTTGTGCAGCCGTCTGAAAAACCATTCTTATGAATACTGCTAGCTGTGCAATATCGGTAATGTCACAAGATTCATCAAGACATAAGCTGTAAAATTGGCACCTTGTTATGTCTTCTTTCAGTTGAGCTTCTATGTCCACATTTATTTCATCAGCTCTGCGTGTTATGCAGCGCCTGCTAAGAGAAACTGCGTTGAATTCAGCACGAACTCTATCTTGTATTTTCTTATCGTCACTGAACAAAGTAGACGTAACTTGAGAAAAACATTCCTTAAGAACATCAACGTCCGAAAAAGGCTTCTTATGTTTACACAATGTCCATGCAACTTTCAGCGACGCAACATATGCCTTCTTCTGTACAGTCTGTGCTTTACTGAAAATTGTCTGCTGTCGACTGAGCTCACTTTTGAGGAAATCAACGCGCTTCTGCCGCTCGGTAGACTTCGCAGGATATTTCCTATTGTACTCAACATGTCTGGACTCGTAATGGCGCTTAACGTTGTATTCCTTGTTCACTGTTATCGATTCCTTGCAGATTAAACATATACTACCGGAGCCTTGTAATGTTGTGTTTGGTGTAACGAAATAATCTAACAACCATGCGTCGTGAAATAATCTGTTTTCTGACGACAATTTACGTTTTTTGTTAATAGACGCCATGATTTATCCGAAAGAATAAAAATCTTTCAAGAATGATCTAATTTACTGCTTCCCTAGGTGGCGCTAATTTCACTGCAGCTAAGGATTAATAAGTAAGCAAAGTCAACACATGATGTCAATATTATGCTAGACGTCGACGATCAACTGCAAAAATTACGTTTCCTGCATAAAACTTTATTTGAAAATTTAAGTTGTCTTAGGATTCTCGGCGGGCCGCACATTTAAGTTGTCTTAGGATTCTCGGCGGGCCGCACAAAAGGAGTCCGAGGGCCGCATGCGGCCCGCGGGCCGCACTTTGCCCATCACTGATCTAGAAAAGCAAATAAATTCGAGGCGCTGTGGATCATAAGTTTTGGTGCAAGTTTCACATAATCAAAATCATAACAAAAATTAATCATCACTTCAAGTTTTTCTTTTCTCATCAATCTTAATCAAGTTTTAGAGATGCAGTGATCTGATGCAATTCATACAGTGCTCAGTGTTGCAATGTCAAATCTACTGCAGAATAATTGATTTTTGAGGAATCTTGAAACTACTGAACTAATCAAGATTCACTTGTGGCACCTAAGAAACAATCATCTGTTTAATCTGCTAATTCAAGGAACCAGTACACTTACCTCAATGATGCAGACATCTGGTTCTCCACTGTCACCATCCACGGGAACTTTGGCAACACGTTCCACCCATTCCTGGATGGCATCGGTAATATGTGGAACAACTGCAAAATAATACAAATAATACTCCATCATAAGCAATCACTGTAAAACAAATAAGATACCAGCCACATTTTTGGCACAATATGCATTTATATTGTAATTTGTAAATAAATTTCATGAATTATATATAATGAATATTTATTAAATTGTAAAGCACAAAATTAATCATGAAACAAGTTATACAGTGCAAGGGTGTGCAAGGTTTGCACATACCTACGTGTAAACTAGAATCTCAGTATACTGCCTCAATTGGAAGCAATACTATGGTCACATTCTGTGCATACATTAGTATTCTGGTTCCATGTTCTTGACCACAATGTAACAGAATTTACTTCATGAGGAAGCATCCCAGAAGGAAATTCCAGTGTTCAATCAACCAACTCTGTGCAAGTGTGAATTCAAGTGAATCCAATATATATACTAAATTCGTTTTGTCTGCAAAGTCAAACATACAATAAATATCCATGAACAATATACACGTGCCTTGAACTGTTTTGCCTAGGTAGTCGCCTCTTCTTTCACGGTTAATTACATCCTGGTAGATCTTTCCTGTTGTAATGTTGTTGTCTCGGTGCAGAGTAACGTCAAGAAATCTTTCATAGTTTCCAAGATCTAAATCAACTTCACCACCATCATCCAGGACAAACACCTCACCTGTAGGCCAATCAGAAAGCCAATCAACTAGTAAGTTAATCAGTTACAGCTCTCTATACAATATTGCAATTTTTAAAGTTAAACAAGAAAACCAAGTGTGGATCATGTACCTGAACATTAACATTAGCATCTTCTAAGAACCTTACTGACACACTACAAAACGTAATTAATACAAATATCCAGCATGAGAAAAACTTTCATAGTCAGAATGCTGTACACATACTGACTAACTGGACCCTTGTTTATTTATCTGACTAACTGGACCTTTGTTTGTTTAATCATGTTGTTTAATTATCCTAGATGTTTGTCCACCAGAGTTCTGTTTGACAGCTGGTCTAATAAAGAATATACATATTTACTTACTCACTTCGATAAACATGATCATATGTTGCGAGGCATACACAAATATCAAACAGGTGTTCATGGCAGGGTTTAAGATTTATAAAAATTAATACATGCATTTAAACCTAAGAATAAAATGCAACTACACATGCAATCAAAATGGTAAGGCCAAAACAAAATAATGGTGTGTTTCCGGTAACCCGACCGACTCACTTTTTTGCCGCGACTCGGAAAATTTTGTAAAAAAATTTTTTTTTTCCGGAAAATTTAGTAAAAAAAATGTAACAAAATTTGTTTCCTACTTCACATACATTAAGCCTTTGCATGCCCGTGATGCAGAATCGCGACATTATAGGTGCATTCACTGAAGCAGAGACGTTCGGAAACTAGCGGTCTTTCAATGGAAAGAATGGTGCCGTAAATTACAGCAATAAAAGGGCTAAAGTGTGGAGTTTGGGAGAGGGAGGTTAGACTCGAAAGTGGTGGATTTTCTCAGGGTAATTTGACAGGGTTATTTCACAAATCTGACCCCCAAATTCATTGTATCAGAAATACCTATTAACGTGCCATTATAAAAGTAAAGCCTCCTAATAGCAATCAGCCTACTTAACAACCTCCGTAGCATTCACTTTCGTAGCAACCAGCCTTCTTAGCAACCAAGCTTTGTAGCAGCAGCCTCTATGTCAGCCTCATTAGCAACCAGTTTCAAAGTCAGACTTGGCCCCTTTAGCAACCGCCTTCCTTAGCAACAGTTATCCTTAGAAACTGTCCTGCTTAGCAACTGCCTTCATTAGCAACTAGTCTCCTTAACAACCAGTCTTCATAGCTTGTATCACAGTATGGCAGTCACAGGCATAGCCACATGGAGGCACGAGGAGGCAGTTGCCTCCTCTTGCTTTCTTATGTACTGGAACTTCGATTGACCAAACCCACTACAACTGGATGACTACTGGAGTTGCCTCCTCTTGAATTTAAGTCTGGCTATGCTCCTGATGGCAGTCATATGATTATTAATTGAGCAACTTACAGTAAGGCAACTGCTAGTTTATTACATGCTTCTTTAAACAATGTTCAGTTCCCACAGACACAGTCCTTGGGTTGGTGGCTATATCAGCTGAGTGCAAACATGACTCCAACCAATGTACAACTTTCCCATATGTTAAACGGCTTGATACAGAAATTCAAACTTCAGACACAAAGGTGAAAGCCTGAAAGGCAAATTTAGTTTAGCATTGAACACTTATATCATGACCAAGGCTTAATGCCAGATCAAATCAAATGCAGTAATGCACACATACCAAAGAGAAGTGTAATGTATGCCATGGTTTAATGTAATCATAACCTTCCACATCATCGTGCATGAATGAAAATGCCATGCTCATATCAACAAAAGAAAATGAAACTAAGACAATAGTAAGGAAACCCTCGTACCATGCTCATATGGTGAAAAGGTTCCAGCGTCTATGTTAATATATGGGTCGATCTTGATTGATGTAACCCTGATGCCACCAGCCTTCAGAATGGTTCCAATACTACTCGCAATGATACCCTTCCCAACGCCGCTGATTACAGCACCAGTGACAAGAATGTACTTCATTTCCTAAAAGCAGAATGTACTCAATTTAGTCATGTTTATCAAGTCTACCACGCTACCATTTCATTCATTAAATCTCAGGTACATAGGATTCCATGTGGGCATGGCAACAGCTAATAGATAAACATATCTGACAACAAACCAGGAATCAAACCCTCAAAGCATAAGTTAAGACCAAATTTTACCCTTTACAATGCAACCTGCAGTTCTCCAACAAAGCATTCTTCATTTCAATCAATCAGTCAAAACTTATATAGCGCCTCTTCAAGATCCCTACTCAGAGGGTGCTCCCGACCCAGGCCAAGTGGAAGAAGGTTGTCTTTAGTAGCTGACAGAACTGAGACCAGGAGACCTTTAGGAGAAGGCAAATGGCTAAGAGAAGCTCATTCCATGTTGCGGACTGACCAGAGAAAGAACGAGACTGCAACAATCTTTCATTTCAGCACTAAGAACTTCTTAAGACATGGAAACAACAGAAACCCTTGTGCATGATTGGCAGCATTCAAATTCCCTTGCCTGATGCTCTTAACAGCACAACCATGACCAACATTTGAGTCATGTTGACCTGCTCATTCATTACACTAAATGAATCTTAAACAAATTTTAACATTTCAGTTGTTCTTTTGGATAGGTAAATGACCCAGTTCTTTATTATACCACTTAACATTTCAACTGTGTTTTTTGATAGGTAAAAGACCCAGTTCTTTACTAGACCAACTTAACATTTTTAACATTTCAGTTGTGCTCTTGGATAGGTAAATGACCCAGTTCTTTACTACTCCTAGACCACTTAACATTCATAACATTTCAGTTGTTCTCTTGGATAGGTAAATGACCCAGTTCTTTACTAGACCAACTTAACAATCTTAACATTTCAGTTGTTCTTTGGATAGGTAAAAGACCCAGTCAGGATTGCCACAAGGTTAATGAAACAAAACTGCATGGCTTTCCATGACCTAGCTATTTTCAAATTCCACGACTTTCCAGGACTTTTTGGAAAATACCTGTTTTCCAGGACTTAAATTTTTCTAAGTCTAATCCCATGACTTTCAAGGTTTTCCATGATCTGTGGCAACCCTGCCCAGTTCTTTACTTGACCACTTAAGAATCTTAACATTTCAGTTGTACTTTTGGATCTAGGTAAATGACCCAGTTCGTTATTATATCAACTTAATCTTAACATTTCAGTTGTACTTTTGGATAGGTAAATGACCCAGTTCGTTATTATATCAACTTAATCTTAACATTTCAGTTGTACTTTTGGATAGGTAAATGACCCAGTTCGTTATTATATCAACTTAATCTTAACATTTCAGTTGTACTTTTGGATATGTAAATGACCCAGTTCGTTATTATATCAACTTAATCTTAACATTTCAGTTGTACTTTTGGATAGGTAAATGACCCAGTTCGTTATTATATCAACTTAATCTTAACATTTCAGTTGAGCTGTTGGATAGGTTAGTGACCCAGTTCTTCACTATATCAACTTGAACTGATACGGAAGGGAAGCCATGGGCTTAGATGATCAATCACTCAATTGAGATCACATCACTCATTTAAGATCAATGAACCACTCAGTTCCATCGCCAACTGGTTTCTACGATGTATGAACCTTGCCACCATAAGCACATTAGTCAACACAACATACTTAACTAAAAAAAAGCACTCACTATAACGGCTCATTAATTACACACAGGTAAGCAGTTCAAAGCAAATGATTGAGCAGTTCAGTCGCTCTCAATATAAAACAGAGGCTCTATAAATATAGACAGATAAACTCTGCCACTGCTCAGACTCTGGCAGTGCCAGTCCCAAGCCTGGATGAAGGAGGAGGGCGACGCTAATGATCTCTGTTATCACACAGTGTCCTTAAACTGAAACAACGTCTACTATATACAGATTCAGACATACACCATGCACAGTTGCACTCCTATCACACCACGTACACCTATCACACCTATCACCAACAGCGCTCTTGAAAAGAATACATATGCAAACTGTACATGCTTATGATGACAAGCTAATCATACTTTCTAAGTATTTGATATTTAACATTCATTTCCATGCTCCTATCTGCCTCAGTTTAAAACAAATCTTTCCCAAACAAATTGTAAACCTTTCCTTGCACGAATGCACGTTAAAAATAATTATCTACAATAATAGTAATAATCTGATGTCTCAATCAGTTTCAGCTTCACCAGACACAATTTCCAATATTGAGAAAACATTCAAAATAGATAAGTTACCATTGGGTGTATTGAGAGTGAGACTGTGGGACTAAATATGCAAACAGCAATAACAGCAACACAAATTTAAGCCGCATGTAAGGAAGTCCGTACAGGTCTTGGCATATTACAGCCTATTTAACGGCCTAACAAAAATCATTTGAACCTTACAAAAACTGAGTGCACTTGCATGCAGGGGCAATAAAAAAACCCACAGCAGTAACAACACAATTCTATAATCACTCCTATGAAAATAATTATTTAATGAAGCCTGCTTATTCATTCATTCATTTCAGAGATTTATATAGCGCCCCTTCACGATTACCTACTCAGGAGCGCTCCCGACCCAACCCTGGCTAAAGAGAACAGTCTTGAGGTTAGAAAAGAACATGGCTGCAAGGGCTCTAGGCATTAGGTGTAGTGCTAAAGGGAGCCCATTCCAGATTGCAGAACCAGCAACAGAAAACACACGTCGCTGCATAATAGAAGTCCTTATATAACTAGGCTATATACAGTCTAAGGCAGATGCATCAGTTGAATACTAACCCTCTTTGGATGTGTGCGTGTGGGTGCATTCAGAATGAATAGGAGGAAAAACTTTGATGTGCTGAATCGTGGATAAAAATTGAAGTAAAGTCATTGTCGAGAATGGTTTAATGACACATGCATTGTGCTACTTCTATTATGAAGTAGTCATTGTGGAGAATGGTTTAATGACACAAGTATTGTGCCAATTAGACATCAACAGCCCGACTTCAATGCAGTGGAGGGCACGTAAAAATGAAGGGGATAGGTGTACCGTGCAGCTGACACCTATGGGCCCATGGGCCCATTAAAGAGAAGTCACCATACATTTTGTAAAGCCATTAAGATTTATAGATGTAAATTACTGTAGACCTTTAACAAAACTTCTATTGACTGTGTTTTAGTGCAACTTAAAAGCTGCAAGATCAAGTCTGAAAAACCAGTCCTTGGCTAAAGCTTTCAATAACATTTTTTTCTGTGAAATAGTATTTGTCTAGTATTTATTCAGGCAACAATTTTGCACAAGACTGGGGTCAGTAACAAGATTAGAAAAACTATTTTGGGCTTCTATGCGCATATTTAATCAGAGAAACACGAGACGTGTAGTAGAGAGTGACATGGGGAATTTCCCCGCGGGGAAACCGCGGTAACCGCGGTAAATCCCGCGGTAATGGGGACAACAATTGCGGTAATACCGCGGTAATGGGGACAAAAATTGCGGCAATACCGCGGTAATGGGGTTTACTCTCGCGGTAATACCGCGGTAATGGGGAATAAGCCGGCAATAAACCCGGGTGATGTTGAGAACTTGAGAACTGATAAGGAGAGTTTATTAGTTTCTGAAGCCTACTAGTCAGAAATAGTCAGGACTTGGTTAATGCAAACTGTCCATAAGATAATAACAGACTAATGCAGTCAACAATACAAATAGTTTTGTAAGCTAAAAACTGTTATTTTTTAATTTGAATTTGTGTAAACTTTTTGCGGGGAATGTGATGTCGTCCTGCGGGGATGGGGTGGGGATGGGGAGCAACCCTGCGGGGATGGGGTGGGGATGGGGAGCAAACCTGCGGGGATGGGGCGGGGATGGGGACAAACCCTGCGGGGATGGGGTGGGGATGGGGACGACTAACTTGGTGCGGGGTGGGGATGGGGACGAGATTGTCTCCCCATGTCACTCTCTAACGTGTAGACAACTTATGGTTGTCATACCGTACACGTGCACTATCATGTCTAGCATATACCGGGAGAACATTCATCATTACCACAAGAATTCTACGACTTGACTCTGTAGTCTAACCAGACCGTCACATTTAATCCAAAAAACAGCAAACACAACGCCATTGCATCTAACGTACCTAATATTTGATCGCTAAAACTGCCTTCGAAGTCCTTCCTTCCGACAGCCACTCGTCCGAACAATGGCAACACGCGGTAACCGACCGATAGACCGACGGACAGTCACGCAGCCGTGAAGTGGGTCAGCGTCGAACGGGCGGGGAATCTATCACTTATCGAGACAATTTAAAAATTCAATCTCTAAAATCCACAGCCTGGATATAACGAATTCGCAAAACGTCAGTTACGAAGCGATGAAAATGCACAAGTGATCCTTAGAAAAATGTTAAACAGTTATTAAAGAATTATGAAACTAAAACGCATTCCTTGACTTTTTTAGTACAATAAAGGCCGCCGTGAAATCTTATACGCTGCGTTGGGTTGATGCATCGCTGAATTATTTGGTGGCGTTCCTTATCTAAACACTTAAGCTAGCGGCTGAGCGTAAGACCTTGGCTTAAAACCAGGATTCCTTGGCTAATCCGACATCATGGATTTATGCAATGAGATATTATTTTTCATCGCTAGAGGGAACATGACGTATATTCCCTTCGCTAATTTTTGAAGCCACAACCATAGATATAATAACACCTTATCGAGAGTTCCGCAGTTAATTTAAATTGAAATGACGCGTTTTGATTGGTTGAAATTCATGGACGCAGTCAAGCTTAAGCGAGACTGTTTAATTTCTTTTCAAAGCTTACGACTTGCAAAAAGTACAACACACAAAATAACAACTTATCGATTAAATAATATTCCAGCGGCCTCGTTTTCGGGCTTTAATAAGTTGCCCCATCCACACACTACACAATTTAACTTTCGATCGGGTCGCCATTTTGAGCCGGCTCCGGGTCAAGGCCGTTATGGTTATATTCGTTAGCGGGCTCGGGGTCACAGCCTCAAAAAAGATGGCGGATGCGGGCTCTAGTGATATATTTTATATATTATACATCTCTATGGATTTATGCAACGACCTCTGATGGATATATAATTTATGGTTGAAATCGTAGATATATTTATAAAATAATATATATATCTATGGTTGAAATTGAGAAGAGCAGTTAAAATCTTTATTTGGCAGCCACCAAGAAAGATTTTACATCTGTTATAATTAAGTAGGCTAGCCTACATGACTTTCAACAATATTCTCACCGTAGGAATTTCTTAACGCAAATGCACAGAATCTGTCTGATCGTAAAATATTGTGCTCTTTGTAGCAATCTCAAAGTTCGTCTCTGTCTAGGAAGAATCACAATATGAACGGCATTGAACGTACGTGTAGACTACTAGGCTTGCTGAGTTGATTTACATCCAGTCGCAATTGCTTTTTCCGTCATGCACGATCACTTTACACTTCAATAGACGCTGCTTAAATTATCGCTTAGTCTATATAATTATATAGGCTGTCTACTGTAGCCTAATAATTAATATATAGCTTTTAAGCTTAGTCGAACTTGGCTGAGAAGGCCTTACGTACGATAAGTGTTGTTGAAAATATTGACACTGGACACATGGTAGTAAATAGATTAAAATAATATTGAAAACATAAGTCAATTCTGTACAACAATTACAGCAAATCCTATCTACCTATAGTGGCGTATTTAATCTACAATAAATAGATTATTATGAGGCTTATCTGATTCCCCATTACAAGTGCACGTGGATCCCATGTCGAAGTTATCGTAGAAGAATTCTTGGATTGGTCTCACGTAGTCGTAGATACTCGAGGTTCAATCGCTGGTCTCGAATACGTACATCACTTCTCCGTCTTTGAAAGTCAAGGTAGCGTAGAAATATCCGAATCCACACGTAGGAAGATAGTCTCACGCTTTAAATTCCTCACAACTAACCGTCCAATTGGCTCGCAGTTGGCTCCGAATGACGATCGCTCCCAAACAACCTCGCAACAGTAATTCCAGTTGAATGTTAGTCTTTCCAAGCTTACGCCGGAACGAATGACTTAGCAATCACACTGTTTTACTCCGTTACACATCCACTTTCTCTCAACAGTAACTACAGCAGAATGACAGTCTTTCCTAACTTACGCAGGAACGATTGACTTCAAATCTCGCCGTCTTACTTCATCGAATAATGTCGTGGCAACGCTTCACTACCACCGACGCTCGCAAGATTAAAGTTCGCTCGAACTTCACTTCGATCGAAACACTTTAAATCCTGGATTCACCGTGATCGCTCCTAATAAAGTCGATCCACGTATATCTCCGCAACTCAAACGATGCTGCTGTTTCCTTCCTTTCTCGGCAATTCTTTTCACCACTCTTCTCTCTTGAACTTACAACGTCTCAACTGTCATTACCGGTCTTTAACCGTCCCTGTGTTTCTATCCACCTAGCGTCATTGGTCGCTTAGCAACATAGCACATCACGTGACATTTAAATTACGTTTAAAAGCCTCTTACCTAGTCTAATATTATATTTATGTATCGCCACTACATCTTTTATATATCGCCACTGTAATTGACTAGCTTATACTAGTATTATATTAATTAATTAGTTAAACATGGCATTTGATAAGATTTAATCGCTACAAATAGGCCCCCTCTTAAAAAGACTGTTTACAGGCTTTCTATCTCTAACCAACTTATCAAATGACTTGTCATTCACTAATTTAAACAAGAATAACTATTTAAACATACTTACTAACAAACTATCTCATCTAAATTTAACATATTTCTACTTATTCTATATACATCTATATACCTTACTTTCTTACCTATCTTAATAAATCTTAATTCTAAACTGATCCCCTACTCAAGTAATCAGATATCACATTGTTACATCCTTTGATATAATTGATTTTGAAGCAATAATTCTGTAATGCAAGACTCCACCTCATCACTCTAGCATTCTTCATTCTCCCTTCCTTCATGTATTGCAATCCACAATGATCTGTTTCAATCACAAACTGTTTCCCAAATAGATATCTATCAAACTTCTCAATGCCCCACATTATGGCTAAACATTCTCTTTCTTCCACTGAATATCTTCTTTCTCTATCTAGTAACTTCCTACTTGCGTATGCAATAGGGTGATTTACATCCTCGTATTTCTGCATTAACACACAACCTATTCCTATACCAGATGCATCCGTCTGAATCGTAAATTCCTTACTTAAGTCAGGTAACCTCACTATAGGTTTACTTGCTAACGCCTCCTTCAGCTTTACAAATGATTTCTCCAGTATTGGTGTCCAATCTACTACGTTTGGTGACTGTTTCTTAGTCAAGTCAGATAATGGTGCCATTAATTCAGCACAATGAGGAATGAACTTCCTATAATAATTCACTGCGCCTAAGAAACTTCTCACCTGTTTCTTATTCTGTGGCCTCGGCATATCCACTATTTTATCTATCGATTCTACCTTAGGACTTATTTCACTACCTTTGAGTGTGTGCCCCAGAAAATCTACCTTCCCGTACCCTAATGAACATTTCTTTGGTTTCAAAGTAAGTTTAGCCTTCCTTACTCGTTTGAAAAATTCTCTTAACACATTCATGTGATCATCCCATTCCACCGTATGCGCTAGTATGTCATCTACATAACTTTCTAGATTCTTTGTTCCATATAGGACCTTTCTTATCATCCTATTATAACTTGAAGCACTGTTTATTAAGCCGAATGGCATGACTTTGAATTTAAACATTCCATTGGCGCAAATAAAAGTCGTATAATCCTGTGAGTTTTCTGCCATTGGTATTTGCCAGTAACCTTTGCAAAAATCGAATTTACTGTATATCTTGCTCCCACTCAATTTATTAAAAACCTCTTCGTTCGACATCATGGGTTCCGGATCAAATACTGTTATCTTGTTTAACTGTTTGTAGTTACAACAGAGTCTATTCGACCCATCTGATTTCTTCACTACTACTAGTGGTGCAGCATATGCTGATTCAGATCTCTCTATTATCCCATTGTTCAACATTAACTCTATCTCTTTATCTATTTCTTTCTGTAAATGATATGGAGTTGGGTATGCTTTTGATCGAGTTGGTTCTGTACTAGTTAACTTAATCTCATGTTCAACAAGATCTGTCTTCCCTGGTACATCAGAAAATATATCGCTATATTCTTCTAATAATCTCATCATATCTCCTTTTTGTTTTTCACTCAAGTCTGGGTTTATATCAACATCCTTATAATTCTCCTTTTGTTTACTGTTATATAACTCTAGGATCTCTTCCTCTCCATCTATTCCTATTTCTCCATCATGTACTACCGCTGACACATAAGCAACTACTTCTGCTTCACCTGTTCTATCTTTTTCAACATTTGCTTTCTCCTCTAACATGTCTCTCCTGTCTATGTATTTCTTTAGCATGTTGATGTGGTATGTCTTAATCCTTCCATTCTTATCTTCAACTCTATAATCATACTCTCCTACTTTGTCTCGTACGATTAATGGACCTTGCCATTGCATAAGTAGTTTGTTGTTGCTGGTCGGCAATAACAATAATACTTTATCTCCAATTTCAAGTTTCCTATTTCTCGACTTCTTGTCATAATACTTCTTGTTCTTCAACTGTGACTGACTGATAGCTTTCTGTGCCAATACACATGTTTCATCTATTCTCTCCCTCAATTCAAGTACATAAGTGTATGCATCTTTAATCTCCTCTTCTACAGTTCCATTAGTCCACAATTCCTTTAGAATTTTAACCGGACCTCGACATGATCTACCGAATACTAATTCAAATGGTGTGAACCCGTGGCTTTCGTGTACCGTATCTCTCAATGCAAATAAGAGAGGTGTTAAATACCTATCCCACTCTTTTGGTTGTTCACCTATCAGCTTTCTTAGTGTCGCCTTAATTGTACCATTAAGTCTCTCGACACATCCGTTTCCCATTGCGTGGTAAGGGCTAGTCATGGTGTGCTTGATTAGCAACAACCTGTTCACATCTGCCATTAATTCTGATGTGAACTGACTTCCTCTGTCGGTATGGATCTTTTGTGGTATACCCATTCGACAATAAACACTGAATAATGCCTCAACCACTTCTTCTGTACTAATTCCCTTTAAAGGTATGGCTTCTGGATACCTAGTGCTCAAATCTATTATGGTCAACACGTATCTGTACCCCCTGACTGACATTGGATTTACAGGACCTATTATATCAACACAGATATGGTTGAAGGGTACATCCACTATTGGTAAATGTCCCATCGGTGCCCTATAATTCACCTTCTTGTCTACAGCTCTCTGACAAGTATCGCAACTAAGCACGTATCTACGTACATCCTGATTTATTGACGGCCAATAGAAGTCATTAGTAATCTTACTCAATGTCTTCGTTATTCCTAGATGTGCAGATAAAAGAGAACAATGTGCGATCAACATTACCTTATCTCGAAGTGTCTTTGGAACCATTAACTGTAACTTAATTTCGTCTTTTAGGATTTCCTTGTACAGTCTATACAGTAATCCATTTTCTTTGACAAATCTTATCTTGCCTGTCTGCTCTTCTACATCTTTTGTCTGATCGGCTATCTCCATGTACTTCTTTAGAGTTTCGTCCTCCATTTGCAATCTTTTAATCTCCTCAGGAGTTACTTTAAGATCGGGTAATTTCGCGTATTTTAGAGGTCTAAACTTTTCGACTTTAGCGCTCGCCTCTCTCGTCTCAACAGCGGCCATCGTTAGTCGATGTTTACATTCTTCGATGACGTCATCCGTCGCGGTGACATCACGATCTATGTGTATATCCTCTTCTCTACTGCTTTCTGTATGCTTGTGTATCTCCGAGTATTTGTTTTGACCTGTGTTTGTTTCAATGTCAACCTCGGCTCTATTACACGTATCACTTTCCAAATTTACTTCTGCCGTTTTATCTTTTCCTAGTAAATACCTTACTCCATTTATCTTCCCTATTATAACAGGTTTTACAGGATCTTCCATTACAAGGGCTTCTATTTGTCCGGTGAAATATTCTCCCTCGATTATAACATTTGCTGTGGGAAATAACTTGGTACTTCCATCAATTAGTGTGCATAATGTTTCTTTACCCGTCAATGCTGAATTGTCTATCAGGCTTCTCTTGACAACACAACACGTAGCACCTGAATCGTATAAACACTCTGATTCTATTCCATTCAGTTTGACCCAGTGCTGTGAATTGACATTACTTGACCTATGCAGATCATGACAATCCATATCCATGACAAAAGCACTTGTTACTTTCTCACTTGCTTCACTTGTCCTAATCTGTGGAATCCTCCAATTATCTGATTCTGATCTACACATTACACCACATCTACCTCGACTATTCATTATCTTATGTCTGCTATTCTCAAACACTTGAATAGCTGCAGCTGTATGCTTAACATGACCTTTGAATTTATTTGGGCAGTTGTATGCCTTATGACCAGCTATTTTACAGACATAACAGACAATTCCCTTCTCATTGCTCTGTGTTCCTTCTTTGTGAAAATCTCTGTTATTTACCCTACTCCTATTGGTTTCACCATGCCATTCATTAGCAGCTTTGAACCTATTTGTTGCATTGGTAAACTTATCCTTGGTTCTTTCTTCAAATACTTTATGTTGGTCTCTGTCAAATGTGAACCTTGGTTTTACTCTCATACTGGTATCACCATGTTTGTACCCGTGAGCTTCAATGTATGCCTCCGCATGAGTTAACATGTCCTTGAGTTTAATCTTACCTTTCTCCTTAATAAAGATCTTCAATTCTGGTGAGCAGGTTGTGAAGAATTGTTCCTTCAATATTAAACTCTCTAACCCTTCAAATGTTTCCTCATATCCTGCTAAGGCCATCCACTGTCTAAGGTATCTCCTCAATCTTTCCAAAAATTGAGAACAATTCTCTCCAATTTCAATTCGACTTTCTCTAAATTTTTGTCTGTAACCGCCTTCTGTCAATCTAAACCTCTTGAGCAATTGTTCTTTAAGACATTCATAATTTTGTGCCTCTCTAGAAGATAATCTCTGGTAGACTTCTAAGGCTTTCCCTTCTAGATGTCTAGCTAGTGTTAAGGACCAAAGTTTTTGCGGAATCTCGTACGCCTCCACTGTCCTTTCAAATCTTAATAAATATGCGTCTAAGCAATCCTTGTTTTCATTAAAATTGGGAAATTTAATGTCTCTCATTCCCCTTCCATTATTTCCACTATTTCCTTCTTCATTATCATTTACAAACATTACATTACTGCCTCCATTTTGTTGACGATCAGCAGTCGCCCTTGCTTCAATCTCTTTGACCTTAAGCTCTATCTCAAGTTTCTTTAATTCTAATTCCATTTGTCTCTTCGCTCGTCCTCAGCTTGCCGCTTAGCTCTCTTCATCCTCTGCTTGTCTCTTAGCTCGCTCATCCTCTACTTGTCGCTTGGCTTTCTCTTCATCTATTTCCATTTGTCTCTTCGCTCGTTCCTCCTCAGCTTGGCGCTTTGCCCTCTCTTCTTCTAATAACTCTCTAGCCTTTTTATCTTCTCTCTCTTTGGCTCTTTCCTCTCTCAGTTCAGCCTGACGCTCCTTCACGAAATTTTTCAGTTCCTCTGCTTCCATCCCCATCTCTTGGCCCATCTTTAACCACTGTTGGTAGTCAGTAACGGACATTTTACTTGCTTACTTTTGTTTCGGCTAAGTAATAAATTAATAGCTTTGTGCTATATAAAATTCTCGAATACTAATGACGCTCTATATGTAACCTCTTATTGATATGTACTCTATGGAATTACTACGTCATAAATTTAATATCTAATCGCACCGTTTCGAATGTCCTACAGATGCGTACCGTTATAATTCAAATTAAACTAATCAATCTACTACTATCCTAATGCACATTAACTAACGGTTTACTTAAGCACAATAAAGTCTCTCAAATCCTGGACTATGAGCTCCCAAAGTTGTAGCCTAATAATTAATATATAGCTTTTAAGCTTAGTCGAACTTGGCTGAGAAGGCCTTACGTACGATAAGTGTTGTTGAAAATATTGACACTGGACACATGGTAGTAAATAGATTAAAATAATATTGAAAACATAAGTCAATTCTGTACAACAATTACAGCAAATCCTATCTACCTATAGTGGCGTATTTAATCTACAATAAATAGATTATTATGAGGCTTATCTGATTCCCCATTACGAGTGCACGTGGATCCCATGTCGAAGTTATCGTAGAAGAATTCTTGGATTGGTCTCACGTAGTCGTAGATACTCGAGGTTCAATCGCTGGTCTCGAATACGTACATCACTTCTCCGTCTTTGAAAGTCAAGGTAGCGTAGAAATATCCGAATCCACACGTAGGAAGATAGTCTCACGCTTTAAATTCCTCACAACTAACCGTCCAATTGGCTCGCAGTTGGCTCCGAATGACGATCGCTCCCAAACAACCTCGCAACAGTAATTCCAGTTGAATGTTAGTCTTTCCAAGCTTACGCCGGAACGAATGACTTAGCAATCACACTGTTTTACTCCGTTACACATCCACTTTCTCTCAACAGTAACTACAGCAGAATGACAGTCTTTCCTAACTTACGCAGGAACGATTGACTTCAAATCTCGCCGTCTTACTTCATCGAATAATGTCGTGGCAACGCTTCACTACCACCGACGCTCGCAAGATTAAAGTTCGCTCGAACTTCACTTCGATCGAAACACTTTAAATCCTGGATTCACCGTGATCGCTCCTAATAAAGTCGATCCACGTATATCTCCGCAACTCAAACGATGCTGCTGTTTCCTTCCTTTCTCGGCAATTCTTTTCACCACTCTTCTCTCTTGAACTTACAACGTCTCAACTGTCATTACCGGTCTTTAACCGTCCCTGTGTTTCTATCCACCTAGCGTCATTGGTCGCTTAGCAACATAGCACATCACGTGACATTTAAATTACGTTTAAAAGCCTCTTACCTAGTCTAATATTATATTTATGTATCGCCACTACATCTTTTATATATCGCCACTGTAATTGACTAGCTTATACTAGTATTATATTAATTAATTAGTTAAACATGGCATTTGATAAGATTTAATCGCTACATCTACCCAGAGGTCCAGTTGCTAATTGCCTCCTCGCGCACGCAAGGCAACAATTAAAGGGTGCTCAATTGGTGTAGGCTAGAAGGTTATTACAGCTTGTGCTAACAGCTTTTAGAATCCTATAGTCAAAGCGAATGCTGTAAAACTATTTAATTGAGACTACATTAAATTCAAAGGAAGAGCTTTTATAGCCTAGCTCAGACGATGAGCCGCTAACGATGACCGCAGAAAGTTTCATTTAACTGCCAGAAATGGACATTGAAGCCCCGCCAAGAGAACTTTGTAGATCATAAATAATATTATGCTATTGTCGAACCTGTAATCTCTCAACCTCAACAGGCTTAGGAAGTTAGGCTAATAAGGCCTATATAAATATATTGTGTTCGTCACTGCTATAGCTATAGGTTTATTTGGCTTAATTGACTATAACTTAGGCACGTTGACTGAAGGCCAAATTTGAATACTGCTGATTAAACCACATTAGGGTCTATAATCTGCGTTCATTATGACACTAGGCCTATTTACAATACAATACAATACAATACAAATGAACATTTATAGCGCGCTTTAACAAGACAAGTCTTGCACGAGAGCGCGTTTCGCTACATTCTTAGTCATAGTGCAAGGTAAACAGGTAGGTTTTTAATTTTGTTTTAAACTGTGCAACAGATATGCACTGTCGAACTGAAGGTGGAAGACGGTTCCATTCAAAGGGTCCTGAGATAGAGAAAGCACGGTTTCCAAACTTCCGGTTTGTGCGAAGTACGGTGAAATCCCCTCTCGTCGACGATCGGAGTCCTCTAGTATTGAAAAGTGAACATGGCGTGACCATGGATGCCATGTATGAGGGAGAGGTTCCAGAGTGAATGTGATACATGAGGAGGCAGATTTTGAAGGTGATACGGGCGCTGATGGGAAGCCAGTGAAGTTGTTGCAGTGTAGACGTGATGTGATCTCTTGGACCAAGATCTTTTATTAGGCGAGCGGCGGTGTGTAGAACTGAGGTTAAGGGTTGCAGTGTCGATGAAGGAAGACCGGATAGGACAGAGTTGCAGTAGTCGAGGCGAGAGATGACGAGAGCTTGGACGAGGATACGATTTACATTTAGAACGCTTCCTCTAAAGCCTCCCTAAAGGCATAAATTAACTTGATGCTGTATTAACTTAAAGGATCGAAGCGAATTAAGGCTATTATGAAGATGAAGGCGACAAGCCACAGAAGCGGCAACGGTGTCAATGGGTGAAATCAAAGCATCCGAGATATTCATGGTACCGTTCGGCTACAGCAATTGTAGGCTTATTAGCCCAGTCGATGAAGAGAACGGGATTTTGAATTGCATTTAACATCTCCAAAATTTTAAACTTTTATAATACCTTTGAATGGGGGACTCTGTAAAAATGGCTGCTATAGGTGGCGCCAGAATGGGATGGCGTTTGGCTACTCTAGGTAACATTGTGTGCTCTGTTGTGCGGTAGGTTTATTTCATAGACATCTTACATTTTAATATATGATGTCTATGGTTTATTTACGCTAAAGTGACAACTGCTTAGACCACATCACATACTGGCGACGCCTATCGCCGCTTAAAGGAACTGCTCACAGAGTCCCCCATTAGGTTATAATTAATTGCGTCAACGAATAGTGGGCCTACGAATGCGCGGTGGCAGTGCACATGCATAGGCCTATTTATCTCAACTTGATGACAATACTTTTAAGCATTATTACATAGGCCTAATTCCTCCTAAAGGGATCGCAGTCACGTATAACCATAATTAAGTGAATGCACCCAAGCAGTGGTGGACTGGCTATATTGTGCCCGTGCGCAATGGCGCATGGTCTCCTTTGGTCTCAGCGTGCGGGTCCCCTAGGGCGGAAAAGAATTAATTATACGTGAATGCACAAATATTCTGAATATGCAACAAGCTCTCAAAGCTCGGGACCCTTTGCGTGATTGATATGGTAACTGGTAAGGCTGCCAAACTATTCCAGTCCGATAGTGCTTAAGTAGGCCTAGCTTAATTCTAAATAAATCGCATGCATGCAGCTAGACAAGGGAAGCTCCGTCTACATTATTTACTCGGGGGCGTCGGGGCTGTCACGCTGAGAGCGCCTCTCAATACCTGGTAGGCCTATACTGTAAGAGACGCTTTATAAATTCTCAGATGGGATACGTACGATACGATTATAAGTTTTAACAGGTCGTTGGTATTAAAGCCTCCGATAACATCACCCATCTTTCCCGCTCTTGCTTCACGCAGCTATATTCACCAGATGGCGTTCACCACCAATTCCCTCCTCAGCAGTGTTTAATCTAGACGTCTCTTGAGGGGGGAAGTTCCCCCAGGATCGAGTTTCCCCAGAAAAATGTAAGAGATGTAATTTTGTACAGAAAGTGTGAATTTAGGGATTATTCCCAGGATTTATCGTCTACCCCCCCCGCCGCGGTCAGGGTGGATCGAGGAGGGGGGAAATTTTCTTCGAAAACTCTCGTTACTACCTCGATCGGATCCCCTCGAGAAAATCCTTTGAAAATACTCGTTACTACCCCGCGGTCGTGAAAAAATATGTTGGATACCCCCGAGAACCCTGGATCCCCCCCGACAGCAAGGGAAGTAGAGTTAAACACTGCTCCTCCAGACCTACCACGAGTCTCTGTAAATGCATATCTGAAGAATTCGGAAAGGCAAATTAAATCATTGCATGCGAAGAACTGACATATAAATGGCACACCCTAATTAGTTCCTACATGTATGACGGTTTAATAGGGTAGATGGGTAGGCCTAATGGTTACACTTACTCATTAACTCACTCGCTCAGCCACTCGATCAGTCACTCATTCACTTAGATAAAGTCTTAGAGACAGTATGACATTTGTACAGAAGACTTAAATAGGAAAGTACTGGCATTCGACGATTTCACTATTTTCCCCTCTGTGCTTCGTAGGTAGGTCGGCGGTGTCGAAGTCGAACCCCATGCAGTCGGTCGTCGAGAAACGTCTCGTCGCCCCGGGATGCTGTCGTCAGTCGGTCGGTGGTATACTTCCGACATATAATACTTCGTTGTAGCATATATATTCAACCGACGTTGTCCGCTTCCGTCTGTCTGTCTTGATTCTTCCCCAAAAGCGGTTTATGTATATTCACAGGGCGGGAAAAGGTGGGACTCTAGGCTACAGAGGGCTCTATTTGGCACAATGGGACTATATAATATTTAATGGAACTCTATATTGTGGGACTCCATGGCCCGTGGACTCTCCAGGGACTCTATGGGAAGACTCTATAGGGGACTATATATGTCTGGGACTCCATTAAGGGACTCTATAGCTAGGGGGACTCCATAGGTGTCCAAAATATTAAGGGATAAATTTTGAAACTGTAGGTTATCTTTTATGTAGTTCATCCAGTCGTGGAACCTGCAAATATCTTACAGACTTAAAGATGCAAGTATATTATATGGCAAACACTGCAGTTCTGATATCGATTTATTGTGTTGGTTAATAGGGCCTCTATTTGTGAACTATACATACATACATAAATACATACATACATACATACATACATACATATATATATATATATAGAGATAGACAGACAGACAGAGACAGACAGAGACAGACAGAGACAGACAGAGCGAGAGCGACAGACAGACAGTCAGTCAGTCAGACATACACACAGACAGAGGTCATATATATGGGGCTTTAAAGTAGACCTATAAATGTAAATAGGCCTACATATAATTATAGGCCTATGTGCAGTGTCGTTACCAGAGATTAATTTCTCTGATCTTTACTGCGGGTGGCTCGGTCGCATTATAAACGTGGAGTACAATACAACACACAACACAACACAATATACTGGGGCGCGGTGGTGTAGGGGTATGTTCGGTGCCTTGCAGCTGGAGGGTTGCGGGTTCGTCACCTCAAAGCCGTCGCGTAGGGACCCTGGGCAAGTCCTTCACTGCAATTGCTCATGCGCTTCGGCGTGAAACTCCGACTTCCGCCAGTAGTCGGGAGCGCCTCTGAATGGGAAATCTGGTAGAGGCGCTATAACAAGTGTTCAAATACAATACAATACAATGTACCACCATACTATGGGCCCACAATAGGGACTTCGGCAGTGGCTTCTGCCAATGGTGGCCAGGGTTGGGGTTTGGAGAATGATCTCCAATTAACGAACTTCAAAAGAGGGGGGGGGTTAACGTACATTTTGGACATAAACTGGGTTGTTTTGTGATTTCTGATAATATAAGTCGGCCAGAGTGGGGATTAATTGTTCACCCAAATGACCCAATCCAGATGACGGTGGGGGTAGACGCCGTGCACTGGCAGCTAAGCCCATAATTATCTGCAACTAAAGGGAAATGACCATTGGGCGATCAAGCTTCCACCAGCAGCGTAGGCCCTATACTGCAGATCTTGTGTAGGCCTAACATATAAGATGGCCTTGTATTAAAGATTTATGCCAGCCGGGGACGCGGATCGAGGACATGTTTCTTACGTGAACATGCGGAAAACACGTACAGTGGCACGGTGTGCAATCCTTGGCCTATATTAAATCCCACATACGACACCCGATCAAAGTCCAGCAGACCATGAAATACTTTGCAAGTTAAAGCTATAGCAAAGATGTTAGACTCTAAAATCTTTGGCTATAGGCTAGACGATTTAACAAACCTATAGACAGTGCTGGGATAGTCAGGATAACTATTTAAATAGAATATAGTATTAAAGCAGTACCTAGGCCTATAGGAAAATATATAAGTACTATTTAAAGTAGTAAATATAGATAGCCTATGGATTAGGTCTGTTGCAATTTTTAAATAACCTACCACATGACTATTTATATATTATTAGTTAGACTATTAGGCTTAGAAGGCTTAATAATATATTTTCGTTTATTCAACAATCCGGTTGACACACCGCAACCGGTTACAGTGTACAATTATGCAATTCACAAATCTTAAATACTAACAGAACAGACAGCCTGCAAACACAAAGCATATCCGCCCAACGGGGGCTCGAACTCGGTACCTCTCGGTCTCTTTGCCAGATCTTATCCAAAGCGCCACCCCCCCCCCAATCCGCTTGCAATTTTCTATTGTATTAACACTCAGTTGCGACACTTGTTCTGGTTAACTTTACGTAAGAGCAACAGTGTTCAGAAGTTTCATCGGACATGCGCATTCCTTTCTTGGTGAGAATCAGTGATGCATTACTAAATTGTCTTTTAACTGGAGCGCGTTGGATGGATTTTAAATAGCCTATATGTATTTTACTGTTTCGTCTAGTTTTGTTTACTATATATGGCTACATGTGTCTATTTATGCTACATCATATTAGGCCTATAGGGCCTAGGCCTACTATTTCGTCTATAGGCCTATTTTCCTCTCAGTAGGCTGCTATCACTTCAACTAGCTGCAGCTAAGAGGAAATTAGATGAAGTTAACTTTAAACATCTGCCGCTTTTCTCTTCTGAACATATAGTTTAAAGTAGTCGAATCTGAACCAATTAGTTAACAGTATTTTTTTATCACAAATTAAGTTACATTTCTAATGATTTCGACGCAGATCACCATCTGGTGCGTGAAATCACGTAGGCCCTACGTCACCGTTAAAATATAGAAATGAAAAAGGGGTGCCTCATACCAAAATTCCGTGGGATGAGTGTCAAATAGGCCGACATCCAGTGCTTTTTTCAGTCGGTGCGGTCCGGAACGGCGGGCGTTCCGTGACCGTTTTCAGCTATTAAAAAATAATTTACTTTATAAAATTGTTAATAAAGCATTTTTTTTAAATTATTTAGAATCTTTAATTTAATTTAAGCGCTTTCAGCGTTTATTGCGATGTACATAGCCTATATGTTATGCAATTGAAATATTAAACTACATAACAGAATAAATAGCTTGCAATACAACGGCGCTATAGCAGCCTCACAAATCTTTTCGCCACCTGTCGAAATCATTACGACAGGTGGCGCTTCGGCGTGTAAACACTGACTCAGGAGCGCCTCTGAGTAGTTTCTTGAAGGGGCGCTATACAAATGTTCGGTATGAATGAACGAATGTAAAAGCATATCCGCCCAACGGGGGCTCGAACTCGGTACCTCGTGGTTATTTTAAATTATTTAGATATTTTAATTTAATTTAAGTGCTGTCAGCGTTTATTGATATTGATAGACTATATATGAAATAAAAAATATTAGCATAAAATATAAGCCCCTATTGTTCTGAACTTCTTGTGTTCTAAGAACCTTTTTTCTAGAAAAAGCACTGCTGCATACATCAAGTATAAAATGTGGACCTAATGGAAATTGAAATGTCACATCACATCGTATACAAAGTGTTTATTTAACGGAAGTAATTAAGCGATATGGCTACCTAAAAAAATTATCTGGCACCAGCTTGGTCGTTACTTGCAAGCTGCAAGCACCATCAAAAACTTCTGTTACGTACTTTGCTGCTTAGGAGAGTGGTATCTCAAAGTTGTTAGCTTGTTGGTGTCTGATTACTGCGATCAAGAACAAATAACAGATATTCTTGTAGCCAATGCGAGGTGATCTTACACAGCACTCCAAGTAAAATTGACCAATGAACGAATCTACCACGTCCAAATGGCTAGTTTTAATATTATGATTTATCAGTCAACCAATGTAAAACGGTTTTGTGCAAGTGGGTCATTATAACGGACCAATGAGCGACGGTCTTCTTCAAGTTGTTATTAAAAGGGACCAATGAGCGATCGTTTAATATCGGCTGTACGACAGCCAAACAGCTTGTCGATATTAGAGTTTAATAATAAAATGAAGACGTTTTGTAGATTAAATTTTCTGTTTTTAGTCTATTTTGATTTTTCTTAGGGCAGCACTGTATCGCCAAAGATGAACTTAGCAAATCAAGCAGGCGATTCCACCTCGAATCTCCTGTTTGTTAATTTCAACCAAGACAGCACGTAAGCCTTCATATTGCTTACTAGTAGTTTCAGTGTGATAACAAAGATCATTTGCGTAGCCCTCCTCCTTTATCTCCGCTTGGGACTGGCACTGTCAGTGGCGGAGTTAGGTAAGTAAGTAAGTAAGTCTTTGTTTTGCTTATGGCATAGGTGGATCGTTTTGTTCCTTGCATCATTGTGGAACTCACTTCGGTCTAGTACATGGTTTACTGCGTTAAATTCTTGTTAAGACAAAATATTGGAGAAGAATTCGAGATGGATATTATGATATGGGGTCAGGCTATTTATTCGTTTTTAAAATGTATGTACCTGTCTTCTCAGAAAAGCTGATCAATCAAGAGATTGAATCTCTCATAGACCCTCTCACCTTTGTTATAGGCCTATGCTTTGTCTTTTATTCATGGGGCAGTTATTCTTTTAACTACACACTAGTAGCACGTGAGATAAACATTTAGAATCGGGTGCGTAAGTCTTCTGGCATCGTGAGTGTCAGTTAGGGTCAGGTTACACATCGTCATAGTCGGTTAGTGTGAGGTTAGGCGTCGTGAGGGTCGGTTAGGGTCAGGGTTAGGGTTAGTGTCGTCATTAGAAAATGTGGTACCTTCTGCGCAGCATGCCAAGAGGTACCGTATAACGCCAGTAGACTTACGCACCCTGATACTAAATGTTTGCCGCACGTGATCTTTGTTCGAATCCTAAAGATGACACATAGGTCATTTCTGGAAATTAATTGCAATACAGCCGGAACCGGTTATTGATTACTCTCTTTGGTAAACATGAAGTTATTTTTGCATGGTAAATTATTCCCTGTTTTCCTATTTTAGCGTCGTAAATTATTTGAAGGCAGGTAAATTAGTGATTTAATTCATTCTGGAGATTTATATAGCGCCCCTTCAAGAAATCTGTTCAGGAGCGAAGTGCAGTAAAACTGGAAGTTGGATGTGTGATGAAATATGTTATTGTACAAGATGAAGTTGGATGACCAATGAAAATATGTTATAGTAGAAGTATAAGTTGGATGGGCAATGAAAACGTGTGGCTAAAATATGCATAAAATAATTTACGATGCTATTTGTTTCATTCAAATTAAGAAAATAAGTTACGATGCTAAACTAACGTTTACCTCACTTTCTTATTGGCTTATTGGACAAATGGTGCAATGGTGCAAGAGCAGATTTTAAGAAGAACAAGATTTGTTGCTCTGGCAAAATTCCAGAGAAGATGTGTGAATCATTCTGCTATAGCCATAAGGGCTTCTGGTCTGTGAGTGTGAATGACTGATTTTACAGTGATTATGTTCAAACACACTGGTGAAGGATCACAATAATATGAAGCATACTGTAATATCCCAAAGATATTACATTTATACTGGTTGTACTTTATTTAGAAATTGACATGAAATCAAATCCAAAACCACAGCACATATGGCTTCAGTTGTGAAACCTGTGGCAATGCTTATGAACAACGATAAACCTAATTTTCATGCTTAAATCACAGCAAGTAATGACTGCTCGAAAGTGTGACTACTAACTAACTTTCAGTATTACTATAAATGTTTATATTTGAATCATGGGCAACAAATAAAAGTGCTTTAATATGACAATGTAATTAATTGTTTTTGTCACTTCAACATAAACAATGCATTTTTGGTAGAGTCTATCATCCAAGGGGGCAGAGTGTAGGCCTACTTTTGGCCAGGCTCTCTCCATTCATTTTCCCTGTAGTTGCATTTAATCTAGTTTCGGTCTGAGCAAGCCAATTTTCAAGAGTGTCCAATTAAAACATTGTAGGTGCAGTGTACATTTTGACATCATATCAGTTTCTTAGTCCACTATGTTTAATAAATTTTGATGGCTTTGGTGAAACAGTTTTACGTAACTATGATACTACCAGTATGTGTCTACAAAGCTATGTGTTTACATAACTAGTCTTGTCACAAGCATTAGATTATGTGTTTACATTACTAGTCTTGTCACAAGCATTAACGACTTCATGGGTATAACAGGATCTGATAACTACTTGTATACAAGACTACTTGACTGCACGACTTTAGTCTCGTTGTCACAAGAATATGCGACGTAGCATTGACGACTCTTGATAAGACTCTTTGTGTATGAAATTATGTGTTGACAAAGCTATTTTTAACTACACATCTGTGATAATGAGCATGGGTATTCCCGGTGTACAAGACAACGTGGCTTTTATCCTGTGACAGTGAAGGCTGATAAATATGGATAGTGTTTAGGTAAATGTGAGTGTAAATAATAAAGCTGCATTATTTATATCAGGGGTGGGTAACATACAGCCTGCGAGCCGGGTCCAGCCTTGGGGACCTTTGAACCCTTGGGGGGCCCTTGACATGTCTTTTATATTAGCATTGTATGTGACACTTGGGAACCTTTTGTCCATTTTATGTATTTTTAAAACTGATTAAATATGAAACATATTTTGTTTTTTAGTGTGGCATAGGACAGTAGATATTAAGATACTTAGGTTTTCATAAGAAAAATTATCTTCATTTACTTTAATGGTTATTCTGCAATATTTAGTTTGAATAAAATTAATGTTGTCTCATTTTATGGAGCAGATCAATCTGGTACATGTTTATATAAATTTAATGGCCAGTCATCTCCTGGTTGACAATGGAACACGTCACATTTGGAGGTCCATCACACTGGCTATTCAAACTTCAACATCGATCTTCATACAAACTTGTCTTAATGTATATATTTATTGAATAATCACCTACAAATGACCTTTTCCTAAATGACTTCTAATATGGAGTGTGCGCTTTGATTGGATGTTAGAAGGCATTATATGTGACCCAAGGGATCAAAATGAGTCGCATGTCGGAAATTTTAGAATATGAGTATTTTATATATTTTTAAGGACCACATTTTTTGCTTTAAAATGACACAAAGAGTTTGGTTCTACCTTACTTTTTGACAAAGTTATGAATGATTATGTGTTTTTTGTAGAACATTTTAAAATTTATTTTAATATATTATCACAAAAAAATAAAAGTATTCTCTGTAAAAAATGCTGAAAATGCACATTAAAACAATGAATTTCATCAAATGTGAGATATCAGAAATGTGAAAATTTTTTTCACCCATTTCCATTAAAATCGGAACATAAGAAAAAGTGACTTCTAATCATATTTTGCTGTTTTCCTAGCAATGCAAATTGCCGACATCCGACTCATTTTGATCCCTTGGTTCACATATAGTGTCCAGGTACAGACTTGCTTCTAATTCTGGGCTTTTTCAAGCATTTAGACCAGGGGTGGCCAACCTTTTTGGGCCTTGGCCACTATGATTGTCGGTAAGCACGCGGCGGGCCGCAAAATGTTTGTCCTCACAGCCTCGAAAGAAATACAAATGTTTATTTCATATTTTGCAAGATGTTTAAAAACAGGTACAACTACATCAGGTCACTATATAACTTACAACACAAAATCTTTTAGTGTTTTAGACATCGTCATTATGCAGTATTGTAGTAGTGGGACTGTCGGACAATAAGTAGGTGCAAAATGAGACAAAAAATTAGTTAGAAAGGGGCCGTGCGGGCCGCCAATCAGCAGCCCGCGGGCCGCATTTGGCCCGCGGGTTGGCCATCCCTGATTTAGACTCTGACTTTAGTCTTATGATCATAGGAATATGTGACTTAGCTTTGATGAAACTTCAAGACTCGGGGATGCTACTGTACAACAGAATCCATAATTTCCTCTTTGCATTCTGCATGTAACTTCGGATTCAGCAATATCCTGTTTGGCTTGGATATGACCATGCGTCTAGAATGTGTACATAGTTAAACCTGTGATTAATTGAGGTTGCTGCATTATTATAAATGTCCAAGCATTACTCAGAGTCTCCCAAAAACTATGACAGACCCAAGAATTAATTTCAAAACACTTGTGTACAGTTATTGGTTAGTGACTAAACAAATTAAATTATTCAAGCAAGAAGGTGCTTTATGATTATCCTGATATGGTTCTAGATTCCTACCTAGGCTGTTTATGGAATGAGCATAATTGTAGTTGAAATTCTCGTCTAAGAGCATCGTAACATACTAGAGTAAATACCATCATTCTGACCACCATCGGATAGGTGGTAGCTTTTGGCCAATGCCTTGGATTCCATGTCAGAATGTCACAGTGGAAGAGCTGCAACTATTGTCAAACGATTTCAATTCTTCATAGATATTCAACACAGTTTGCTTTTTTGTGTAATGGGCTGACATTTGCAGGTGATAGAATTTGGCTGAAAACCTCTGAAGGATTATTCAGTTGCCCAGTAGTAAAATTGTAACTATGCAGACACCTGATAAATGAAATTCCTAATATGAAGTTTTGTTTTCAAATTCTTAATATGAAGTTTTGTTTGCACTCTTTCTCTATGTCTCAAGATTTCATTTTGTGTATCTTCTGTCTCTCTGTGTAACCATTATCTCAAATTTTGTTTTTGTGTGTTTTAGATCGCTGGCTGTTGGCACGAAGACTGGATATAAACTTTATTCACTGGGTTCTGTTGACAAACTTGAATGCATATTTGAAAGCGGTAAGATGTGTAACATTTTTAAGAGGATATCTGATTGTAATATTTGGCCAGAAATTGGATTGACCAAATCAGCTGCTGTTATAAATGTTTGAAGTTTCTGTATAGTGTGTATTCTTCATGTCCTTGAACTTGAAATCAGGCAGTCAGAATTGATTCAAACTGAAACCACTCTGTTTGACTGTTGTGCACTGCTTTCTCCAGCTTAGTCAGAGTTTAGAATAGAAGAATATTCTTTTACTGGTAGTGTGATATGATTTATTTGAGTCCAATTGATCATTTGTGATATCTTGGTGGACTTTACAGACTTGAATACAATTAAAGATAGCTTTACAACGTTATGCAATCACCATTAATGAAATGCCACTCTCTGGAGCATTGTCCTTTAAATGACTCTGCCAGTCATCCCAGTCTTGGGCTAAACTCCAGGCTGTTTGTTGCCCAAAGTTCAATGGGTGAAGATCCCCTTCACCATTGGGTCCATATGTACCTTGATCATATGACAGTCACTTCCAACTTGGGGTAGCAGAAATTGAGGCTCTTAGCACCCTGCATGGTCTTGCCTGCCATTGCACTGTGCAAAATTCCCCAAAATCCGGAGTCTTCTAGTATCAAGCATCACCAAGACTGGGATCAGAACTGTGTGCCTGAAAAATTCTGCAGTAGAGATATATATGCAGCATAATTATATCATTGGACCTCTGGCTGTTAACCTTAGCCTCAGTGTTCAACCCAAAGTAGGTGAACCCTCCTACCAGTTCCATCTTGCTTCCCACAATCTGTTGTTATCTGAAATTGAAGGAAACTCCACTGTTGTCTGGATCTTGGTTTGGCCCAGTTCATTCCAAGCTGTTGTGCTTCTAGGTCCAATATCGCTGGACAGCTACAGCACCATGGTGTATCAGCAGAATAATATCTTACATTGAAAATCAAACATATTCTGAGACCAGTTTTGCGACATTATGTTTTTAAAGTTGTACCTGTTTAGATCTTGCAATATCTGTAAACATTACAGTGACTGTGCTCAGGTGACTAATACTGACTGCATTAATCTGCTTCTGCAGTTTGTTGTGGCCTAAGTATAATTGATAAGGAAGTTGCTTTGAAGGTGATTTGATTTGAAGCCCATTCTAATATTTGATGCCACATGCCATGACCATCAGTTTAATCAAATTGTGATCCGGATACTCAAGATTATTTGCCATTAGTTTTCCAGTTAATAAGATTTTAGTGGTTAATTTGTGCCATTGCTACTACTACTACTACTTTACTACTGCTACTACTAACTCGTTAACACAAACGCAACAAGGTAACAAAATCTGCAGTTTAGATATTGATTAAACAAAAATAATAATCAACAGACCTAAAAAGCATCATGAATTAACTACAGCTTAGTCTTGACTGTCATGTTTTGCTTCAGATAGTCCAAACATCTGCATCGTAGATAGGCTGTTCTCGAGCAGCCTTGTTGCCATAGTGAGCCTTGCATCACCAAGGAAACTTCAAGTATGCCACTTCAAGAAGGGAACCGAAATATGCAACTACAGTTACTCCAACACAATTCTAGCAGTCAAACTGAATCGATCGGTAAACAGTTCTCTTGTTCGTTCACGACTCGTGACATCACAAGAAAATATTTTTATCAGTGTATTGGGTTTTCTTTTTACTGCTGACTAATTAAATTTTTGTCAGTAATACATAAATTTTTCAAACTACCTGAAAATACAATTGTTGATACATGTGTAATACATGCAGCGCTTTTGAGAGGTACTTCATTTTTGAAGGGGAGAGTGTGCATGATAGGGTAGTGGTGGTTTTCCATGCTGGACTGTCAAGCAAGAGGTCACGGGTTCCAAGCTTTGCCTGGGCAGAAATTTGGTTCGAGATTTCTGTGCCATATTCGGCCCATAGCCATTATCAGAGCTCTATGATGAGTACACTGACCGTACACTGTTGGTGGGAAGATGAGACAGCGAGGGAGAGGACTGGCCACCCACCCTCGTATGCCGAGGCTAAGAATTTTGGTTGCTAACGCTTCATACCCATGGCTGCCTCTCAGGTTAGCTCAAGGGGTTGTTCTTGTTTTGGCTTTATAAAGTGCCATCTAGCACACACACGCACACATTATAGACCTCTCAATGTGAGGTCATTTGGAGCCAAACCGCCACAACCACATGTTTACGACTGCTAACTAGTGGGACCATGCTGAAGTATAGTAGTCAGTCTTAGTGTGGCTGAAGTACAGCCCTTAAGCCTTGCATAGGGTGGAAGATTTTGAGAGCATGTGAACTTAATATGGCTGCACTTATCTCCACTCCTGAGAACTAGTTGCAGCTGCTGCAGCTTAGATAAATTATGGTATTTAGGTCCTTTTCTCCACTGCCAGCCTACTTGACACTGCCAGGTGCTTAAATCCCATCTCAGCCAAGGTGACAACAGCTGTACCTTTATATAATTGTCAGTTCAATTGTGGCAGTTTTGCTCTTTGGAATTATGTCTGGAAACAGCAGATATTAAATTGACCAGAAACAAATTATCTAGTATTAAATCACAATTGCTTTCGCTCATAAATAGACAGCAATGTGGTCTTTCAAATAATTGGACAAAATTATCTGATAGCAGGCTGCAGTGCAAGTACTTTCACACCCTGTGATAGAGTTAACAACCCCATTGTGGTGGAGTTACTGTTACCCTTGCAGTGCATCTAGAGATTTGTGTTCTATTGGTTGTTTCTGTTGTAGAGGCTGATTGTTTGTCTCGAGGAGTCGCTCTACATTCACAACATCCGCGACATGAAAGTGCTTCACACAATCCGTGACACTCCATCGAATCCCGAGGGCATCTGTGCTCTGTCTACACACAATGACAACTGCTATTTGGCTTATCCGGGCAGCAACCAGACGGGCGAGGTTCAGATCTTTGATGCTGTTAATCTGGTGAGTTATTAAATTTATCTTTTCTTTCATAAAATTTTGCAACTTCACTTTCTTCCTTCATCAAAAAGCGCTCAAAACTCACTCTTTTTCCCTGGCTTTCAAGCACTTGGATATCTAACTGCAACTCTTCCTGGCGACTGACTATCTGCACCTCAGATTATTCTCAGGTACATTCGACTGCAATCTTAGGACTGTAATTTTCAGCCCGGGCTGGGTCGGAAACGCCCTCTGAGTAGATACCTTGCATGGGCGCTATATAAATTGTTGTAATGAATGAATTGCTGTAATCATGTTTGCATATCTTTTAACACTTTAACAATGAAAATGTACTAAAAGCGACTGGGACACCAATGCAGCTCATCATTGAAGTGTTAAAGAAGCCTTCTGTCCAAAAACTATGTCTGTGGGAACTATTATTAATAGCGAGATGTATGAATACTTAAAATTGTTCTTCCTTATCGAAATTTAATTTGGAGGAATTTGTTTAAGTCAAGGCTTCATTTGTGCATCATAATTTAAGCAGATGAGAAATAAATTATCGAAATAGAACCAAACTTGGGTGGAACGTTTGCATGGAGTTTTTTGCATTTGGTATTTGAAAGGTTTTAAAAGAGTAGGCTACACTTATGGATAAATGCACTTGTTTACATTCTTTGCCTCTACTTTCAAGAACTTTCTTTGTTGTTTTTGCTTCAGAGAGCAGTTCTTATGATTCCAGCGCATGACAATCCTTTAGCTGCTATTGCGTTTAACTCAACTGCAACACGCATTGCAACAGCTTCCGAAAAGGTAACCTATTTCTTGCTATTGAAGTTATATATAGCACCAGTTTTGATGTTTCTTATACAGGGCATCCAGTTGTGCACTGTCATAAGTTGTACTAGTAGTAAGACTCCGGAGTTTTAGAGTTTTTGATAAGCAGAGCACATGAACGCAACATATGTCAACAACCTGAGGACAGAAAACCATTCATTATGCTTTTAATTTTGGTATGGCTTGCAACTGTACGTGCACAATTGCTTCACCTTAATCCAATGCCAAAATGCAGAGTGAATTTAAAATAATTTGTAATTCATTTTCTCTTTTTATATGGTGCCACAGTCTTACTGCAAACATCAGTTGCTGGTGCTAGGCAAGTTTGCATTTAAATACTTGGTTGTACATGTCGCAGAGAAGGTTACTGAGTTGAAGTTAAGGGATGTTTGAGTCTATACAGTCCATGATACAAGCTATGCTTAATACAGTCCATGTTTCAAGCCGAGCCTATACGGTCCATTTAATGATCTTTTGTTCATGTATTTACATTGGGTAGAAGGAGTAATATACATTATTATATACACTGTGTCCGGATGAAAAGTAGAACACAACAAAAAGTGTCATAACTCGGTCAAAACTATCAGTATTTACCTGAAATTTTAAACACAACAACAGTGACCATATCTACACGAGATCCTAAAGCCGTTTGGAAATGTTCGTGAATTTATCATATTTATGAGCGTTTGCAATGGAGCACTGACAAATTAAAGTTTCCAACATGGGCCCTTACTTACGCAGACGCTGAACGTCTCCTCAAAACACGTTCACACTTTTCAAAGTCACTAATGGTCTCAGTCGGTGTGTCAACCCTGGGGTGCACTCATTTGATCTTTGTTGAGCCGGGTGTGAAGGTAAATGGAGCGTACTATCGCGATGTGCTGCTCACTCAACATCTGCTACCTGCTATCAAGCAGGTTTCTGGCGGCTACTTCACATTCCAACAAGACAGTGCCCCTGCGCATCGAGCACGTGAGACCATTGCTCAGCTGTCCCGGGAGACACCCGACTTCATATCACCGCAGATGTGGCCACCCAACAGTCCAGACCTCAATCCAGTTGACTACCAAATCTGGAGTGTACTGCAGGAGCGCGTTTATCGTTCCCGTATTCGTGACGTCGATCATCTAAGGGCGCGTCTGGTTGAGGAGTGGCAGGATCATCGACCGGGCCATCAAACAGTGGCGTCCACGTCTACGGTCATGTGTCCGTGAACGAGGAGGACATTTTGAACACCAGCTGTAGCTGAACTTCACTTTCTTATGTAATATGTAAGGGCCCATGTTGGAAACTTTAATTTGTCAGTGCTCCATTGCAAACGCTCATAAATATGATAAATTCACGAACATTTCCAAACGGCTTTAGGATCTCGTGTAGATATGGTCACTGTTGTTGTGTTTAAAATTTCAGGTAAATACTGATAGTTTTGACCGAGTTATGACACTTTTTGTTGTGTTCTACTTTTCATCCGGACACAGTGTAGTATTAATGAATGCTGTCATTACTCACGGTAAATAGAATGAATAATGGAACAAGAGATCATTATTCACTGTAAATGCAATGAATAATAGCACACGTTTCATTGAGTAGGGAGACATTTACTGTAAACATTCGCTCTTATTTGTTGCATCATGCATGTAACTAACTGCTGATGTAACACTGTGGAGGTTTTGAAATTTTGTAGGGAACGGTTATCCGTGTCTTCTCAATTCCAGAAGGACAGAAGTTGTTTGAGTTCCGCAGAGGGGTGAAAAGGTCGGCTCAAGTTCATATTGATATATCTTGGTTTTTTAACCTTTTGCTCTGTAAGTGTATATGCTGTTAATGGCTTGGCTGACATTTAAGCTTGCTCAATATTGTTGCTGTTAGTGACTGCTGGTGGCATAGTATATGAGCTGCTAGATGGACCAGTAACTGTGAAATTGGATTGCAGGAAGGTCTAGAGGGGGGGATGGGGAAGCAAAGTAAAAAGGTAAACTTTAACCTGAGCCGTCTGTATTACCTGCTGTGAACTGCAGCTGACTTTATATTAGTTTGTTGTGAATGTCTTTCAATAAGAAGAGCAAAATACAGGAATCCTTTAGTAAATTATTAATTTGCAGTTCAAAACAGAAATTATACAAGAAATAAACTTTTTAAAGTTTAGTAAAATTCAAGATTCCTTTAGTAGCTAATGAATTTACAGTTCAGAAGCCAAAATTTTGGAAGTATGATTGTTTTTTAGTTGAATTGGGCAGCTTATTATAATTTATTTGAAGATTTTGTTATTTTAATATTTGTGATCCTATTGTATTCATACTGAACTGCACTTTAGATGATAGTTATATTTCAGTTGTTCTTTTGCTTTTGTGCATGTCAGGCGCGTTATCATTCACTCGCTTTCGTTCAGTCCGGATTCCGTCTTTCTCTGCTGCTCTAGCAACACCGAGACGGTTCATGTGTTCCGCCTGGAGACACCCAGTGAAAAGTGAGTTACAACATCTTGGTATTTTTATACTCAACAAAGGGCATTTTCCTTGTTCCTGCACCATGTGAAATTGGTAATATTTTTGACATCAAGTCAGTCCAGGGGTGCTTGATAGTATTGTGGTTAGTACGCTGGACTGTCAATCAAAAGGTCGGGGTTCAAATCTCTGCAAGAGCAGAAATTTGTTTCAAGATTTCTGGTCCACCTTAGCCAACTCAGTTAAGATGAGTACGCTGACCTTACAGTGTCGGTGGGAAGATGAGACGGCGAGGGAAAGGACTGGCCACCCACCCTCATATGCTGAGGCTAAGAAAATGAAGTCACTGACACTTCATACCCATGAATGCCTCAGGGAGCTTAAGGGACTGCTCTTTTATCTTCTCAAGGCAGTCCATCAGTGCCAAACAGTTCAATTTTACTCCTGTAATAACTTGTGATCATCTGTTCATACTATGACTGGTAATCATACTGCATTCATGTCAGTTTGAATCAATAAACGAAGATTATAGGTAAGGTTGTTAGACTGGTTTTGATGTGTTTATATTTTTGCCAAAGGGAGGCTTCAACCTCAGGACTTTTTCTCTGGAGAATAATGTTGCTAGCTGATTGAAATAGTGAGCAATTACGTAGAGATATCTTGAAGTAGATCAAACAAAAAATCTGACTCATTACATTCCAAAGTAATTGCCCAGCATCATCAGTAATTGCCAATTGCTGCATTGCTCAGGTTGCTGCATGTGACTTACTAGTCAGAGTAGATTATCTTGATCTGATGATCCACTTTGCATATATTGCACTTCCTTCTACAGTATATTCCTGTGTACAAAACCATTGTTGCACTATTCGTATAATTTCCCTTATAAAATGGCTTAACAGTTCCTATGTTACATTGTTTTATAATTGCTATGCTAATTTTATAAAAGTAACAATAACACACTTGATTAAATATGAGCTCAAAATAGGCACTGCTCAAAATGTGGTCACGAGGTCAATGGGTCATTTGGCTGAGGTGCAAACATGACCACAGCAATCCAATGGATGGTCACCAATCCTAGTACTAAGTGACCTCAATTAGTGTTAACTTGGCTGGACCTGCCAGCCTCATGTTTAATTTCATTTATTTATTTCAGTGGCGACCAAACAAGAAAGAATAAACAAAGCAGGTAATGCTTCGAGGAGTCACATGGTCTGGCTAAACAAAGGACCCAGAAGGGGGTCACAGACCCTGCTACTAGGGCCACCTGAGTAGTAATAAGATCTTAGCAACAAGATCTTATATATGCAAATCCAAGGATGGAAACTTCAAACTTAACTAAGGAATCGACTACACACTTTAAGATTATGGCTGTTGTACATTCTACAGATGTTTAATTTTTTCGGAGTGTAGGGTTAGTTATGATCCCCAAGCAAGGAGGAATGTAGTCTACGCTCGAAGAACCATAAACTAGGTAGTTGTCGAATGGATATGGGTATTTCATTCCATATTAAGACCCCTGTGCATCTAATGAAGAACAGCCGGGTATTTGTGTGGGCATAAGGTTGGTAATAAGAGTTTATATTTCTCGTTTGGTGCAAATGGAGGTCTGTAGTGCAATAAAAGAAGTTTTTGTATGCTGCAGGTAATCGACCATGTTCAATGTTTATATCAGTATATGAATTCCAATCTGTTTTTGCCATATCAATTGAACCAAGTGGTCACCCACAGAATTCTTATTTTACGTTGCTTGATGACTCCTATGTCACATTTACATTGCTGTGTTTGGCACAGGCCGAGTGAGGAGCCAACGGGCTGGATGGAGTACTTTGGCCAGGCTCTGAAGACATCGGCCACGTACCTCCCGACTCAAGTCTCGGACATGTTTAACCAGGGACGGGACTTTGCTGTAGCAAGGCTTCCATACAGTGGAATGAAAAACGTCTGCACAATAACCAGGCAAGGACTTCTTATTTTGTCTTAGTGTTTGGTTTTCTCTCTTTATTCTGTCTATGTGTTGTCTGGCCATGTGTCTGTCTTTCTGTCTTCTATCTTTCTGGCTCTATGACTGTGATTATGCTTTGTTTCTTAAAGTACATCATCTTATAAATGCCATCACATTTATTGATTAAATAGATGGCTTTGTTGGAACTCAGTTTTCAGTTATTGAATATGTTGGTTGGTGAGTATAGATGTAAACAAGCTTACAGTAAGTTGAGTGTGAATGGACAATTACAGGCCACAGCAATGTAACCAACTGATGTAGAGAACAATAAAGAATCTCTTACCTTTATATGTCCTAGTATTCAAGACTTCCTGTTACAATGTTAAGTACATGGCAATGTCATTCAGAGCTCTTGTAGGAGCTTGTCAGAACTCTCATTTGGTTGAAAGGGATGGTCATCCTGATTCAGAATTACAAAGGATGGTCCATTGAGGACATCCACAAAGAGGGAAGTAGGAAGGGTCCCCCACCAGTGTGGATACAGGGAGCTGGTTATGCACAATGCGGACATCTGCATCTAAGGTTACCTGGGTACAGTTATATCAGTACAGTCTGTGTTGCATTTAAAGTATGTTAGAGTCCCTTCCCTATGCTGGACACAATAGTATTAAAGTCCCCCACCTTTTAGCACAGTTTGCCCTGGAAGATGACAAGATAGACCAATCTAGGCCTAAGCACCATGCTGAAGTGCAGATGTCTGCAACGGAGGATGGGTTAAGTAAGTAAGCAAGTATATTCTGTATTTATCCAACTGCATAAAGTGGGTGTGGTTTACATGAAATTAAGCATAATAAAGCATTCTTGTTATAAACTTTTTCCTCATTGCAATCCTTGTTAGGTATTGCCAAATGCAGACATGGGGAGAAGGAGTCCAAAGTGGGTGCTTTTTGTGGAAGTCCTTTATGAAAGGCCCAGGCCAAATACATATAGCCTGAAAACCAGATGACCCTAAAGATTTTCTTTATCATTCTGTCCTCTCAGTATTCAGAGTAGATTTTTATTTGTGTCGTTGTTCGTTTTATATTAAGAGAATGTTTCGCTGTCTCTTTTCTTTCAGTATTCAGAAGACGCTTTGTCTGTTGGTTGTGTTGGCTGATGGCTTTCTCTACGTCTACAATCTGAATGCCAACGAAGGCGGTGAATGCAGCCTTCTCAAGCAGCACAGGTTATTGAATTGCCAAGATGCCAGCTTTCTGATGAATATGGCTTTGTAAGCATGGACTAAAAGTTGGTTTTTTGGAGTATTGGTCCACCGGTGATAATTCTAGCCAAACCTTACCTTAGATCATGTGAATTAAAGATGGCAGTTATTGACTTTGACTTGTATAGGAGTTGAGTAAATATTCACAATACGAAGCAAAAACGTTACTGTTATCACTTGCCACCTGGTTCGTGTTGAAGAAAGGCTAATTCCTTGAGCAGGAAGTTTCACAGATCAACTATTTTGTGTTTTGGGTTTGCCAACATGGTAGACATTTTAAACCCTACCATGCAACAGTTGTTTTTAATGATTGCCAGTGTTTACGAGTGTTCACTGGTATTGGCCATCTTCAGTTGTCAGATTAGCAGTATGTCTGGAACTTCGAATTCATATAGCATTAAATGTAAATGTTAATGGGTTTCCTTATTTGGCCCATTTGAGTTCAGCTGTGTAAAACCTCATTTGCCATTTTCTGATATTTTTGCATGTTGGCAAAAGTCTTGATATTAATAATATTTACTAACACATATGCAAATATAATTAAGAAAATTGAAGACTGTCACATTTGGAAGATTGGTGGCCTTATGTGCTCTTGAATTTGTCACGCAATCTGAAAACCGTCCAATCAGTTTGTGCGATTAGAAGATTTTCGGAGGAATTGGAAACTCAACACTGGGGACCCTAGCATCATTTACATGCCCGTAGTACCTTTCAGTTCTTCCCATCCGACCAACCCTGATTACAAGTCACACATACCCATTACAGAACTTGCACATGGTTTGAAAATCCATCAATTCCCCAATGTTTAACTGCCAAAAAGAAGTTAATTTTAAGTATTTAGGTGTTAGGTTCAAACGAATAGTCAAACAAAGTTTTAGAATTCTCATTTCTGTCAATGACACTACTATAAGGTTAGCTTTTTTCAAGTTCTCTCTAATATCTGTAGGTTTCTTATCTTTCGAGCCAAAGAGAGGTAGCATGCAATGAATTAATAGGAAGACTTGTTTATATATATGCAACAATTATTTATCTAGCCAATAAGTATTACAAATACGATAATTAGTTAATATTATCTGTGTAAATACATGCTAAGAATTGCTTGACTGTCAAGAACAGCAGGTCATGATGACTACTTTGTTCTGTTGTTAATTGTAACAGAATTGACGGACGCCAAGACATGGCTCCCATGACCGAGGTCCCTGGAGAACTTCACGGTGCCTCCGCAACCAGTGGGGGTGCTTCAGGGGGACCTGTCAGTTATGCCGCCAGTCTGCGGGCTGGACGTTCGCCAGGTAACTAGTTCTAGGGACTGCAATGCTCTCAGAAGATTTTAATAGCACCGGAACCCACTCAGAACATACTGTTGCACTTGATCTTCTTACAGTATGAGATCCGACCTGTATAAAAATTTGCAATTTTACGTACGGTGGTACCTTCTAAGGGGTCATCCATTTGGAATGTCTACAAAGAGAGGGATGGAGGGAGGGGTCATCCAGATGTGGACAAGAGGTACTGCCCAACTGAGATGTCCTTGTCTAAATTTGGTATGCAGGGTTATTTCAGTACAGATTGAACTAATTTCTTTCAGACAATGGACAGTCGGTACTGTGTTGGTTCTTTATCAATGGAGTTCACTGAGTGAGTGATCTGATGGATGTACCATGCAGCGTACAGATGTGTCACTGGCTACCAGGCTTCAGTTGTTGGATGCATGCACTACATTTGTGTCTACTTTTTGGCTAAACAATGAAATATTAATGACACAGATCTATGAGAACCTGTACATTTTAAGCTCTAAATGTAAATATCTGAATCTGAAGGTGTTAAATAATTATGGTTTAAGAATTTCTGGACGACAAAAATGTATTAGTAAAAGCACATTGTGGACACAATATGCTATTGTTTGTAGCTCTATGGTTACACTCTACAGCCAGATCCTCTACTTGTAACATCTATGCTCCTGACTTTACACGCCATGACGTAGTAAACAATACGAGCGTGTATTGCGATTTAGTTTATTATCATAAATGTTTTGTTACATTACATTACATTACATCAACTTAAACAGTGATATTAAGTTAAGAATGTCTGTGTAGCGTTGGGCCTATGAAATGTTCATTTATGATTCATGTGATGTTCATTTATGCTTCATTGTCACATGAGTGATGATGACCACTGATTGACCAAAGTGACTGGCAATATTTTATGTCTTAAAAATTGTTTGCGACTTTTTGTCCACTTTCTTGGCGTCTGGAGGCGCCACTGTGCATATAGGAAGGAGACTTGTTCTCTCTAATCTGTGGTCTTAATGATAGTATGGTTGGATACCAGGGACCATCATACAGTTAATATGATATATGGAGTCCCTTTGCTTGGCAGGGCAGTTTTAAAGTACAATTAGACCTAGAGTGGACACTGGATATTGCAAAAGGTGAGGGTAATGACAATACTGATAAATGGAGACGTGGAAAGAAGGATCCAAGAGGTAATTTTTGTGGATATCCTTTATGGTCAAAATAAAGGAGAGTTAAGTGTCTATTTACATGCCTACATACAGTCCCGAACAAGACACCAAGTGCCATGTTATAACAAGGTTGCATTGTGATGGAAGCACTTTCCTAAAGCTCGCATGGTATCGATGTTACTCGTGATCCTTTTAAATTAACCTGTGTTGTGACATTGTTCTTCGATGGCAAATCAAGTGTAGCATTATAATGACCTGTTTTTGGCATAACTAGGGAACAGTGTTTATGCACCTAAGTACTTACTTATTGGCTGTGAATGTGATCACATTATTCATTATAGCTATGTAAAAATAAGTAAAGTAAGTAAGTAAGAATATCCTTTAATAAACCAATTGCTAATTGCATTTTGGTGTACAGACAACGTAGTCTCACAGACTTATCAGACAGTCAAACATTCTTGGTCAAACCTCAGCACTGGCACACTTCTCTACCTTCAGTCACTACTAACTCCTTACATTCCTTCTCGTTGCCTACGATCATTAAGTACAGGTCTTTTTAGCTGAGCCTTGATGCAGAACCGTTCTGGGCTCACGTGCATTCCATGCGTCTACGCCCAAGGAATGGAATCTACTTCCGCTCTCTCTTCATATCGTTGAAATTCACGTCCTTCCTTCAAAGAGCGGCTCAAAACTCACTATTTCTCCTTGGCTCTGAGCACTTGGATATTTTACTGCATCTTCCCCTGGCGGCTGACTATCCATGCCTCAGATTCACATTTTTGTGTGACCTTGCACGCGTTACAAATTTAATTAATAATAATAATAATAAATCTGGACAACTCCTTGTTTGAATTCAGAAAAGGTCCAAAACATATAACCTAAAATTTGCACTCTTGGTGAAAGCTATTTCAAGATTAATGTTCCATGAGTGACTAGTTAACTTACAGTAGGTATAAAGTGAATACAATGAACATAGAGGTCATCTTTTCCCAATTATGTACAGGGGAGGGGGCTTATTCCCAGTTAAAACATCTAAATGTGGTATATAGTTATTTCAATACAGCCTGTGCTATAAAGCAGCAACCTCTGTGTAAAGCAGACAGTGTACTGTGTTGTATCAAATTAGAGTCCCTTTGCTGTATAATACAGTACCAAAGTACCCCACTCCGTTTTCCATAGTTGGGACTCTGAGATCAACAGTGTAGCCTAATCTAGGCTTAGTACCGTGGAGTGCAGTCAGCCACTAAGGGTAATCCCAGACGTGGACAAGAAGGAAGGAGGAAGTTTGGGTCACTGGGTGAGGTTCAGCCAGTTAAGGTTACATGTATGTTAATCTCAGTCTTGTACCTTAGCTAGTATAATTGACATGAATTCTGGAGCCTCTGAAAGACAAGTGTGCCATAGGACCCCTTCCCTTATGATAATCTTCGTTTATTATTTCAAACTGACATGAATGCAGTATGATTACAAGTCAAATATGAACGGATGATCACAAGTTATTACAGGAGTCGAATTTAACTGTATGGCAGCCATGCAAGGCGCCCATCACGTCCTACTGCTCATTTTACAAACGCCACCTGGCAAAAAAAGGCCAAGTTCACCTTTGGGAGGGTAGCGGGAAGTGATCCCGTGTCAATGCTGATCTTCTGCTCTTCATGCCAGAGTGTTACCATTCACCTAAACCCCTTACAAAGGCAATCTTGCTGCACCTACTCATACCTGTACTTTGTCTTCCTGGCAAGCTCTGAGAGAAAAGTATCAGTGCTGCACTGGTTGTGGAAGTCAATTATTTCAAACACCACAAAGTGCAAAGGTTATGGATTGGGGGGATCCTGAGTTGATGCTAGAAATATCCATATTGTGTTTGTTAGAGTCTGCGGGTTGCATGTTGACCCTTCATACCTAAGAATGGTCCACATCTGTAGTACATCAAAATTATCTTGACTTTCTGAAACTATATCTTATCTAAACAACCCGACAGCGCTTTTATCATAATTCACGATGAAAATGTTGTCATCAGGCCAATAGTCAACTCAACAAGTAATATATGTAATTGAAAAGTGACAATGATGAATGGGGAAGTGGTAGTAGTTGTGATAGTTGTAGTAGTTGTTCTGTTGTAGGTTGAGTTGCTGTCGTTGTGTAAACCAGAAGTCAGAACCCAGCAGAAGCAACTATTATATAGTAATAATAGGCCTATGAGACAGTCAACTTAGAAAACATGTCACATGCAATCAATGTTGTGCTGTCTCAATTGACATTTAACATCATATAGGCTACTGCAGAGACAGCTCACCTAGAACACTAAGTAACTGTTAATAGTACGTTGCAGACCCGGTCAGGTCCATTGTGCGCCTACATTCTATATTATATGTAACGGTGACATTGTAACCCTAAAACTTCATGTCGGTACGGGTAAAACCGGGTATACCCAGGTATACCCGCACCTCGTAATGACCCTACCCGCATCCAACCCGACCCGCGGAAACGCTGTATTCGACCTCACACCGACTCGCTGGTACGGGTCGGGTACTGGTAAACCCGCTGGTACGGGTATACCCGCAGACCCCTAGTTTGTATGTTCACTTGATGTTTCTTGCCTTCATACTTAAGGTGGTCCACATCAGTAGTACATGTCACGTACAACTAGACATGATTATTTATATTTATCTTGACTTTCTGAAACTAATTTTATCTACCGGGGGTAAACAAATGACGGCGCTTTTATGATAATGCACATGAAGACATTGTCATCAGTCAATAGTCACTTCAAGTCATATATGTAATTGAAAATTACAATTCAATGGGGGAAGCCTGGTTGCAATCTGGTAGGTCAGGGAAGCCAGATGTCAAGTTACAGTGGGTAACCAGAAGTCAGAATCCATCAGAAGAACTGCTGTAAATGTACAAGAACATCTCCATGTCCAGTTAAAGAGCCCTGTTCATTCATAATCACGTCTAGTTGTACGTGACATTTAACATCATATAGAATTCACTTCCTCCTTCTCTAGGCTCTACAATCCTCTCTGGTAGCATCTGTACCTCTATCTCTTACCTTAAAACCTTACTTTTCTCGTGGAGTACCTCACACTGGGAGCACTTCTGAAATTTTGCTATGAGAAGCACTTTATAAATGATCAAATACAATACAATATAGTGCAGAGAAAGCGAATTTGTGCGATACTTAAAAATACGCTATACTAAGTGTCCTAATACATACATACATAATACATGTAATTTATTCTGATTTGCTTATTTGTGCACTCTTCAAAGGGAACCATAAAGTCTTATTTACAATTCCATGTACTAAGTCAGTAAGTTTCTTCAGCTGTCTTAATCCTTTGAAAAATTTTGATTTTCAGAACTCCTCTCGCAAGAAGAGTTGAACCGGGATCACTCGTTAAATCCGTCGAGTGCCATCGAGAACTTGCGACTAGACGATGACGATGAATTTCCTCCAGTCACCCATAAATCTGACTAAGATTTATTCATTTGACACTTCCATATTTATTCTAATAAACACCTCGGCTTTATTTGAATTTGCGTAGAGCTTATTTTTTATAAACATCTACCTTAGGCATTCCTTTGAATGCTTGTAGACCAAACTTGTTATGACAGTAACAGGTGTTTATTGGAATACCTATTTGATCAAAATTCTCGAAGACCCTTATTGAAATATGGAAACTTATTCAGATCATGATAGAATTTAGGTGAACTAAATGCAGATAACCATATCATTCTGTACAATTTTCCTTTCCTATCTCCATTTTCCTATCTTCAGGAGACCAAGGAACATTAGTTAAGTACATGTACCATAAGTTTTAGTACCACTGGAAGTTTATTAGTAGCTAGGTTCCAGAGTAGCGTTACTGGAATAAGCTACTGATTACAGCGTGGTTTTATCTTGGAAATTAATGCCATGTCTCACTTGATATGTAATATAGGTAGGTGCCTTTTCAATTATGAGAATTAACCAACTAGCAATTGAACATATTTCCGCTTGATTGTGTTGGTTATGCAACCTGAGCATACTACAAAGTTTAATATCTGTTGCTTTTACTTCAGCTCTGTCGCCGACTTGTAAAATGGGCATTTATTAGAATAAATATGATATATATTTATATGTACATAAATATATTGAGTTATAGAAATAATCAGAAAAGCTGGTGAAGGATAGAAGAGGGTGTCATGTGGTGATTGTTTTTACGTAGTGACAATGCAATGGCGTTTTTATCATCAAAGTTCTGATGTTGTGATAAATTTGCGTCTTCTGGACCGTCCATGGTCTCTCACCTGTTGAAGCACGTTCCTTTGATGTCGAGATGATTTTAGACGTAACGCTGGATCAGTTTGCCCTTTTGGTTTGTGAGTGTGCTAGTACGTTAACAGCGTGTGGAGTATGTGTCTCTGTAGGGTGTGGATTTGTCATGCTTGTTGGTGCGAATGGGCTCGCATGACCGTGTGTTCATTTTTGTGTCTGACCATATTGTACATAAGCCATATGCCTTTCTATTGCTGCCGACGTTATTCACTTTGCTGGCTTGCTTTCGTTCCACTGCAACAGTTGCCAACCGGTTTGTTTAGATCATACACACGCGTGCTTCTGTTGCTTTGTCATTTCTGTGTAGTTTGAGCCTGCTACGTCTTAGCTGTGTGTGCTGTACCCACCTAATGACAAATATACCCCAAAGTCAGATACAGCAAGGTTTGGGACACACATAGAAAATATTCACTTCTGTTGATGTGATGTGTTGTAAGGATGGTCCAGTGTTTATATGCACAGGTAAATGCAAATGTATGTATATATTATCAGAACTGGTTATATACGGTTTTTGCATTGTTCTTCAGGTACTGTGAAATTCATTTGTGATGCCAATGACTAGTAACATGCACTTGTGTAAGATTTTGAGGAGAAATGTTAAGCTGTGTCAAAATTGCTTTCTTGCAGTTTGTTGTGATACAGTTATGTTAAAAGTAAGGATAATGTTGTTGATGATAATAAATATTATTGCGTTTCATGTGTCATTTGTCGGCCGCGTGTCTCCAGTCAAACAATGGCATGTACAGTTTTGTTGTGTACACAAAAAAATATTAAAAACTTTTGGTGTTGTCAGTTACACATATCAACCAGTTTTCTACAAAGTATGAAATTAAGTTGCCGAGTTTAACCATGAATGGTTTTACTGAGGTGTATTTTACATTTACATATTATCACCAAGTGATAATATGTAAATCTACACGTTTTTCTACAGCGACCGTATGGACTTGACCATGCTCATTTTTCAATCAATATTCGTTTATTCTGTATTAAAGATTGTCACAGACGTGCAGAGATGGGTAACTAATCGATTAGATGCTAATCGATTAGCTAATCGATTAGACAAACAGCTAATTCTAATTCTAATCGTCTGAAGCTAATTCTAATTCTAATTGATTAGCAGCTAATTGGAAAATCGATTAGCTGATCGATTAGATGTTTGAAAATTAAGCTGAGAACGCATTCACTAAGAATTAGTTTATTAATATTGAGTTTGAAGAATATACTTACTTATTTATTTATCTGAAGGCTGTTTCAAACTTTAATTATCTGGGCATGGCTCTGTGTCCATTCTGCTCATGTAACACTGAATAATTTTCACGTTTTCGTGTTCTTCGTCTCAGCTGCCATGGAACTTGTATTTAGTTCTGCTGGCTACGTCGTAAACGCTAGGCGCAATAGGCTAAGTGATGCACTGATTCAAGATATGATAATTGCAAAATGCAATAGTGAGCTTATGCAGTAGCAATGTCAATAACTGCAGCATGTATTGACCGATGTGGTGTTGCCTGCCGGTATGTGGACTGTTCTCACATATAAGAGTTTGTAATAAGCTACAGATTTAGGCATTGTAATAGGCTGCAGCTTTATGTATTTTAATAGGCTACAGCAAGACTGTATTAACTTGTTGTGCTTTGATTAAAATTTGACAAATTCATGAAGGAAATAATTATATACACTGTATCAAACTATCGATATCTAATTCTAATTGCTAATCGATTAGCTGCTGATAATTCTAATTCTAATCGATTAGCTAGAAGCTTTTGCTAATTCTAATTCTAATCGATTAGCAAATTTGAGGAGCTAATTCTAATTCTAATCGATTAGCAATTCTAGCTAATCGTACCCATCTCTGCAGACGTGACACTTACATATATGACTTGATCGGGTGAGATCCTTCACCACCACTGCCTGTTTCAATGGTTGCCATGCCATTTCAGGTCCCTTTATGGCAATGTTCAGGTTACAATCTCGTCATTCACGCTCCATTGAAGAGTTGTACGCACCCTTTGCTGTGACCATTTGGCATATTTCTGTTAATTGACAACAAAAGGTTAGCATTTTGCTTACATTTCTTTCTACTTCAGCTGCTAAAAATTCTAATTTGTTTAATTATGACTTACATAGGAGCAACTTTTTCAGTAACAAATGAAGTCAAATACGCTGTCACTGATATATCATATTTCCAGAGGTTAAGTTTGCCCTGCTAGTGCAGAAACTTCGTTCGAGATTTCTGCGCCTGTGGCCAACTCAGCTATAATGAATGCACTGACCGCACACTGTCAGAGAGAAGATGAGACGGAGAGCGTACTGAGGGAGAGGACTGGCCACCCAACCTCGTATGCCAAGGCCAAGAAGATGAAGTCGCTATTACTTCAATACTGACCTCTCATGCTAGCTCAAGGGACTGCTCTTCTTCTAAGGTTGATGAACATTGTTTCCAATCATTGCTGAGTCATGGACATACAGACTTCAGCCTATAATTTTCATCCCTGTGGTACCATTTTCTTTCTGCTTTCCCTGGTTGTTTCTTACCAGTCCCAAAAATGTGTGAACGTTTTCCTTTTTTCAAGTTTTAGTTCTAGTCCTCAGTTTATCATAGCCACCTTTGCTTTACAAGTGCCACCAACCCCCAACCAGTTTTTGGCAACCTAGTGGCATTTTCCGGTGATTTTCATAGTGTTGTTGAGTGCACAAGACACTTCACATGCAATTGCAATCAAAAACGTAATCCATTGCAATCCATAAATTAGATAGATCAGAGAAACTAGAAAGCCAGGGTAGCTTGACAGATATAAGTCATCAGTTGAGACCTGAATGACATCAAAGATTTTACAGACCGAACTGCACTGGGCAGTGAATTTCAAAGCTTTGGTCCAACGACCGAGAGACCAAAGAGCACAACACTGTCCGGCTTGGGGCACAGCAAGGGCTGTAGTGTCCATTGATTAAAGTTCAATATCTTATGAGAGGTGAACATGGGACATGGCTGGTTAAAATACACATAGCTCTACAAGCATGTCCACTTGGGACCATATATGACCCATATTCCATATGGAACCTGTAGAGAGCGCATTTGGGTACCACATAATGTTCATATTGGCAGGGACTTTGTGAGCTATGTTGCAGATTTTTATAAAATGCTTTATAGATTCATTGAGAACAATCTAAGAGTATTAAATCACAAATCACAGAAATCACAAAATCACAAGAAAATCATATTACAATAAAACAGACATGCATGGATCTGTGAGAGTAAGGTTAAATTAAGAAGAAAGATCGGCAATAAAATCAATTTAATAATTGTGACCACATCTGAAAAACATCAACATTACAAAAAAATCGTAAGTTATCATTATTCTATTGATCTGGTGTATTTTCCTTTATTATTTTATTAAGTATTTTAGTTTGTTATAATTTAGACAAACTAAAATACTTTGTAATCGAATTTTGTAATAACAAAAGATTAATATATATTATATATTAATCTTTTCAAAAGATTAATATATATTATATATTAATCTTTTCCGTATTTTGACAGCCTACAGCACAAAACGCGGGTGTTAATAATAATGTATGTAACGCCACAAAAGTTTAAGTTCAATTAAATTAGTTGACAGATTATTTTGTATCATAGGTCATTGGATTGTTCTGATCCGATGTTCCCGCAGTGCGTTTCAATAAAACACGTACTTACATACTTACACACAAGCAGTCCATCGCTGGTTCTTTAGACTCACTACGCTTTTGTACTTCCGGAAAATCTTGGGCATATTCTTTTGCTCCGGAGAACTAACGTAAAATGGTAGGAACGAAATTAATCCGAAGTAATCTTAAAATATTCAGCATTATTAAATAATATCAACATATTTTTCTTAATGCACGCATCCTTGAGAATTTATAAAATTTGTTTTTGTAAGAATTGATCGTGCCAAATGTTGTGAAAACCACCCAAAACTTTAGCGTTCACCATGCTTCTTTCCACCAGGCCTTGCTACGTCAATGCTCACAGAAGAAAATCTGACTTAAAACCGTTATTTGTTTTAAACTGTAAAGATAATTAGTTCACTGTTTAACGCATGAAATATTAGTTGTATTTAGCGAAAAACTTAATTTCGCCTTCGTAAAGAAAAACCTACATCCACGTGAATCGTCCTCGACGTTTTACAGTCGAACGCATAATTTACGTGATATTATTTTATGGTTAAATAGCAATTAGCATTGTGAGAATCAAACAGTCTCATTATGTGTTATTACAGTGTTAAGATGATATGTTGCACTTGAAATTAGATTGTTTCATTAAATCAAGAGCTGAATTTGTGTAAAGCCTAATCTTGTCCTGTAAGTTGGGCTAACATTTAGTATCGGGGTGCGTGAGCTTATTGGCGTTTGACATACGGTATCTTTTGGCATGCTGCGTGGAAGGTACCATTTTTCTAATGACAACCCTGACCCTAACCGACGCGAAACCTTACCCTAACCGACTCTCACGGCGTATAACCTGACCCTAGCCGACACTCACAAAACCACACCGATTCTAAAATGCATCCCCAGTTGCCAGGACTAACCAATGTATCGTTCAAGTATAAAAAATATAAGATTCAAAAATAATGTCCGTTTTGTAATTAATGGGTGTTTAATTTTAATTGTGGTAAATTCTTTTTCCAGACTAAAGGTACGTCAAGCTTTGGAAAGCGTCACAACAAGACGCACACCCTCTGCCGCCGCTGCGGTGGTCGGTGTTACCACATTCAGAAGAAAGAATGTTCCCGATGCGGATATCCTGAAAAGCGCATGCGCAAGTGTATGTTATTATTTTCTTTTTTCTTTAGTTGTTTAAAGTTAATCTTTGTATTTTGTTGACGTGTTTCAAACAAACAGAGAAATTCTGGTAGAATTTTATTGTCCGGTGGTGACTGTGACCATAGTAAACAATATGGCTGCCCCAGACTCCATTAGGAATAGAATGCTGCGACCTCCCAGTCCCACAGTCCACCACTTTGCTCAAGTAAGTAAGTACTGAGTAACATAGTGAATAAGTAGCGTCACAAAAACACTGTATAGCGTTAAAACATAGGAAGGAAATGTCAAAATACACATCCTAGAACTGAAACAGTCAGACTTCTCCTTAAATATTGTGTTCTTGAACCATTACTTGCTTACTTGAACAGAACTTGTGGACTGGGAGGTCACTGCACTCTATAATCTCCTATCTGTGGTCTACATATTGTTTATTTGTGCTTGGTGACCACCAAAACTTCCTCTTTTTAAAATGGAGACCAATCCCGCCATTAGTTCGTATTCTGCTTTCACTGCCATAGCTATAAGCAATTAGTAACTTTTCCAGTTATTTTCAAGAAGTGTCAAAAGTTAAAAAAATACATGCCTGGAAGAAGAGAGGCAGCTGTGGCTATGTAGTGTTGCAACTTGTTTGTTTATCCTTGGCGTGTACAGGTGGATGGCCAGTCCTTCCATTACCGCCTTATCTGCCCACCCGTAATGCATAGTCAGTGTACCTATTTTGTTACCTAGTTCTCTATGGTTGCAAGTACAGTAAGAATCTTGTAATATCTTTGCTCTGACGGCCATTTGAACCTCCAACCTGTTGGTTGATGGTCCAACAGTCTGAGCAAGCTAGACTAGCATACAATGGTCTCTTAGAAAAATGTATTTATGATGTGTTGTGATGTTTTAATGAATTCTTTTGATTTGTTTTATTTTCAGACAATTGGAGCGAGAAGGCCAAAAGGCGACGGACGCAGGGTGTTGGCCGTATGCAACACTTGAAGAAGGTGTACCGCCGCTTCAGGTAAGTTTTCTTTTTATTGTAACCTGTTAACATCAAAGGATTTGCAAAAACAGAAGTTCTGTTTGCAGCTAAATATTTTATGTAGAGCTAGAGTCAACTTTGTAACCTTCAAGTCAATTTAAACTTGTTAGCAGAGTTATATTATTAAGCATTTTATTTTTAAGAAAACAAACACTTCAATGTTGTTTTGGTGTTGGTTTATGACGCTGCATCGTTTTAGGTTCAATACAAAGCACCAAGGAACCCATGTTTGATATTAACTGCATAATGTAAATGGCAGAAATTTTCAGTGCGACCTGAAAACTGTTAGGAAGACTTGTTCACTGGTGGTTAGATCAGATTGATAAAATTCTCTCCCTATCATTGTCTAGTATAGTTTGGGACCAGCATAGGCTGGGGAGTAAATTGCAAGTACTGCAATGCTTTGGCCCAGTGTCCAGGACTTTAGTTACGTTCATTGCCAGCTAAGGGGCTAAAGAGTGGGAAGAAATGCCTCTATCCATTAGGTATTTAGGGATGTGGGAGATTAGCTGTAGGTACGAAAAGTGCAGAAAGGACGGCAGCTTATTCGCTGGTGCATATGCAGATCATATCTGCAAGAGTCACAATGTTGGGTCAGTTTAATTGACCAAGTAGTCCAAGGCAAAATAAAATAGCCTGAATTTGTAAGATGGCAAGAGATCTGGACAGTTAAATAATATGTTGGGAAGTTTTTACGATAGTGCTTATGAATGCCTCTAAGATGTGCTTGAAGATCAAACCCAAAAACTTATAATATTGAGCTTATTTCCAAGAGGTTTGTACCTGTCTTGCTTGAAGTTGTGCAACATTTTCTAGCATACTTGGTCACTGACATGTATTACTATTTGTACAAGTTGATGGACCGCTGGTACTTCAGATTTTTTAAATTTTGAATTGTACACGTGTGTAGATTTCAGGTATGGATGTTAATTAAGTTTTCATTATTGCCAGTAAACCATTTGATAAAGAATAAGAAATTAACAAAAGCTTTTAAGCATTTCGTAGTGATTTTTATATAAGTTAGTATTATATTTGGTTGTCTAAACGCTTTGTGTATTGTGCTGTTTCAGGAATGGATTCCGTGAGGGAACCGTCGCAAAGAAAGCAGTCCAGGCTCCAGCTGCCGCTACCCAGGCAAAGTAGAGAGTCATTTGATAACTAAAAACGGGAAAACTTGATTCTGAACTCCGTAATAACTGAACAAGTCTTTGTTTTGGTGGCTGAACAGTGCTTGGCTACGATTAGAATAAAGTTTTCACCCTACAAACATCTGTGTTGTATGGATCTTTTGTTTTTAAAATCATTATGTTTGTGATTGTGCATCTGCAAAGTCCTGTAATTTGCACTGGAGAAACAATTTAAACTAAGAACAATTATTGTATGCATCAGCATTTGAACACATTTAGGGTCATCCATTGTAGCTCTCTGCCAAGATGTGGGGAAGGTTTGTCCAAATGTGGAATGGGTGAGGAGGGTTGTGCCAGATGTTTTGCATCTAAATTGACATCTGGTTCGATCTTCATGCACATCCTGCTGGCAGGGCCGGTTTAACCAATAGGCGAACTAGGCGGCCGCCTAGGGCGGCACGCTTCTGGGGGCGGCAGAAAAGCTAAATAAAATGTTTGTTATTTTTAAAAAACATGGCCGGCGTTTTGCCACCATTCATTAATAAATGAATACGAAAATAAGAAGCGGCTTCAAACAGACCACAGACATTTCGAAATCTTAACGTCAGTCATGTAGCACGTCACGCTTATGCCCTTAACTAGCCTATCGCAAGTTTGAAGTTGCTTAATTACTAGCGACATATTTGAAATGAAACTGAGACCGATCATCAGCAATATTACCACTACTTCGATTTTTCCCAAGATCTTGGTTTTTAATCCGAACTTCTAAAATGGGGTTTTCTGGAGACCTTGTGTTTTCACTTGGGTTTTCTTGTTTTACAGAAACCCTGTTTTCATTCAAAGTTTAATCAATTTTTGTTAAAAACATAATTCATGTCAAGAGAAATCTATAGCCTAGTGCTAGTAGGCTACATAACCTGAAACTAAAGTATTGAGTGATCGAGGTCAATAAATAGTGCAATATGTGTGCAAGCATTGACATACTAGATTTAAAATATAGTTTAAAATAGTTACAAGACGCCGCATATTTATTCGATTTGACGTCTTCTTGACACTTCCAGTTTTTGTGGCTAGTAATGAGAGAAGCTTCTCGAAGCTCAAAAGAAATATATTTGTGTAGACCTACTTCCATGCTGCAAGAAAGATTTGTTGGACTGGGCCTACATTGTCATTTTGTCAATTGAACATGATAGGCCTCTTGCTGGAGACATTGAACTGATAGAACTCTTCTACATTTGCTAAAGTGAATTATTTCTACAGACTTCGTAGAAAGTTCGTACGTAGGTAGGATTATGACTTAGTACACGTAGCTGTAGGATTTCTTACAAAGTGTTCAAACGAAAATGTGCACTGTCTCATTATTTAATAGGCCTGCATGTATTTACATTTTAAATTCCCATTAAACGTGTTACATAGGCTACATAGCTAATGCAGTTTGCAGACTGTTACTGTTATTATGGATAACTTTTAACTTAGTTAATTTAATATTAATTAGTTATCGCAGTTACCGGGGGCGCAGCGCGACAGGTTCGCCTAGGGCGGCAAATACTCTGGCGCCGGCCCTGCCTGCTGGGATTGTGTTGGGAGTGCCTCTCGGTAGAAATCTTGAAGGAGCACTATACACATTTTATGAATGAATGTTTGTTATTTATGTATGGCCTGGGACAGCAGACCATCTTGTGTTGCATTGAAGTTCCTTTACTGGATGTGGCAGTGTCAAAGTATCCTGTGGCACAGTTTATCTTTCAAATTATGCTCCAAACTGCGATTATGAAAAATATGAGTGCCAAATTTGGGGAGGTGATAGAGTAAAATTCTTCCACCCTGTTTAAGCTGTCTTTAATTAAATGGCAAAGTTGAACCATTCCAGCTTATTGGGTTAATAATTTAAATGGAAACTACTGAAGTAAAAACAGTTGAAAGTAAATGTATTGACATACAATTTAATAGTAGAGTAATTAATGAATAACAATTGCACAATTCCAACAAAGAACATGTACATGTATGAGCACAGTTCAAGCAAGATATGTGGATCACAGTGTTGGTATGTTCAGTTTACTTGTCTTCGGTTTTTAGAAGAAGTAGGCTATGATGCGTTACATGCCGGGGTAAGTGGGGCCACCTTCGTTCGAACTAGACAAATTGTCGTTTTAGACAGGTTGTGTTTTGGCATTTATATACATGTATTGAGCAATGATCCTAGCTAGATGCTGCCGATTCCGATAAATTCCTTTGTTTAATAAAATATGTCTTATCTGTTCAGGGTATGACTGAATTACATGCGGCCATATGAGCACAAATTACTGGTAGGCTACATAAATCTTCAAGTGAAACTGCAACTAAATCAGTAAAGTCACCATTCAAACTGATATTTGTCCAATATGTACAAAGTCATAAATTAAGAACTATAAAAATAACAGCCTGGTACAATGATTCATATAATTAGGGGTTAATTTGACCCTGGAACGTCTGAAGATTACATGTAACAATTGGTGTCCGTGGTGTACTGAGAGTAGATCTCGGTGACAATTCGTTTGAGGTCCTGGACGTCTTTGCCCTTGAAGAGATCAATGGCAGGGTAGAAGTACTGCGGCAGAGATCCTTTATCGGTGAACGCGTGCAGGTGGCGGATGCAACCAATGAACCTTTCGCTCAGACGATTCTGAATCCATGCGTCTGAATTCGGATTGGCCTCGCATTCCCACAGCCAGGCGTTCTACAAGACAAAACCGACAATAAGTCTCTAATCCAATATCAGAGGGAGAGCAAATTGCGATTCAGTTGCGAACCACTATCTTCGGTGCACAGTTCTATCCTAGTTCGCTACTGAGGGCTACATGTAGTCTAAAAGAAACTGGGTAAACTTGCGCTTTAGGGGACTTTGACAGCGGACTTTGAACATAGCGATGTGCCAGAAAATCGGGACCCCTAAAGCGCAAGTTTACCTCCGAATTTTCTCAGCACCACACGAAGTCGGGGCACCAAGCCTATTTCTATCTGCGCTATATCAAATTACGACCACCAGAGACAGATTGTTAGGTCGGTTTTGGTGCAAGGTTAGAATCTGGGGTGGGTGGGTCAAGTCGAGGAGACAGCTAGGATGGTGCTTCGATGGAAAGCTCTCGATCGTCTTAAAGTCAATGAAGTGACTTGAGAACTTTGGGGTTATTTCTTGGTGTTTTTTTAGTTTTGGTGACTTCACAGGCCAAGACCAGAGCGTTTTGGGGGTATTTGTACAGGTTTCATTTGAAACGAGTCGATGATCTAGAAAAGAGAATTGCAAGAGTCGAATTTGAGTGACTGAATGGTGAGAGAGGGAGAGAGAGACCATTCTCACCTTCAGCATATAGCTGGACAGTTCTTTCTTGCCCTTGACCTTTGAGTGGTGGAATAGCGTCTTCATGATGCGATGCACCTTCTTCCTGCATCCCTCGTCCTTGTCGATGTCCCGGACGAGAAGCTTCTCCAGTTCAGCGAAGCTGAGCAGCCAGAAGAAGTTTTTCTTGGCGACTATGTTGATGCCCTTGTCCTTGATCATCTGGATTTTGTCTGTCGAAGGCCACTTGGCTCCGGGTCTCGGCCAGCCGATGGAATCTTTGAACGGAAGTCCTGCTTCAATGACCACCGCGAAATCGATGTCGACGGGAATCGTTTCACGGCCGTCCTTTACGTCTGTTGTCATCGTAAGAGCCGGACCGTGAAGCATTCGAGACAGCGTCATGTCATCTACAGTGCATTACAGGAAATAATATACGCCAACTTAATTCAGTCAGACAATTACGGCTATAAGGCTTATCCTGGCATCAGTGATACCGTCTTTAACAAAAAGGAACCGGAACACCAGCATGAGGCATCATGTTATGTAGATAAATGCTGGATGAAAATAATGTAACGAAATGTTCCTGCCAAAAGAGAACCGGAACTTCAACTCCGTTCCGGTGAGTTCTGGTCCCAAACGATCCCTGCTTGGCATCCAATCATTGTTTTAGCTGTATACCGGTACACAAGATTTTGGCGCGTGCATTCGTCACTTAGGCTAACCCCTTGAAGGAAGGTGATGCATGACGTGTCTAACAGCTTTTCTCTACTATCTAGTCGCTTTCGATGAATAGCTGGTACGTATCACGACTTGGAAAATTCATCCAAGTGGGGAAAGACCTGATTCATGCACCTATAGGGAAAATTTCTCCTTCCACTACAATTCACAGCATGCCCTCTATAGCCTAGTGTTCGAAGGACGGACACCGCAGTTTAAATGTAGGCTACCTGTTAACAACTGAATTAAGTTTAAACACAGACCTCTGTGTAACAACCCTGACAGAATGTCCACACTCCACACGGAGTCCATATAGGACCATATTCACATCACATTATAATGGGCAACGTAGGGCCCATATGGGTGCCATCTAATGCTCATTGATATGTTGGCCTGGAATGCTTCATTGTATAAACATCTACGGTTTAAAGTTTAAACTAAACCATCGAATTATATCTGGCAAATGATATTTTCAACAAATAATCAGATACTGTAGGCCTATAGCACAGATACTCTAAACCAGAACTAATTAGAAATAGTTTTCATGGTTTCGATGGGTAATAATAGGTGCAGGACACTAACCTCTTGATCTTCCATTGTTGTTCAAAACGCTGAACAACAAAGCCCGAAATTTCATTTTAACAAGAAAAGGTATCAGGTATCCTTGAAACATAAATTCGTTGAGATTCTGGTTGTTTCCAAAACTGTCAGTAAGTTCTAAAGGAACGTATCCTGGTCCTGGAGGCTGCAAAGGAACGTTTGTTGGAACGACACGCAAATCCTGTCTCGCCGTTGCAACGTCATTCTGACTCGGATCGTTAAATCCATAGTATAAATTTGTTCCTGGAGCCCACTTTAGTTTTGCACCAATGTGGAATGGAATGCTGAAGTCAAACTCATCCGCCTTTTCCACTTTCAGACCTTGGTAGTAGCTTCCAACAGACGTTGCGTTTTGCCTGTAGTGACCGTCTATGTCGTGAACAGCTTTAAGAATCTCCTGTACTTTTGGAAGAACGTTAGCCACGACGCGTTTGGTTGTGCTGCGAGCAAGCTGAACCTCGTCGATAAAGAATTTGTTCAGATCTGCGTTCATCATGTATGACGCCATATTTGAATCAAGACACGAGCAAAAGAGATCGCAACAGAGTTTTATCTTCGAAGTCGGTAGACTACGTCAATGAGCAACTCACGGGTTTGACAATATTGAACAATTTGCAAAAAGGTTTGAATTCATATAACGACGCTGTTTTGAAGAGACCCAAACCGCAATGCTATAGCCTATAGGCCTGTTGCTGTTCATACAATCGCTATTTTGTTCTATAGGCCTACTATGATCGAGTCGGAGCCTTGAAGTTGAACTGCTTTAATAATGTCGCGACTGTTGTCCATAGAAATGTTCTGCAGTGACTTGGCGACTGAATAGCTAGGCTAAGCTTGCGCAAGAATAATCACATGCCACGTGTATAGCTGTGGAAGGCAACGGTTTTGCAAAAATGACCGATGCACACTCGCTTATAAATGCTGGAAGAGATGTCGGATTTCCCCAAACGAACAGAAGACTTAGGCTACTGGTTATTTATAGGATTGGAAATTTTCAATTCAGATTACGGTCACTGTATGCAGCTGGTCAGAAGGTTTTAGACGGTTTTGGTTTGATTTATGGTTATAACAACCACTTACAAAGACGCGCCACCGTTCGATACGAAATTCGCGATATTCCTGTTGTTAACAGGAAAGCACATTGTGATGATTCGATCTTATCTATAGTGCTTATTAGGCAAAAACTAGCCTAGAGCAGTCTTCCCAAGGCTAGAGTCATAGGCCTACGAGCACAAACAGCTGGTATAAGCAAGAATCAAAATGTGCATAATTATTAAGACGTCATCATGTAACAAAATTAGGCCTGCCACTAAAAAATGTTGGGGCCATAGGTGTCTTATGGCTTCTCACTTTACACGTTGAAGGTAAAATTGGTTGGTGCCCGAATTTCTCACCTATCATGGACATAAAATGTCAAAAAATCGATATAACCAACGTATAAGAAGAGGAGCACTCCTTTAAGCTAGCCCCGAGGCAGCCATGAACATGAAGTGTTAGCGACTTAATTTTTTTAGCCTCGGCATATGAGGGTGGATAGCCAGTCCTCTCCCTCGCATGGGTCGGTTGGGACCAGAACACACCGGAACGGCATTCCGGTTCTTTTACGACCAGTGCCGGCGCCAGGATTTCAGGTTGGGGGGCTAAAGCTCCAAACCTTCCCTTTTGTCCCCTCTTCCTTGTCATTTGCAGTGATTTCCCACTTTTGGGGGCTGAGCCGCAATTAGAGGGGCTTAGCCCCTAGCCCCTGGCGCCGCCCCTGTTTACGACCCGAAAGCCGTACCAGTAAACATTTCTAGATTAACATGGCGCATGAACTCCCTGAAGCCGGCGTTCCGGTTCTTGTTTGCATGCAGCAGGTCAGAGGGTTATAGATGGTTTTGGTTTATCTATGGTTGTAACCACCACTTATAAAGACGCGTCACTGTTCGATACGAAACTCGCGATATTTCCTGTGGTTAGTAGGAAAGACCAAGAAATGATTCTTATCTCGTGCTTACTAGCTAGGCAAAAAAGTTAAGCAGGCTTCCTTAGGCTAACAGGTGTACGAGTATCGGCGCTACAACTCGCTGCTGTCAGCAAAGTCGATAATTATGTGCATACAAAGGCGTCACAGCTAAAGGCTTAATTGCCACTCGAAAATGTTGGGGACCATAGGTGCATTTTGACCTCTCACTTTACACGTTAAAGGTAAAATTGGTTGGTGACCGAATTTCTCACCTGTCGTCATGGACATAGAATTAGGTATTAAATATTCGATATAACACTAAGTTCGGGCATTATACGGAAATAGCATGCTTCTCTAAGTTCTGTTGCAATCTATGCAGAGCCTTACACACATGTATATGTCCAGTGTTTAAAGTGGTGTGGGAACGACGTTCCCATGCACCTCTCTCGAAATTTTTGACTTGCGTTTCCTATGCTCACCATGCAATGGAACCATGATAACACATGCTTTCCAATAAAACTCGTCCTTGGAGTTCTCACTGCTCACCCAAACCACTTTAAGTCTTTAACCACTGTATATGTCCATACGTAGGCCGTGCGCGTGTGCGCGTGTACGCGTGTTCAACAGCCTATCACGGCAATTAGGTTAAGTGGCCGTAGAAGAATTGGTTACAACATTGGCGACTGGGCCGACAGTTATGTTCGTCAAAGTCCCATAACCAGATGCACTAAAGACCCGAGGTTGAACACACATACAACACATTTAATAACCGTTGTATAACACTAAGAGACAGGTAAAACAGCGAAACGCAGCCTATTAACTAAGAAACACAGTGGTCATATTGAACCTTATTCATAGGCTATATTCATAACTCGCGACGACAAAGATTCGCTAAAATACCAGTCAACGCAATATTGAACGCATCAATCGGAAACAGAAATCATCTAGGCCTATACTGCCTACGAGTAGAAGCAGAAAAAGACCTGGAATCAAACCCAATTCAGGTTTTATACATGCTACTGTAGACTCATGACAGCAAATCAGATATTATAACAAGTGTTCTTCAAACATTTACATCTACGAACAACTTTAAGCAGATTATCAAGAAAACTCAAACCAATAGTTATAGCTGCTCTATTCGGACAGCATGCGCTACTCGATCTGAAAGTTTCGCGACAGATTTGCAGAAAACTGTCGCAATTGCGAAAATCAATCGGTTGAATATTCTTGCTGGCTACTCAGTAGCCTACTCATGACTGCAATATTATTATTATTGCATGGCAATGTGCATCGGCAAACCTGGTAAGACAAGGTTTTGGCTAGGCCTAGGCCTACGTGTCAAAATAGCAGCGACTAGTCACCGCCACGAGGCATTTTTATATATTGTAGTCTAGGTAAGTTAAATCTCTATGTTAGTATTAAAATTTCTTAGGCTATTCAGCAAAACAATACAAGCTGTTAAAACGTTAACTAATCAGCAAAACTTAAAATTCAGGCTGCTAAAACGTTAATCAAACATGACCCAGTTCAAAGCGTACACACTAAACAGCCGTCGTCATCTGCAAGCATTGCTAATATTCATCATCATGCTCCATCAATTTCTTCAGCATCTGTGAACTTGTTTTGAACTTTAAACGAGATCATAAATTGCAGACAAAAGTTCCAAAACGTTGATCACAAGATTTTCTAAAATAAAAGTGTGCCATGAGAAAATTGTCTTCTATATGTCAGGTAAAATGATCACTGAAGTCGCACAGCACTTCGATACCCAAATGATTTGTGCCTACATCAAGCACACCGTTCACAACAGATTAATACCTATAAAAGGTTACATAAAAGACAAAGGTCTTTGTCTTAAAATGAATTTCATTTGTGAACTACTGACCACACCGGAGACAGCCAAATGCCGCAGTCAGAATTCCACAACAGAACCTCATGTTTAGCCTACAGGTCAATGTCTGCTGTATGTAGGCCTAACTATAATTATTGCTATTTCATTCGATATCACAGCTATAAAAGTCACATAGGCATTTAAGCATTTGATCAATTTACCAATGATAGTAGCTTCTGCAGAGGTCTTTATCTTAAATGACGACATAAAGATGCACACGGTTAATTTAAAACGGTTGAAAGCAAAACAGCAGCCCTGGGTCAAAGTTCACAGCCCCGTCTGTCATCTCCTCTAGACTTCTTGCGCTTTGAAACGCTTCTGCGAAGTCTTTCCATTAGATTCAGAAATCGCCTTCCTAAGCTGTTCCTCTTTCCGCCCGTTTCCATTCTCGTCTTCTTCTTCCGCTGGAAGGTAATGTCATCTACCTTCCTCAGGTGATCTATCTCCTCGTAGACTGGGATGATTTCATTTAGGGAAGACGAAAGTCGTCTTCTTCCATGGTAAGATAGCGGAAGTCCCACGTTTTGACCTTCTCCTACAAGTTCATCAACTTCTGGGTACAGCTTTGATGACTTTTAATCGGACTCGAGACTGCGACCCTCTCCTTCGATTTCTTTCCACGGAGTGGCCATTCGGCAGGTGGTCTTTCTATATGTGACCTCTCCATAGTTGGCCTCTCCATAGGTGGCCTTTCCATAGGTGGCCTCTCCATAGGTTGCCTCTCCAAGTCGCTCCAGTTTCCAGGGCACGCGTGCCAGTGGGGTAACTAGGGTTTCGTGCGCCCGGGGGCAAAAATTTTCTTTCTTAGTTCCGCCAAAATTTCTGATGACCTTTTTTTTGTTGCTTTTTAGCTATTCATGCCTAATTTCTTACACAAAAAACACATTTCAAGCCTAATTTTGCGCCCCCTGTCCTGCGCCCGGGGCGGCCGCCCTCTGCCCCCCTCGTTACGCCACTGACGCGTGCCCTGGAGAAAGTGAATACTGAATCGTCCGACCTTGACAGCTCTAGACGACGGACTCTTTATGCATTTCTTCATAATGATTCTTGTATAAATTAGTATTAGATTTGGTTGACTAAACGCTGTGTGTATTCTGCTGTTTCAGGAATGGATTCCGTGAGAGAACCGTCGCAAAGAAAGCGGTCCAGGCTCCAGCTTGCCGCTACCCAGGCAAAGTAGAGAGTCATTTGATAACTAAAAACGGGAAAACTTGATTCTGAACTCCGTAATAATTGAACAAGGCTACAAGGTAGCAGAACAGTGCTTGGCTACGATTAGAATCAAGTTTTCACCTTACAAACCTTTGTGTGTTTAACGATCTTTTGCTTTTAAATCATGCTTGTGTTTGTGATCGTTTGTGCAGCTGCAAAGTCTTGTAATTTGCACCTGAGAAGCAATTTATACTATAAGAACAATTGAACGCATCGGTATTTGAAGAGATGTACGGTCATCTATTGTGGATGTTTGCCAAGAGGTTGGAAAGGGTTGCCCAAATGTGGACTAGGGGAGAATGGTTGTGCCCAGTACAGATGTTTTGTATCGAGTTTGAACTTCATGCACATCCTCTGCTGCGATTGAGTTGGGAGCGCCTCTGAGTTAGACATCTTAGAGGGATACTATACAGATTTTATGAATGAATGTTTGTTATTTCTGTATGGCTTGGGACAGCAGACCATATTGTACTGATTTGAAGTTCCTTTACTGGATGTGACAGTGTCAAAGTATCCTGTGGCACTGTCAATCTGGTAAATCAACAGAATAGCATGAGGTCTTCAGTACATATTATGTGACGCCAGGGTTCAAAACCCGTTACATGTCGGTTTCTGACCTTTTTATTCAGTCCTATTCTACGATTATTCTGCTTCAAAATACTTTTTACAGAATGAAAATATCTTTTTTCTAACTGAAGTTATGCGCATTTGATTCTTTCATTGGCATAGAGTGAGAAAATAGAATAAAACGGTTCGGAATATTCATGTCATCAAAGTGCTCAGCAACCATTACTTGATTATTCTGCAATTTTGCTGTGCAATAAGGGGCTATATTCTGTGTCGAATAAAAATAAACTGCATCAAAATTGGATTACTATGCAAATTACGGCAAATTCACAGGCAACTGCTGAATTGAATATTCTACATTTTTGACCCGTCTTGCCTATTTCAGCTTCTAACTCAGTATCTAGGAAGCGACAAGAGACAGGTTTTGAGCCCTGGCATCAAATATATGCTGTGGAAAGTGCTGATTAAATCGCCGGATGGGAGGATAATGCTATATGTGGAGAAGTGGAAAGGGAGCGTCCAACGTTGTTAATTTTGCATACGTCCTTTGTGGACAATACCTTAACTCGTTTAATTGAAAAACTGAACTGAAGCTAGCATATACATGTAGAAACAGTTCGATGTGCCTCTTGTATGTTAACACGCAACAGTATATATCTGTTATGCTGTGCAATGCGGTTCCAAAACTGTTTTGCTATGAAATGTCTAATTGTCCATAATCCATAAATAAAACAAGTTTTCAGTGAAAGGAAGAAATTTAAAAGGCCAACAGATTGATTAAGCTATTGCAATAGCAGTCTATTCACATACATGTAAAAACCAATGCAAACCCATTATTATTAAAATTCAATGGATCATATGGATTAAGGAGTTCTGAAGTTAAGCACTGCAATGTTTAATCAAGTGACCAGATCTGGAATTTTGGATTGGAGACAAGTGGTTGCTTTCAAATTATGCTCCAAACTGCAACTAGGAAAAATATGAGTGCCAAATTTGGGGAAGTGGTAGAAAGTAAAATTCTTCCACCCTGTTTAAGTTGTCTTTAATTAAGTGGCAAAGTTGAACCATTCCAGTTTATTGGGTTACTCATTTAAGTGGAAACTACTGTTCAAAGTAAAAGCGTGTGTTTGGTAATAATAACAGTTCACAGTTGCAAGTAAATCAAATTTAATATTACAGTAGGCCTAATTAATGAATAACAATTAATTGCATAATTCCAACAGAGTACGTGGCCATGTGTAAGCACAATTCGACATATGCGAAGTCATTGTGTGGATCACAGTTTAGCACTTTAACTGAAGCTTGGTTTACTTGTCTTTGGTTTGAGAAGAAGTAGGCTATGGCATATTACATGACAGGTTCAGACGGGCCACTTTTTTCGAAATAGACACGTCGTTGTTTTTTCCATTTATATAATGGTTAGATGCTGCTGATTCCGATTAACGCCTTTGTTTCTGGTAATGACTGATAGATGCAGCCACATGAACACAAATTACTGGTACATAAATCTCCAAGTGAAACTGCAACTAAATCAGTAAAGTCACCATTCAAACTGATATTTGTCCATTATGTACAAAGTCATAAATTAAAAACTCTTAACAATTTGTTAACAGTCTGGTACAATAATTCATATAGTTAGGGGTTAATTTTACCCCACCAGAAAACGTCTGAAGGTCACATGTAACAATTGGCGCCCGTGGTGTACTGAGAATAGATCTCTGTGACAATTCGTTTGAGATCCTGGACGTCTTTGCCCTTGAAGAGATCAATGGCAGGGTAGAAGTACTGGGGCAGAGAACCTTCGTCGGTGAAGGCGTGCAGGCGGCGGATGCAACCGATGAACCTTTCGCTCAGACGATTCTGTATCCATGATTCCGAATTCGGATTAGTCTCGCATTCCCACAGCCAAGCGTTCTACAAGAAGAAACAGACAATTAGTCGCTTATCCAACTATCGGATGGAGGGTAAATTGCGATTAAGTTGCGAACCACTATCTTCGGTGCACACTGCACAGCTCTATCCTAGTTCGCTACGGATGACTAGTATAAAAGAAACTGAAGCATCTTTCTGATCCATCCTAGCGAGAATTTGACTGGCATGACATGTTATGCAAATCTCAGAATTTTCTCGGCGCCACGCGAAGTCAGGGCGCCAAGCAGAGGCGAAAATCTATACATGACTTTGGGGGGCGGACAGATTATATGCGGGCCGGCCTTTGGGGGGGGGGACAGACTGGTTTAAGTCAAAACTTTGGAGGGACAGTCCCCCTCTGTCCCCCCATGATTTACGCCACTGGCGCCAAGCCTATTCTATCTGCGCTATATCAAATTACGATCACCAGAGACAGATTGTTAGGTCGGTTTTGGTGCAAGGTCAGAATCTGGGGTGGGTGGGTCAAGCCGAGGAGACAGGTGCTTCGATGGAAAGCTTTCGATCGTCTTAAAGTCAATTAAGTGACTTGAGAACTTTGGGGTTATTTGTTGGTGTTTTTTAGTTTTGGTGACTGCACAGGCCAAGGCCAGAGCGTTTTGGGGGTATTTGTACAGGTTTCATTTGAAACGAGTCGATGATCTAGAAAAGAGAATCACAAGAGTCGAATTTGAGTGACTGAATGGTGAGACAGGGAGAGAGAGAGAGACCATTCTCACCTTCAGCATATAGCTGGACAGTTCGTTCTTGCCATTGACCTTTGAATGGTGGAAGAGCGTTTTTATGATGCGATGCACCTTCTTCCTGCATCCTTTGTCCTCGTCGATGTCATAGACGAGACATTTCTCCAGTTCGGCGAAGCTGAGCAACCAGTAGAAGTTCTTCTTGGCGACCAAATTAATGCCCTTGTCCTTGATCGTCTCGACCTTGTCTCTCGACGGCCACAGGGCACCAGGTCTCGGCCACCCGATCGAATCTGTGAACGGAAGTCCTGCTTCAATGACCACCGCGAAATCGATGTCGACGGGAATCATTTCACGACCGTCCTTCACGTCGATTGTCATCGTAAGAGCTGGACCGTGAAGCATTCGAGACAGCGTCATGTCATCTACAGTGCATTAAAAGAAAAGATCCATCAAATCAAATCATTTATTTCTGTAACCATCAGAAGAGAAAAAAGAACAAATGAAAGTTGTAATTGTAATTGTAATTACGACAATTTCTAGAGCATCGTCGGTAGCAAGATATACTTCTAGGATGCTTTACACATATACACAATAGAGAGTGACATGGGGAATTTCCCGCGGGGAAACCGCGGTAACCGCGGTAAACCCCGCGGTAATGGGGACAACAAGTGCGGTACTGCCGCGGTAATGGGGTTTACTCTCGCGGTAATACCGCGGTAATGGGGAATGAGCCAGCAATAAACCCGGGTGATGTTAAGAACTTGAGAACTGGTAAGAAGATTTTTTTATTTCCTGAAGCCTACTAGTCAGAAATAGTCAGGACTTGGTCAATGCAAACTGTCGATAAGATAACAACAGACTAATGCAGTCAGTAATATAAATAGCTTTGTATGCTACAAATTTTATTTTTAAAATTTGAATTGGTGTAAACTTTTTGCGGGAATGTGATGTCGTCCTGCGGGGATGGGTTGGGGACGGGAAGAAAACCCGCGGGGATGGGGCGGGGATGGGGACAAACCTTGTGGGGATGGGGCGGGGATGGTGAAGACTTACTTGTTGCGGGGCTGGGATGGGGACGAGATTGTCTCCCCGCGTCACTCTCTAATACACAATGTCAATTGTCAGCACAAATTCTAAGAGCTTGATAGCAAGCACAGTTTTAAATGTTTTTTAAAAACATAATAGCTTTTTATTTCCTGGATAGCTGCGGGAAAACTGTTCCAGGCACGTGGGCCAGCGACCCGAAAGGCCCGATCGCCCGCTTTCGTTTTTGTTGCAGGAATGAGAACATCAGCGGACTTTGATGAGCGCAGCCGTGACCTGTTGGAGTCATCGATAGTGGCCTGATGTTGTCTGCGAGAGAGTGTGGTGCGCAGTTGTTTAGACATTTTAAGATTTATGCACCAGGATGCAGAGTTTGATGCGCTCGCCAACTCTCAGCCACTGAAACTCGCCTTGAATTGCGGTTGTAATGTGGTCGTATTTATTTAAATGCAAGACAAGACGAGCAGCAGCGTCGATGACCGCCTGAAGCCGAATGATACTGCGCTGTGGCAAGCCAGCAAAGGCGACATTGCAGTAGTCGATTCGGCTCAGGATTAGACTTTGCACGAGATGGCGAGTCACATCCTGTGTGAGAGACCGCGAAACAGACCTCAGCTGTCTCAGGATTCCAAAGCTGGTCCTCACAAGACCTGTGATATGTGACGTCATTGACAAGTCACTGTCGAGGAAAAGACCGATCGAGACTGGGACTTTGTTCTTTGGCTCGAAACAAGAAGGCAACGGTTTGATTCACTACACGGGGGCCCAGAAGGGTCTATATTGAACTTAATTCAGTAAGACAATTAGGCCTATGATGATGATGATGAATGATGATGATGATGATGATGATGATGATGATGATGATGATGATGATGATGATGATGATGATGAGTTCTCTGCCCAAAGGCTGGTCCATTGGCTTTTATGCCACCCGGGGATGAGATGAGTGAGGTGGTTTCCCGTTGCATTTCTCACGGAAAATTGTGGGTGAGCAACTTGTCCTAGGTCGCTACGCAGTGGCTTGAGCCTTGAGGTAGATTCGAACCCTGCGACCCTCCGGTTACAAGGCACAGAACAATATTGAGGACATACCGCTACACCATCGCGTCCCACAATTAGACCTATGCTCAAATTAATTCTGTAAGACAATTAGGCCTATAAGGATTATCCTGGTATCTAATCATTGGTTTAGCTGTATAGGCCTACATAAGATTTTGATGCGTGTATTCGTCAGTTAACGCCTTGAACGAAGGTCATGTATGAAGTATCTAACAGCTTTTCTCTAGCCGCTGGCGATGAATAGTTGGTAGCCTACATGTCACGACTTGGATAATTCATCCAAGTGGGGAATGGCCTGATTCACCTAGGCCCTAGAGGGAAAATCTCTCCCTCCACTACAACTCGCAGCCTGCCCTCTAGTATTCGAAGGACGGACACTGCAGTTTAAATGCACCTGTTAAAAACTGAATTAAGTTTAACCACAGACCTCTGTGTAACAACCCCGACAGCATGCCCACATGGAGCCCATATAGGACCCATAATCACATCACATATGGGGACCGTAGAGCCCATATGGGTGCCATCTAATGCCCATTGAGCAGGAAATGCTTCATTGTATAAACATCTACGGTTTAAAGTTTAAACCAATCCATCGAATGCCCTCAGCTGTATCTGGGAAATGACTTTTTCAATTAAGCTTTATACTGTAGGCATATAGGTTATAGCACAGTCTGCACAGATACCCTAAACCAGAACTAGTTTTCATGGTTTCGATGATTAATAATTATAATAGATATAGGACACCGACCTCTTGATCTTCCGTTGTTGTTCAAAATGTTGAACAACAAAGCCCGAAACTTCAATTTAACAAAGAAAGGTATAAGATATTCTTGAAACATAAACTTTTTGAGGTTCTGATTGTTTCCCAAACTGTCAGTAAGTGCTACAGTGACGTATCCTGGGCCCGGAGGCTGCAAAGGAACGTTTGTTGGAACGATACGCAAATCCTGTCTCGCCGTTACAACGTCATTCTGACTCGGATCATTAAATCCGAAGTATAACTTTTTTTCGGGAATCCACCGTAGGTTTGTACCGATGTGGAATGGAATGCTGAAGTCGAACTCATCCGCCTTTTCCACTTTCAGACCTTGATAGTAGCTTCCAACAGACGTGGCGTTTTGCCTGTAGTGACCATCATTGTCGTGAACAGCTTGAAGAATCTCCTGTATTATTGGAAGAACCTTAGCCACGACGCATTTGGATGTGTCGCGAGCAAGCTGAACCTCGTCAATAAAGAATTTATTTAGACCTGCATTCATCATATACGATGCCATCTTTGAAAATGGCACGAGCAAAGCAGATCGCAGCAAAGTTTTATCTTCGAAGTCGGTATACGACTATAGCCTACGTCAAAGGGCAACTCACGGATTCCACAAGGTTGAGCAATTTACAAAGAGGTTTGAATTCATGAATTCGTAAAACGACGCTGTCTTGAAGAGACCTAAACCGCAGTGCAATAGCCTATAGGCCTTTTGCAGTTCACACAAAAGCTATTTTGTTCTATAGGCCTACTATTATAATAGAGTCAAGTCTTGAAGTTGAACTGCTTTAATAAAGTTGCAACTGTTGTCCATAGAAATGTTCTGCATTTGGAAACAGAATGGCTTGCCTAAGCTTGCGCAAGAATAATCAATCACATGACACGCGTGTATATCTGTGGAAGGCAGCGGTTTTGCAGAAATGACCAATGCACACTCGCTTATAAATGCTGGAAGAGATGTCGGATTTCCCCAAACGAACAGAAGATTAGACTAGCCTACTGGTTATTTTTAGGATTGGAATTTCTATTCAGATTAAGGTCACTGGAGGCAGCAGGCCAGAGGGTTATAGATGGTTTTCGTGTTATCTATGGTTATAGTAACCACTTATCAAGATCCGCGCTGTACGATACGAAACTCGCGATATTTCCTGAGGTTCGTCAGAAAGCCCGATGATGATGAATAACGATATGATGATAAGATTCGTGCGATGGTTCTTATCTCGTGCTTACTAGGCAAAAAAGTAGAGCAGGCTTCCGTAGCAGTGGCGTAACTTCATATTCTGGGCCCCCCTGCAAGATTTTCAAAATGGGCCCCCCTCCATACAGCCGATGACAATCTGATAGACAATTTTATGTTTCAAATTATCGACTCACTTTTGAGGCATACATTTTAATGATTTTAATTTATGATATTTTATTTTATTATTAATTTGTAATCTTATGCCACAACTAAAAATTGTTTTCGATTTGCATTAAAATTGATTAAAATGAGTCAATTTTACATCGTTTTTTAAGTTCGTTTTGTAAATCCTTCTTTTTCCGTCGTTTAGCTGCTCCACTTAGAGGCTTGCTAGCCATCATTAGTACAATTTTTTATTTTTAAATCTTAAATTTTGTATTGTAATCCGATCTAATGTTTTGTTGTTATATAATTTAAAAAATAGTAATAATAATTTTACATTTTTATATTATTAAAAACTATTTTATTAATCTATTTAAACAAACTTTTTAAATAAATATCAACAACGATGGCCGACGGAAACTTGGCAATGAGACTAATGACGTCAGCATAAATCAAAGACGAAAAGTGAAACTAATTGAGTGAATTAACTGCAAATTTCAACGTCATCTGGCGATTATAGTTTGCCTTCGAGTCACTGCTCACTAGCTTAAATCAAAGCCTAGAAAAATATGCGCCGACCGCGCATCAATAGTAATATTCCACATCATCTGCCTGCCTGCATGATTTATTGATTTTACAAGGCTAAGGAGTTTACAAGGAGTTTCGGTTTCCGGCTTTCTGCTGTGCATTTATTAATTAAAATAGTTCATTTTTTCAGGTTTGAAAATGGGCCCCCTTTTACCTGGGCCCCCCTCAGAAGCGGGCCTGCGGGCCCATAGTTACGCTACTGTTCCGTAGGCTGCAGGTGTAAGAGTATAGGCCCCACAAACCGCTGCTGTCAGCAAAATCGAAATGTGCATACAAAGGCGTCAACATGTATGATGTAGCTAAAAGCTTGCCACTCGAAAATATTGGGGCCATAGGTGCCTTTTGGTGTCCAATTTACACGTTAAAGGTACAATTGTTTGGTGACCGAATTTCTTACCTGTCAAGGACATAGAATTAGGTAAAAATCGATATAACCAAGGTAATTGCGTTGCGAGCAAAATGGGAATAGCACGTGTCTCTTACAATCTATGCAGAACCTTACACACTTGTATAATATGTGTCCATGTGCAGAATGTTTGTGTAGGAGTGTGAGTGAGTGATCGAGTGTGTGTGTGTGTGTGACTATGTGTGTGCGTGTAGGTGTGTCTGCGTGGGCGTATTCACTAGCCAATAATGGCAATGAGGTGTAAGTGGAATTGGGTATAAAACTGGCGACTGAGCCAACAGTTAAGGTGCACTATAGACTGTAGACTAGAGGTTGAACAACTTACAACACATTTAATAACCGTTGTATAACACTAAGAGACAAGTACAACAGTGAACGCAGCTTATCAACTAAGAAACACAGCTGTCACATTTAACCTAACGCATATTCATAACTCGCGACAAAGATTCGCTAAAATACCAGTTAACACATCAATCCAAAATACAAATCACCCACTGCCCAAGAGTAGAAGCAGTGATCAAACCACATTCAGGTTTTAAACATGTTACTGATGAATGATGATGATGTTAGACCTATACTTTAAACTCATGACAGCAAGACAAATAACGACAAGTCTTCTTAAAACATGCTACGAGAAACTTTAACTTAAACAGATTATATCAAGAAAACCTTAGTCCGTAGTTAGTCTACTCGGACAACATGCGCTACTTAGGGCCTACTCTGCAGGTATCGCTACAGATTTGTAGAAATCGATCTGTGCAATCATCAGTTTGCTGATGACCTTCAACTGTATTTGTCCTGTCGACCTGAGGATTCAGTGGTGTGCGCGCAACAAATGCATTGTGCACTTGAGACGGTGCATGACTGGATGTCTGCCAATCGTCTTAGACTCAACCTGAGCAAGTCACAGTTTACATGGTTCGGTACAACACGTTCACGTTGTAGGATTGATAAAAATGCTCTTGCATCGGCATCCCTTATTGGACAGTCCTGTAATGTGGTGAGGGACCCTGGGGTGCTTCTTGATGGTGGGCTTACGATGGCTGATCATGTGTCACATATCTCCAGGATTAGCATGAGCTCAGGCAGATCCGAGTTATACGGAGAACGCTGTCGCTAAGTGCTGCGGCTGTTACTGTTACCTGTAACAATTTGCGACCTGTCAGCTTGGTGTTGTGAATAAACGAAATTGATTGATTGATTGATTGATTGTAGTTAATACACTTTCGTCCTCACACGTCTTGACTACTGTAATGGGGTCCTCCTGGGCCTCCCTGAGTTCCGTCTTCATCAACTTCAGCTCGTTCAGAATGCAACAGCCAGACTTCTGGCTGATCTACCGAGATATTCACACATATCTGACTACATGCGACATGAGCTCCACTGGCTTCCAGTTGCTGATCGTGTGCAATTCAAAATTGCTACGTTGGTTTGGAAGGCTACGACTGGTACTGCTCCGGACTACATTGCTGAACTGTGCCTTCCAGTTGGCACTCAAACTGGTCGGCGGGCTCTCCGGTCTGCCTCGCGAAATGACTTGATGATACCTTCGTTTCGAACCACCACCTGTGCTCGTCGGGACTTCTCGATTGCGGCGCCACGATCTGGAACGCTCTTCCGCCGTCTGTGCGTGCTGCACGCGGCTATATGGTTTTCTCTCCAAACTCTTAAAGACGCATTTTTTCAGCTGTTTGATGGCCACGTGTTGAGCGCTTCTGAGAGACTCTTAAGTGGCGCTTATAAATGTTTTGTTACATTACATTACATTACTGCTGCCAATCTTCGCCATGCAGTCAACCATGTGGTTAACTGCACGCCCAGAGACCACCACGAGAAGGTGTTGGCAAAGGTCTCCGTAGTCCATTCATTGCAGCTCTCAGGCAGTCGAATTTCATCCCCAATTTGGCATTACCCACAAAATGTCCAATTTTATAAATTTATTAATTTGAGTAATTTCCTTTTACTTGGATGGAAATGCAAGACATGAGAATATGTAAAAGGAGCAACAGAAAGCATAACGCACAAGTATTGGCCAAAGACTGAGCGAATGAGTGAATGAAAACACTGCGTGTGAGAGTATGATTGAATGAGAGAGTCAAGAGAGAGCGAGCGAGCGAGCAGACAAGACAGCGATATTGACAGAGTGAAACAGAGACACAGAGTTTGAAGATTGAGAACGAAAGACAGGGCTAGTGATAGAGGGACAGCAAGCGAGACAGACAGAAAAGGAAAAGGGCAGAGGCAGAGACAGAGACAGAGACGTGTACAGATGTAAATGGATAGATGGATAAATAGATAAAGATAGATAGATATAATGGATGGATGGATGGATGGATGGATGGATGGATGGATGGATGGATGGATGAATGGATGGATGGATGGATGGATGGATGGATGGATGGATGGATGGGTGGATGGATGAATGGATGGATGGATGGATCGATCGATGGATGGATGGACGGATCGACAGACAGGCAGAAAGACAGACAGACAGACAGACAGACAGATAGATAGATAAGCAAACAGAGACGCAGACAGACAGACAGACAGATAGGCAGAGATAAGCAGACAGACAGATAGATAGATAGATGGATCGAGATACAGACAGGCAGATAAGTAGACAAAAAGACAGGCAGAGCAATTAATAGTGCGATGACGAAAAAGAGCAGTTAGGTTTACAAAAGTGCAGTTAGGTTGATAGAAAGTTAATTGAGCATGAGACTAAAAGTAAGATCGAGCGTCTGAAAGCGAAAGAATATTGTAGCAGCGGAGAAAGTCCTGTGAGGTAAAAGGTATACGGTAAAAGTGAGCGAGAGATTGAGAGTATACACGAGGCTTAGATTTACAGTCTCTGCTTATTCATTTTTGCATTAAACGTCTAATAACGTTTAATAAAAGACAACTATAATATAGGCCATTACGTCAAAATGGAAAATAACACTGCCTGAGAGACTGCAATGAATGGACTACCCAAATGATGTACTTCTTGCAATGCTAAGGCCCTACGGAGAAAATGTGATGCATTTGGCCCATCACGATTCTCGTGAAAGCAGTTGGAAGACAGTTCTGTGTTAACACCCAACTATCTTCGAACTCCTTCATCTCCCCCATTTCAGTACTGATTCATTCAACAGAAACAGCAGATCTTGCTGTTCATAATGACATCATGTGCTTTATGGAAAAGGAACAGCCCTTGCCCTTCTAGAGTTTGTAGCAGATGTCTATACCTACGGTGCGCCATTCTCTACCTAGATCAATTTAATTGGAAATTATTCATCTTTTGAATTGTTAAAATAATAATAATCTTCGTTCATTATTTCAAACTGACACACCGCAGTATGATTACAATTCATAGTAAGAACGGATGATCATACGTTATTACAGGATTCGATTTAACTGTTTTGGCAGCCATGCAAGGCGTCCATCATGTCCTACTATTCATCTTACCACGCCATCAGCCGAATGAAAGGCTGATTCGACCTTTGACGAGTGGACACAGAATCAAGGAGGATCCGCGGATCTGAAACTTACGTTTACCGCAATCGCCGAAAACGACCTAAAGTAAGACAACAGTAGGCTTAGTAAAAGGCAGAATAGAAAACGAGAAGAAGACAGGGCGAGAAACAGACAAAAGAAAATAGAAAAAAGATTTAGAGTAAAACTGAATGTAAGGCAGCGACACAGAAGGGAAAAACACAGAGAATACACTGAAAACGGTGGAGATAGAAAGTATTAAAGTCATCTAACCTAATCTAACAAAGTGGGTTATATATTGCCTCTGACATAAATGATGGTCGCTTCAAGTCAAATCACCGTCAAATTTCGTTATGCAATGGAGACGCCATGATTATTCCTATAAGTAAGTAATTTTTTATTGAGAAGCACTAGCAAACGCACAGCACTGTACATGGCAAGATTAATACATTCAAACAAACAAATTATATATATATACAAGCAAAGAATTGAATGGGAGAAGTTATTATATATCAGGGGAACCTGTTATAGGGAGGAAGAGTTATAGGGCTAGTCATAGAGATAGAATGAAGAGCTGAGAAACCAAGTTGAACAAGTTGAGTCTTAAGTTAAAACTTACTTAGTAGGCCCCTAGATACTTAGTCCTTCCGGTGCAGGTCTGCACATCGGGCAACGCTGAATCTCCTCCACTCGTCTCTGTCCATCGCCAGGTCCTCCTCAGCCTCGTTCCACGACATCTCCAGGCATCTCAAGCCGTCTCTGATGGTTTCCTGCCAGTTCAAACAGTTCAAACATTTCAAACAGTGATGTATAAAGTCGTAAAGCAAGAGAGTGAGACAGCTGACAGCAGGAAGAGAAAGACACGGAAGAGGATAGATTGAAAGAGAGAAAATAAGACGTAAAGTCTTAGACGGAGTGCTAGACCTAACACGCAGAGACAAAGATCTGGAGTAAGACGGATTGTATATTACAAGGCGTAAAACAGACCGAGACCGAAATACCTCCAGTAATTAGTAGACGGACAAAGGGTAGACCTAGCTTCACCTTGACTAAAATGGATAGTAATGATCTTTTTGAGAAACAATACATAAAGTGAACAAAGAGATAGAGTACGGCATAAAGGAAACGGATACTGCAGGGACAGAGAACGACTTGGAGGTTGACAGCTGCTAACACTAAAAATAAAGAATATCCTTTAGAGTATGACAAATATCAAGACGGAAAACACAGGGACGCGAAGGTTTAGAGTAGGACACAGTACTACACCAAAGAATAGACACAAGGACCTAAGAAATGAAGAAAAGAACACAGACAGCCAGACTTAGGACAAGAGAAAGAGAGCAGAGTACACAGAGGCAGACAGACAGACTGACCTAAGACAAGAGAAAGAGGAAAACAGAGGCAGGCAGATCTAAGGCAAGAGAAGGAAAAGAACACAGCCAGCCAGACCTATGACAAGAGAAAGAGATAAGACACAGAGGCAGACTGACCTAAGACAAGAGAAAGAGGAAAACAGAGAAAGGAAAGAGAATGAGAGAAAATAGAGTCAGACGACCTAAGAAGAGGGATAAAGAGAGAAAATGGAGAGGCAGACAGACTTAATTAATACAAGAGGAAAAGAAACAGCAAAGAGGCAGACAGACCTAAGACATGAATAGTCCTACGTGTCATCTATATCTTACTAACTTGGCATCTTGCAAATGACCTGGAGATTTTCATCAGCAACCAATCTATCGGATTCATCGGAAACCTTTGTAAAAACTCAAACTAACCTATAGCTGCTTCCATGAGAGTCGGTCAACTGGATCGTCGCAGTCGCTCCTGTCCGGAATTCTGATCCTTCGAGTAAAGAGCTTCATCCTGCCATTGGTTGTCGGCATCAGAGGTCAACAGCTAGCTCGCCATGTCAGAGTAGCACTGTCGCGTCGGTGCCAAGCCTTACGTATTTATAAATTTATAACCGTCAAGTAGTATATACCGTATATATTTACTTAACGGTTATAAATTTATAAATACAATAAATACAATACAATGACCCGAAGAGCTGACATAAATACAATACAATACAAGGACCCGACGGTAACAGAGCTGACTGACTGACTGACTGACTGACTGACTGACTGCCATGACGAACGGTTCCAAAACTACCCCAAGATCTCTAGCCTATGAAACTCATGCTGACGGTGCCATAGCGGCACACGTGTCAGGGATTGACAGTGCCACATCTGACAGAGCTGACACGGCTGCCAGGATGGACGGTGCCAAAACTGCCGGAATTCTCTGGCCTGTGAAATTGAAGCCAGGATGGACGGTGCCACAACTGCCGGAATTCTCTGGCCTGGTAATTTATGTCAGGAAGGACGGTGCCAAAACTGCCGGAGTTCTCTGACCTGTGTAATATATCAACATGCTGGTGCTGTGTACATTTACATAGTGCCTTAATTGAGTACTCTTACCATAGGCGCCGACTCTCTGGGAGCCTTGGGTTCGAATGCACCCAGAGAGAAAGTTCAGTGGGTGTGTCGTACCCAGAAGAATTCGGACCTACTGTACAATAAATTTGCAAATGTTCCACATAAGACAGGCCACATACACAAATTTCAGAACATGTAAGCAGTAACGTTGCACAACTATACTGGTCGCCGTCATGTGAGTTTAAACTACTTTTATAACCACGTAACCCTTGACAAGAAAACATTTTTTTTCTCCGAAAATGCGCTAAAACTCATATAAGGCAATGTAGAATATTAAACGGTCTCCAGAGGTAGAACCCATGCACCCAAAGAAAAAGTCGGCGCCTATAGGTTTAATTAAGTCGATAAAACATTGTAAGGAATGCAAAATAGCAAAATAGGTCAAAATCGGGGACCAATTTCGGCTTACTTGACGTCACTGTGGTCTGGCTTTCTGAAGCTCAAAAGTGCCTTAATCGGTAGTCATCATGCATTCTATTTGTGTACCAGTCAGCAGCTTTGCTCACGAGCGACTAAAGTAACTGATCAATGCTTTGTTCACAGTGACAACAGCGCAATAAAAGTCTCCGAATTAGAGTACTGATACACCTTAAGGTCACCTCGTCTTATCCCATCAATCAATCTCGGCTTTCCCCCTCAACATTTCACCCTTCCTATCAGAGAGGGAGACGATTAGTTATATTGCTAATCGATTAGAAATAGAATTATCTACTGAAATTTGCTAATCGATTAGAATTAGAGAATTAGCAAAATCAGAGAGAGGGAACTCCATTACAATTATTACTGTTTAGATATTCTTATGCTATGTTTAATAACGTACGTTAACAGCTGTCAATAGGCGTCGCTAGTCGTTCCAACTACGAGAAGCGCCATCTGATGAAGGATCTTTGCGACATCTGACGACGATAGTGAACAACTGTCTAGATTGACAACAACAAAATAACAGAGATGTTAGCACGTCAGTGGTATAATAGAGGTCACCAACAGAAACTCACCTCTGCTGATTGATCCTCTCTGCTCTCTAGACCGGCTTGATTTCTCAGTCCCTCGGGCAAGGACTTCTAGGGTCCAACATCGCACCTTTGTCGTTGTGGGTCCTTCCTCTTGGAATGACCTTCCCCCTCTTTACGCTCTAAGATATCGGCTGGGGTCTCTCCCTCATCTGCCCGCTGTTTGAAGACTTTTTACTCACTTTTTATCCAGCACTACTTTTTATCCAGCACTACTTTTTATCCAGCACTACGACAAATATCTGACCCATCCTACGAAGTCACCAAAACTTCACCTCTCGCTATCTCTCCACAGGTCTTTCACTCGAAACTGAAAACACTGCTTTTGACAAATCCTATCCTGAATCCAACACTTCTCCCTGCCTACCTCGCCGTCTCAACACCAAACACCACCCAACTTAGCCGCCTGCCTGTCTGCCTGCCTGACTATCTGGATTTTGACCCCGCCTATCGATTTTGTTTTGATTGAGCGCCTGGTTCCCGCGACTTCGCTTTTGTGGGCGCTGTAGAAGTTCCGAGTTTACGATTACGATTACTCGGGGCTGTCACACTGAGAATGCCTATGAATGGCTGATACTGTAAGAGGCGCTTCACAAATTTTCAAATACAATACAAAGTCTAATTAGACTGTGAGGCATTTAATTCTTGTCTATTAATTATTAGGCGAACCCCATCGGACCATCGGACCATCTAGAAAGTCGTTATTCAGACGTGGTGAAGCTGCTCAATCCAGAAGCTTTTGCCTATGTCGGCCCCTCTAGATGGAACCATCTTCCGTATAAACTGCGACTTTGAGCTCCTCAGCCTACCTCTTCCTCTGTAACGGGAACGCCTGAAGACTATATCTTATTTGTTAGAGGCAGCAATAACCTGGGGCCTGGAGCGCCTCTGAATCTTTGAGTGGCGCTATACAAATGTTCAATTACAATTACAATTTCTATCATTATTATCTAGCTATTCTTACACTTGTGTTTCAGTTACGCAGAGGCACACATACCAGCAGGTGTCGTTCCAGCTGCGAAACACGCCATCTGCCGATTCTGTTGAAGGACCTTTGCGACTCCCGACGACGATAGTGAAAGGCAACATAACTCCAACAACAAAAGACACCAGACAGGTTTAGCATAGCCATATGGTATCACAGAAATCAACAAACCAATCAATCGATCATTCAATCAATCAATCAATCAATCAATCAATCAATCAATCGATCGATCGATCGATCGATCTATCAATCAATCAATCAATCGATCAATCGATCGATCAATCGATCAATCGATCGATCAATCAATCGATCAATCAATCAATCGATCAATCAATCAATCAATCGATCGATCGATCAATCAATCAATCGATCAAGCAATGGATCGATCAATCGATCGATCAATCGATCAATTGATCAATCAATCAATCAGAAGAAACTATATATATCTTCAAGATGCATAATAGAAATCACAAAGTCTTATTAGGCCTATTTCGTGTCTACTATAACATCCTCAGTTCACTCCATCTAGAAAGTCGTTATGCACATTTCCATAACAACTTTCTAGATAATCTTACGCTTGTGTTTCAATTACGCAGATGCACACAATGTCGACAGGTGGCGTTCCAGCCGCGAGAAGAGCCATCTGCCGATTGAAGTCGATTCACCAAACGGTTCCTTGCGACTCCCTGAAGGGAAATGGTTGACCGACAATGGAAAGCATCAAAGAGGTTAACAGGGCTGTGGTGGCTACTGTTCTACAAGAGTAGCCACCACATCTAATTAATAGACGGCGAGGCATTTTATTCGTGTCTATTAATTATCAGGTGAACGCCATCAGTCCATCTAAAAAGTTATCATTTAAAGTTATGCACATTTTCATAGCAACTGTCAAGATAATTCTTACGTACGCTTGTGTTTCAATTGCTCAGATACACAGTTGTCGACATGTAGGCCTAGTGTCGTTGTTCCAGCCACGAGAACCGCCATCAAACGCTCTTTGCGACTCGCTACGACGATTGTACAGGAAACTGTTTTTGCGATCGCTCCACAGAAAGTGAAAAAGAGCAGACAGTTCTATAAAAGCCACAGTCTAACTAGACTACAAGGCTTTTAAATTCATGGCTATTATTAATTGAACACAATCGGGTCAACGGATTACGAATTTACGATTTATGTGTACGACTTCAAGGCATCGATCGCTGGCTCTCGTCTACTAAGCTGTTCTTGTTGTTATTATCCTGTTCGTGTTCTTGTTAACAGCGCTATAGAAGTCTTTAGAATAGCCTAAACTAAATTCAAAAACACTGATCAGCGGTTTTTGATATAGACTTACCTAAAAGGTTGCAGCTTCAAATTATGCTACGGAGTTATTCAGTGTAGGCCTAGCCTAAGAGGACTGCGATCTATTTCAGAACTTTAATTTCATTCTACTACTAAGTGAATATTATCATCAGCTAAACTGTAGAATAATTTAACATTCACCTCCTACTGCCGAGATGTTCCCGCTCAACCGTGCACCTTCGAGTCGAAGGAAGATAATGGTCGTCTTCCTGTGGAAGCGACATAAAAGGTCATTCGTCAGTCTGTAGAAAAAATTAAATATTTTAATTTTTTTAAATGTCGTGGCGCTATAGAAGTCAATGAGTGTCAATAATTTACTCAGATAAATTGTAAAAATGTTCAATTTAAAAAATAAACAAATGTAAAAAATATATTGTGGTGTTTATAGAAATCACTGAGTTTCACTAACTTATTCAGATAAATTAAAACATTAAATGAACTAAAAATATAAGAAATTGTAGTTATATTTGAAGAATGTAGAATGTTTTGCGAGCTATAGAAATCACCGAGTCTTACTAGCTTACTCAAATAAAATTAAGATGTATTTTTTTTTTAAAAAGCTGAAATTAAAAAAATAACAAAAAATCAATAAATTTATTGTGGAGCTACAGAAGTTATTGAGTCTAATCGAACAATTCAAGTTGCTTCAAGATTTGTAGCTTAGGGCCTACAGATCGCTGACTCAATCTCTAAATTGAAAATTTAGATGAAACATCGTTGTTTTGTAATTATTTTGGGTTTACCTGATGCCCTTCGACGAAGATAGTTCGAAACAGCAGTTGGCGCATCAGAATTTGGACGAACTTCGATGAATTACAGCAGACAATTTCGAATATGTTAACTTGGAACGACGCTCTGCCTTCTTCGAGATCTGAGCTACGACTGGCGATTCTAAAATGGCGACAATACGATGAGTCGATGACGTAATCATGACGTCAGTTTTGCCTTTATTACATAAATATTATTATCTGTCTATCTGTGTGTAGGCTAATGTAATGTAATGCAAGTGAACATTTATGTAGCGCCGTTTCGTTATCTACTCAGAGGCGCTCTTTGCGCCAGCCTATATAGGCCTATGATGGTAATTGTCATTACGAACGAATATAATAATGATTATTAGGCCTACATCAGTTAGTTATGCTTTTAGGCCTAGAGATCTGCAGTGGCGGCGCCAGGGGTGGGATAGGGGCTTAGCCCTCCCTAACTGCGGTTCAGCCCCCCAAAGTTGGCAATCACTACAAATCACAGGAGGAGACAAAAGGGAAGGGATTGGAGCCTTAGCCCCCCAAACACCTGAAAGCCTGGCGTCTCCACTAGAGATCTGCTTGTCTGTTTGATACCCATGCATGTATAGACACACAGCCTACATACAGATAATTATATTAAATGCAGACATGCAAACAGACGTATCCAGTCACCTTTTGGGTTCAAGTTGGCAAAGTTTCAACGACCGTAATGAATGATTATTAACCGGCAGCCGACAACGAATTCAATCTGTATGTCTGCTTGTCTTTCTGTCTGCACGTATAGCCTAGGCCTACCGTTTACCATACAATGCTAAAATCCCTTTCATAAGTTGTGAAAATTAATTGCGTCGAAGTGGGCTATGTTCAAACTAAATGAACAGTTTCAGATATATACGTCTAACGATGCTGACTTTTCTTCTAACACAGCCATAGCCCATTCGATCTACAGACCCATTTGCGTGCATAGGAAATCTATGAATATCCGTACAGAAAATTATCCATTACGAATGTTGAACATAAGGGTGTGTCGTATGTACAAGCTGTAGGCCTAGTGAATGAAAGTCAGTCGTTTCCTCGGCTTTCCTGTTGCTCAATGACTGTTGGAGGATTGGTAGATGGAAACTATAGACTGTATAGATTGTATACGTTTGTTTTAGCATGCAGCAGAACGTATTGCAGGTTTCGAATTTTATCAACCTCAAATTCCTTCAAGTATTTACAAACTTTGCAATTGATCGGTTACATCTAGAAGCGGTTAAGGCCAATGTCGGTGGTTTACTAAATGGAAGTCTAGGTGAATACTGTGTTTAATTAGCCTACTTAAAATGTTGTCCCTCATTCTTTCAAGGTTTTCTGCCTGGCTGATACGATTTCAGACTTCAAGGGGAGTCTTAATCGAAATCGTAATCACGAAACTTCTAAAGCGCCACTCGAAAGCCAAGCGCAGGGCACCAGCTTATTCAAGAGCCCTGGTCAATGTGCGATGATATCTTAAAGTTTCGAAGTTTCTATCCATTTCTGCATGTTTATTTGAGATTTATGGCTCTCGCCAGAGAATTTTGAACCATTGTAGTTTGTACAAATCTCTTAGCAATGTTAGCACTACTAATACGAAGCGAGTTACAATAGCCGAGATGACAAGTAACCACAGCAGTAGTGAGTCTAAGACAGTTTGAGGCATATCAAAACTGAGTCGACGAACATCCGGTATGTGAAAGTTATGATATTAGTTTATTCAATTCAATCTAATAAACCGCAGTAGAATTACATGAAATAGTAAGAACACATGATAACAAGTTAAAGAAGAGTCGATTTTATGACAATAAACAATTGTTATAGCCTATCGCACAAAACTAAAACTACAGACCGCCAAAAGAGAGGGTTTCCTCCGTATAAGTGAACTGATTTGCACAAGGTTGGTACGTCCCTTCCACAGTTTCGCAAACGCCTGAACTCAGTATTATTTAACAGTTATTTAAGTGCTTCTGGTCGGGAGCGCCACTGATGAGTTTTTTTTCTTGAATTTGCGCTTTATAAATGTCATATTACAATTACCTAGCAATTGTTGTGTACAATTGTTGTAGACAGGGACTGTTGTCTTTAAAAGAACTGTAGAATAAATAACTGAGATTGCTTTTTGATGTTTTCGTAGACAGTGGATTGTGTTGCAGAGAGAGACAAGTTACTCTGACAAGGCATCTGCTGCATGATCCCAACATCAGTTCGATCGAATCGTCCATTCTTCAGTCGATCACAGACGAACTGGATTTCCATGGAAACGACCTTTGACTCGAGGAAAGGATCAGGTGGGGAATCTTCCCATGATTCCCGGAGAAACGACAGCTACGCCACCACCAAGGAATCAGATGGACACAACACAACTCCGCCATCTGCTAAATCCGTCTCCTCGGGATCTGGACCTTGGCCTTCATCGGGGCATCCTCCACTGTCGCGGCCAAAGACTGTCCAGGCTCTGGATACATCCGAGGAGGGACACTCGTCTCGGTATTCGAGCATGTTTCGGCGGAACGAGTCTAGGGCTTCCAATCCAAGTGTGGCAGCGGGACCGTATTCCGTCGTGGCTCGAAGGTCCAAGAGGCAGCTGAGGACACCGCCAAGTACTGGTCGAAAAGGATCACTGGAACCGAAGCCTGTCAAAAGAGAGGGATTCCTCAGTATAGACGGAAACCTCGGATCGAGCTACATCACTGTGAGGTCGGACCCCGGAAGTGGAGACTGTTTATCGATCTACCTCTCTTACCATCCCCAGGAAACCCCGACAACGGAGCTGGAAGTCAGAAGCGCGACGTCGAACCAACATAGCAGAAGCGAATGGGAGAGGAAGTCACGTGGTAAAGAGATTGAGTCACGTGGTGCTGGCTGTCGGTGTTCTGATTGGTCGAGAAATCGCGAGGAGTGGGACAATTCCTGTCCAGATGTAGACGAATTGGGTGCGAAAGGTGCTTGCGACAAAACGTCAGGTCCATGTAACACCTCTCGATCTTTTTATCATAAACCCTTTTCAGTGCCTTTTAACGTTATGAACGATAGTAAAAGCAATGAGCTCAGTGAGAGGCCAAGTTTCTTCAGAGACAGTCCATTTGCTAGAAGACTTCGGAGCCTCGTTCGAGGGAGTGGTAAGTGTCGACAGAGCGAGGCAAGGAGGAACAGATGCAGGCAGCCGGATGATGGGAGACAACGATTCGCTTCGGAGGTTGGAGTGTCGTGTGAAAGATGCAATGCACGAAGAGCTACCAAAACCCGACTCGAAAACGAATACATCCTTCCAGACGATCAGCAGAATGTTCGACCTCCGACCAATCCTCACCAGAACAGAGGCACTGCCAACAACCTGTTACGTAAAGCCAAGCATAATGAGTCTGCCAGGTACGAGGACATGAAACAGGCGGTGCATCAATCGAAAACCGCTGCCAACAACCTGTTTCTTGAAGCCAATGATGACGAGTCTTCCACTTACGCAGATATGAAGCAGTCGACGTACAATGTGTCATTTCCTTCTCAAAATGAGGGGGACAGTTTCCACCGTTTGGCGAGCGACGACCTATATGGGCCTCGTTTAGCCCCATTCAACCTAGGAGCTACTTTTACTACAGTGCCCCATAGACCAGCCCCAGAACCCAAACTACCATTTCCGATCTGCAAGAACCAGAAAAGCGGTATTGAACTCATAAACAGGAAACTGTTCTGTAGAAGAAAGTCTCAGAACCGAAAGGGCGAGGTCCTTGATTGTCGGATGAAGAGAGGAGGAGACCTCGCGAACAACGGAAATTCAGCTCAGAGTTCCGAGTTAGAATTGGAAGCAACGTTCCAACGGAGGAGAGGCAAAGGAGAGGACGAATATGTGTCCGCGTGGGAATGCGGAGCAACACTGGAGCGGAGGAATGAGGAGGAGCTGCTGACTTCCGGGGAAATGGAACGAGAGGCATCTGGAGAGACGAAGGATGGACCGAAGGAAAACTGGTTTGGTCGGAGGCAGGAAGGAGTCCGCTGTCTAGGGCTGTCAAGGACAGACGACTCACTTTCTCCAGAGGACGCGTACCCTGGAAACTGGAACGACTTGGAGAGGCAACCTATGGAGTGGCAACCTATCGAGAGGCCACATATCAAACGGCCTCCTGAAGAACTGTCACTCCCTGGAAATAAATCGAAACAGAGGGTCGCAGTCTCGGACCTGCTTAAAAAATCAGCAAAGCTCTATCCGGAAGTGGATGAACTCGTCGGAGAAGGTCCAAACGTGGAACTGCCGATATCTTACCATGGAAGAAGACGACTGTCGTCTTCCCTAAATGAAATCATCCCAGTCTATGAAGAGATAGATCACCCGAGGAAAGGAGATGACATTACTTTCCAGCGGAAGAAGAAGACAAGAATGGAAACGGGCGGAAAGAGCGACAGTTTAGGGAGACGATTTCTTAATCTAATGGAAAGACTCCGCAGAAGCGTTTCAAAGCGCAAGAAGTCTACAGAGGATGGCAGACGGGGATATGAACTTTGACCCAGGGCTCAGTTTTGCGTTGAACCGTTTTAACAGTGCGCATCTTGATTTCGTCATTTAAGACAAAGACCTTTACAGAAGTTAGCATAATTGGTAAAGTGATCAAATGCTTAAATGTCTATGCGACTTCTATGACTGTGATGTCAACTGAGACAGTAATAACAATAGTTAGGCCTACGTATAGCAGACTTTGACCTGCAAACATGAGGGTCTTCGTGGAATTCTGACAGCGGCGTTTGGCTGCCTCCGGTATGGCAAGTAATTCACAAGTGAAATTCATTGGAAGACAAAACCCTTTTTTGTCTTTTATATAATCTTTTATAAGTTTTAATCTGTTGTGAACGATGTAGGCACAAATCATTTGGTATCGAAATACTGCGACTCCAGTGATCATTTTTTTACCTGAGACAAAGAAGACAATTTTCTCATGACGCACTTTTATTTTAGAAAATCTTGTGATCAACGATTATGAGCTTTTATCTGCAGTTTATGATATCGTTTAATGTTCAAAACAGGTTCACAGATATTGAAGAAATTACAGGAGCATGCTGATGAATATTGGCAATGCCTGCAGATGACGACGGCTGTGTACGCTTTGAACTGGGTCATGTTTGATGAACGTTTTAACAGCCTGAATTGTTTTTTGTTGATTAGCCTAAGAAATGTTAACACTAGCATCGAGACTAAACTTTTCTAGACTACAATATGCTTCGTGGAGATGACTATATAGTTGCTATTTTGACGTGTAACCTAAACCAGGTTTCGATGCAGACTGAACAGCTGAAAGGGGCAATTGAAGTCCTAAGTTCTGGGTAGCCTGTAAGGACCCTGTTATAGATGAGCACTAAATGATAACAGAAAGTAGCAGAAATATTGCACAGATCGATTTCTACAAATCTGTAGCGATACCTGCAGAGTAGGCCCTAAGTAGCGCATGTTGTCCGAGTAGACTAACTACGGACTAAGGTTTTCTTGATATAATCTGTTTAAGTTAAAGTTTCTCGTAGCATGTTTTAAGAAGACTTGTCGTTATTTGTCTTGCTGTCATGAGTTTAAAGTATAGGTCTAACATCATCATCATTCATCAGTAACATGTTTAAAACCTGAATGTGGTTTGATCACTGCTTCTACTCTTGGGCAGTGGGTGATTTGTATTTTGGATTGATGTGTTAACTGGTATTTTAGCGAATCTTTGTCGCGAGTTATGAATATGCGTTAGGTTAAATGTGACAGCTGTGTTTCTTAGTTGATAAGCTGCGTTCACTGTTGTACTTGTCTCTTAGTGTTATACAACGGTTATTAAATGTGTTGTAAGTTGTTCAACCTCTAGTCTACAGTCTATAGTGCACCTTAACTGTTGGCTCAGTCGCCAGTTTTATACCCAATTCCACTTACACCTCATTGCCATTATTGGCTAGTGAATACGCCCACGCAGACACACCTACACGCACACACATAGTCACACACACACACACACTCGATCACTCACTCACACTCCTACACAAACATTCTGCACATGGACACATATTATACAAGTGTGTAAGGTTCTGCATAGATTGTAAGAGACACGTGCTATTCCCATTTTGCTCGCAACGCAATTACCTTGGTTATATCGATTTTTACCTAATTCTATGTCCTTGACAGGTAAGAAATTCGGTCACCAAACAATTGTACCTTTAACGTGTAAATTGGACACCAAAAGGCACCTATGGCCCCAATATTTTCGAGTGGCAAGCTTTTAGCTACATCATACATGTTGACGCCTTTGTATGCACATTTCGATTTTGCTGACAGCAGCGGTTTGTGGGGCCTATACTCTTACACCTGCAGCCTACGGAAGCCTGCTCTACTTTTTTGCCTAGTAAGCACGAGATAAGAACCATCGCACGAATCTTATCATCATATCGTTATTCATCATCATCGGGCTTTCTGACGAACCTCAGGAAATATCGCGAGTTTCGTATCGTACAGCGCGGATCTTGATAAGTGGTTACTATAACCATAGATAACACGAAAACCATCTATAACCCTCTGGCCTGCTGCCTCCAGTGACCTTAATCTGAATAGAAATTCCAATCCTAAAAATAACCAGTAGGCTAGTCTAATCTTCTGTTCGTTTGGGGAAATCCGACATCTCTTCCAGCATTTATAAGCGAGTGTGCATTGGTCATTTCTGCAAAACCGCTGCCTTCCACAGATATACACGCGTGTCATGTGATTGATTATTCTTGCGCAAGCTTAGGCAAGCCATTCTGTTTCCAAATGCAGAACATTTCTATGGACAACAGTTGCAACTTTATTAAAGCAGTTCAACTTCAAGACTTGACTCTATTATAATAGTAGGCCTATAGAACAAAATAGCTTTTGTGTGAACTGCAAAAGGCCTATAGGCTATTGCACTGCGGTTTAGGTCTCTTCAAGACAGCGTCGTTTTACGAATTCATGAATTCAAACCTCTTTGTAAATTGCTCAATCTTGTGGAATCCGTGAGTTGCCCTTTGACGTAGGCTATAGTCGTATACCGACTTCGAAGATAAAACTTTGCTGCGATCTGCTTTGCTCGTGCCATTTTCAAAGATGGCATCGTATATGATGAATGCAGGTCTAAATAAATTCTTTATTGACGAGGTTCAGCTTGCTCGCGACACATCCAAATGCGTCGTGGCTAAGGTTCTTCCAATAATACAGGAGATTCTTCAAGCTGTTCACGACAATGATGGTCACTACAGGCAAAACGCCACGTCTGTTGGAAGCTACTATCAAGGTCTGAAAGTGGAAAAGGCGGATGAGTTCGACTTCAGCATTCCATTCCACATCGGTACAAACCTACGGTGGATTCCCGAAAAAAAGTTATACTTCGGATTTAATGATCCGAGTCAGAATGACGTTGTAACGGCGAGACAGGATTTGCGTATCGTTCCAACAAACGTTCCTTTGCAGCCTCCGGGCCCAGGATACGTCACTGTAGCACTTACTGACAGTTTGGGAAACAATCAGAACCTCAAAAAGTTTATGTTTCAAGAATATCTTATACCTTTCTTTGTTAAATTGAAGTTTCGGGCTTTGTTGTTCAACATTTTGAACAACAACGGAAGATCAAGAGGTCGGTGTCCTATATCTATTATAATTATTAATCATCGAAACCATGAAAACTAGTTCTGGTTTAGGGTATCTGTGCAGACTGTGCTATAACCTATATGCCTACAGTATAAAGCTTAATTGAAAAAGTCATTTCCCAGATACAGCTGAGGGCATTCGATGGATTGGTTTAAACTTTAAACCGTAGATGTTTATACAATGAAGCATTTCCTGCTCAATGGGCATTAGATGGCACCCATATGGGCTCTACGGTCCCCATATGTGATGTGATTATGGGTCCTATATGGGCTCCATGTGGGCATGCTGTCGGGGTTGTTACACAGAGGTCTGTGGTTAAACTTAATTCAGTTTTTAACAGGTGCATTTAAACTGCAGTGTCCGTCCTTCGAATACTAGAGGGCAGGCTGCGAGTTGTAGTGGAGGGAGAGATTTTCCCTCTAGGGCCTAGGTGAATCAGGCCATTCCCCACTTGGATGAATTATCCAAGTCGTGACATGTAGGCTACCAACTATTCATCGCCAGCGGCTAGAGAAAAGCTGTTAGATACTTCATACATGACCTTCGTTCAAGGCGTTAACTGACGAATACACGCATCAAAATCTTATGTAGGCCTATAGTACAGCTAAACCAATGATTAGATACCAGGATAATCCTTATAGGCCTAATTGTCTTACAGAATTAATTTGAGCATAGGTCTAATTGTGGGACGCGATGGTGTAGCGGTATGTCCTCAATATTGTTCTGTGCCTTGTAACCGGAGGGTCGCAGGGTTCGAATCTACCTCAAGGCTCAAGCCACTGCGTAGCGACCTAGGACAAGTTGCTCACCCACAATTTTCCGTGAGAAATGCAACGGGAAACCACCTCACTCATCTCATCCCCGGGTGGCATAAAAGCCAATGGACCAGCCTTTGGGCAGAGAACTCATCATCATCATCATCATCATCATCATCATCATCATCATCATCATTCATCATCATCATCATAGGCCTAATTGTCTTACTGAATTAAGTTCAATATAGACCCTTCTGGGCCCCCGTGTAGTGAATCAAACCGTTGCCTTCTTGTTTCGAGCCAAAGAACAAAGTCCCAGTCTCGATCGGTCTTTTCCTCGACAGTGACTTGTCAATGACGTCACATATCACAGGTCTTGTGAGGACCAGCTTTGGAATCCTGAGACAGCTGAGGTCTGTTTCGCGGTCTCTCACACAGGATGTGACTCGCCATCTCGTGCAAAGTCTAATCCTGAGCCGAATCGACTACTGCAATGTCGCCTTTGCTGGCTTGCCACAGCGCAGTATCATTCGGCTTCAGGCGGTCATCGACGCTGCTGCTCGTCTTGTCTTGCATTTAAATAAATACGACCACATTACAACCGCAATTCAAGGCGAGTTTCAGTGGCTGAGAGTTGGCGAGCGCATCAAACTCTGCATCCTGGTGCATAAATCTTAAAATGTCTAAACAACTGCGCACCACACTCTCTCGCAGACAACATCAGGCCACTATCGATGACTCCAACAGGTCACGGCTGCGCTCATCAAAGTCCGCTGATGTTCTCATTCCTGCAACAAAAACGAAAGCGGGCGATCGGGCCTTACGTATGCAAAATTAACAACGTTGGACGCTCCCTTTCCACTTCTCCACATATAGCATTATCCTCCCATCCGGCGATTTAATCAGCACTTTCCACAGCATATATTTGATGCCAGGGCTCAAAACCTGTCTCTTGTCGCTTCCTAGATACTGAGTTAGAAGCTGAAATAGGCAAGACGGGTCAAAAATGTAGAATATTCAATTCAGCAGTTGCCTGTGAATTTGCCGTAATTTGCATAGTAATCCAATTTTGATGCAGTTTATTTTTATTCGACACAGAATATAGCCCCTTATTGCACAGCAAAATTGCAGAATAATCAAGTAATGGTTGCTGAGCACTTTGATGACATGAATATTCCGAACCGTTTTATTCTATTTTCTCACTCTATGCCAATGAAAGAATCAAATGCGCATAACTTCAGTTAGAAAAAAGATATTTTCATTCTGTAAAAAGTATTTTGAAGCAGAATAATCGTAGAATAGGACTGAATAAAAAGGTCAGAAACCGACATGTAACGGGTTTTGAACCCTGGCGTCACATATGTACTGAAGACCTCATGCTATTCTGTTGATTTACCAGATTGACAGTGCCACAGGATACTTTGACACTGTCACATCCAGTAAAGGAACTTCAAATCAGTACAATATGGTCTGCTGTCCCAAGCCATACATTATTGAAAAGAGTTATTGAAAAAGAGTTATTGAAAAGAGTTATTGAAAAGAGTTATTGAAAGAGTTATTGAAAAGAGCAATTGAAACGAGTTATTGAAACGAGAGTTATTTGAAAAGAGTTATTGAAAAGAGTTATTGAAAAGAGTTATTGAAAAGAGTTATTGAAAAGAGTTGAAAAGAGTTATTGAAAAGAGTTATTGAAAAGAGTTATTGAAAGAGTTATTGAAAAGAGTCATTGAAAAGAGTTATTGAAAAGAGTTATTGAAAAGTTATTGAAAGAGTTATTGAAAAGAGTTATTGAAAAGTGAGTTATTGAAAAGAGTTATTGAAAAGAGTTATTGAAAAGAGTTATTGAAAAGAGTTATTGAAAAGTTAGTTATTGAAAGAGTTATTGAAAAGAGTTATTGAAAAGAGTTATTGAAAAGAGTTATTGAAAAGAGTTATTGAAAAGAGTTATTGAAAAGAGTTATTGAAAAGAGTTATTGAAAAGAGTTATTGAAAAGAGTTATTGAAAAGAGTTATTGAAAAGAGTTATTGAAAAAGAGTTATTGAAGAGTTATTGAAAAGAGTTATTTGAAAGAGTTATTGAAAAGAGTTATTGAAAAGAGTTATTGAAAAGAGTTATTGAAAAGAGTTATTGAAAGAGTTATTGAAAGAAGTTATTGAAAAGAGTTATTGAAAAGAGTTATTGAAAAGAGTTATTGAAAAGAGTTATTGAAAAGAGTTATTGAAAAGAGTTATTGAAAAGAGTTATTGAAAAAGAGTTATTGAAAAGAGTTATTGAAAAGAGTTATTGAAAAGAGTTATTGAAAAGAGTTATTGAAAAGAGTTATTGAAAAGAGTTATTGAAAAGAGTTATTGAAAAGAGTTATTGAAAAGAGTTATTGAAAAGAGTTATTTATTGAAAAGAGTTATTGAAAAGAGTTATTGAAAAGAGTTATTGAAAAGAGTTATTGAAAAGAGTTATTGAAAAGAGTTATTGAAAAGAGTTATTGAAAAGAGTTATTGAAAAGAGTTATTGAAAAGAGTTATTGAAAAGAGTTATTGAAAAGAGTTATTGAAAAGAGTTATTGAAAAGAGTTATTGAAAAGAGTTATTGAAAGAGTTATTGAAAAGAGTTATTGAAAAGAGTTATTGAAAAGAGTTATTGAAAAGAGTTATTGAAAAGAGTTATTGAAAAGAGTTATTGAAAAGAGTTATTGAAAAGAGTTATTGAAAGAGTTATTGAAAGAGTATTGAAAAGAGTTATTGAAAAGAGTTATTGAAAAGAGTTATTGAAAAGAGTTATTGAAAAAGTTATTGAAAAGAGTTATTGAAAAGAGTTATTGAAAAGAGTTATTGAAAAGAGTTATTGAAAAGAGTTATTGAAAAGAGTTATTGAAAAGAGTTATTGAAAAGAGTTATTGAAAGAGTTATTGAAAGAGTTATTGAAAGAGTTATTGAAAAGAGTTATTGCAAAAAGAGTTATTGAAAAGAGTTATTGAAAAGAGTTATTGAAAAGAGTTATTGAAAAGAGTTATTGAAAAGAGTTATTGAAAAGAGTTATTGAAAAGAGTTATTGAAAAGAGTTATTGAAAAGAGTTATTGAAAAGAGTTATTGAAAAGAGTTATTGAAAAGAGTTATTGAAAAGAGTTATTGAAAAGAGTTATTGAAAAAGTTATTGAAAAGAGTTATTGAAAAGAGTTATTGAAAGAGTTATTGAAAAGAGTTATTGAAAAGAGTATTGACAAGAGTTATTGAAAAGAGTTATTGAAAAGAGTTATTGAAAAGAGTTATTGAAAAGAGTTATTGAAAAGAGTTATTGAAAAGAGTTATTGAAAAGAGTTATTGAAAAGAGTTATTGAAAAGAGTTATTGAAAAGAGTTATTGAAAAGAGTTATTGAAAAGAGTTATTGAAAAGAGTTATTGAAAAAGAGTTATTGAAAAGAGTTATTGAAAAGAGTTATTGAAAAGAGTGTTTGAAAAGAGTTATTGAAAAGAGTTATTGAAAAGAGTTATTGAAAAGAGTTATTGAAAAGAGTTATTGAAAAGAGTTATTGAAAAGAGTTATTGAAAAGAGTTATTGAAAAGAGTTATTGAAAAGAGTTATTGAAAAGAGTTATTGAAAAGAGTTATTGAAAAGAGTTATTGAAAAAAAGAGTTATTGAAAAGAGTTATTGAAAAGAGTTATTGAAAAGAGTTATTGAAAAGAGTTATTGAAAAGAGTTATTGAAAAGAGTTATTGAAAAGAGTTATTGAAAAGAGTTATTGAAAAGAGTTATTGAAAAGAGTTATTGAAAAGAGTTATTGAAAAGAGTTATTGAAAAGAGTTATTGAAAAGAGTTATTGAAAAGAGTTATTGAAAAGAGTTATTGAAAAGGGTTATTGAAAAGAGTTATTGAAAAGAGTTATTGAAAAAAGAGTTATTGAAAAGAGTTATTGAAAAGAGTTATTGAAAAGAGTTATTGAAAAGAGTTATTGAAAAGAGTTATTGAAAGAGTTATTGAAAAGAGTTATTGAAAAGAGTTATTGAAAAGAGTTATTGAAAAGAGTTATTGAAAAGAGTTATTGAAATGAGTTATTGAAAAGAGTTATTGAAAAGAGTTATTGAAAAGAGTTATTTCTATTGAAAAGAGTTATTGAAAAGAGTTATTGAAAAGAGTTATTGAAAAGAGTTATTGAAAAGAGTTATTGAAATGAGTTATTGAAAAGAGTTATTGAAAAGAGTTATTGAAAAGAGTTATTGAAAAGAGTTATTGAAAAGAGTTATTGAAAAGAGTTATTGAAAAGAGTTATTGAAAAGAGTTATTGAAATGAGTTATTGAAATGAGTTATTGAAAAGAGTTATTGAAAAGGTTATTGAAAAGAAGTTATTGAAAAGAGTTATTGAAAAGAAGTTATTGAAAATGAGTTATTGAAAAGAGTTATTGAAAAGAGCTATTGAAAAGAGTTATTGAAAAGACTTATTGAAATGAGCTATTGAAATGAGTTATTCAATATGAGTTATTGAAAACAGTTATTGAAAAGAGTTATTGAAAAGAGTTATTGAAAAGAGTTATTGAAAAGAGTTATTGAAAAGAGTTAGTGAAATGAGTTGTTGAAAAGAGTTATTGAAAAGAGTTACTGAAAAGAGTTATTGAAAAGGGTTATTGAAAAGGGTTATTGTAAAGAGTTATTGAAAAGAGTTATTGAAAAGGGTTGTTGAAAAGGGTTATTAAAAAGGGTTGTTGGAAAAAGTTATTGAAAAGAGTTATTGAAAAGAGTTATTGAAATGAGTTATTGAAATGGAGTTATTGATATGGGTTATTGAAAAAAGTTATTGAAAATAGTTATTCAAAAAAGAGTTATTGAAAAGAGTTTTTGAAAAGAGTTATTGAAAAGGGTTATTGAAAAGAGTTATTGAAAAGAGTTATTGAAAAGAGTTATTGAAATGGGTTGTTGAAAAGGGTTTCTGAAAAGGGTTATTGTAAGGAGTTATTGAAAAGAGTTATTGAAAAAGAGTTTTTGAAAAGAGTTATTGAAAAGAGTTATTGAAAAGAGTTATTCAAGAGAGAGTTATTGAAAAGAGTAATTGAAAGAGTTTATTGAAAAAGAGTTATTGAAAAGAGTTATTGAAAAGAGTTATTGAAGTGATTTATTGAAAAGAGTTAATGAAAAGAGTTATTGAAAAGAGTTATTGAAAAGAGTTATAGAAAAAGATATTGAAAAGAGTTATTGAAAAGAGTTATTGAAAAGAGTTATTGAAATGAGTTATTGAAATGAGTTATTGAAAACAGTTATTGAATAGAGTTATTGAAAAGAGTTATTGAAAAGAGTTATTGAAAAGAGTTGTTGAAATGAGTTATTGAAATGAGTTATTGAAAAAAGTTATTCAAAAGAGTTATTCAAAAAGACTTATTGAAAAGAGTTATAGAAAAGAGTTATTGAAATGATTTATTGAAAAGAGAGTTGCTGAAATGAGTTATTGAAAGAGCATTATTGAAAAGAGTTTTGAAATGAGCTATTGAAAAGAGTTATTGAAAGAGAGTTATTGAAAGGAGTTGTTGAAAACGGTTATTGTTGAAAAACTTATTGAAAAAGAGTTATTGCAATGAGTTTTTGAAATGAGTTATTGAAAAAGAGTTATTGAAATGAGATATTGAAAAAGAGTTATTGAAAAGAGAAATGAGTTGTTGAAAATGAGTTATTGAAATGAGTTATTGAAATGAGTTATTGAAAAAGAGTTATTGAAAAGAGTTATTGAAAAGAGTTATTGAAAGAAGTTATTGAAATGAATTATTGAAAAGAGTTATTGAAATGAGTCTTTGAAAAGAGTTATTGAAATGATCTATTGAAATGAATTATTGAAAAGATTTATTGAAAAGAGTTATCTAAAAGAGTTATTGAAAAGACTTTTAGAAAATGAGTTATTGGAAAGAGTTATTGAAAAGAGTTATTGAAAGGAGTTAGTGAAAGGAGTTATTGAAATGGGTTATTGAAAAGTTTTACTGAAAATAGTTATTGAAAAGAGTTATTGAAAGGGTTATTGAAGAAAACAGTTATTGAAAACAGATATTGAAAAGAGTTATTGAAAAGGGCTTATTTAAAAGGGTTATTGAAAAGAGTTATTGCAAGGGTTATTGAAAAGAGCTATTGAAAAGAGTGTCGTTGAAAAGAGTTATTGAAATGAGTTATTGAAAAAGAGTTATTGAAATGAGTTATTGAAATGATTTATTGAAAAGAGTTATTGAAAATGAGTTATTGAAAAGAGCTATTGAAAGGGCTATTGAAAAAAGTTATTGAAAAGAGTTATTGAAAAAGAGTTATTGAAAAGTGTTATTGAAAAGACTTATTAAAATGAGTTATTGAAAATAGTTATTGAAAAGAGTTATTGAAAAAGGAGTTATTGAAAATGAGTTACTGAAATGGGCTATTGAAAAGTGTTATTGAAAAGAGTTAGTAAAAAAGAGTTATTGAAAAGAGTTATTGAAAAGAGTAATTGAAATGAGTTATTGAAAAAGGGTTATTGAAAAAAGTAATTGAAAAGAGTTATTGAAAAGAGTTATTGAAAAAGAGTTACTGAAAAGAGTAATTGAAGTGAGTTGCTGAAAAGAGTACATTGAAAAGAGTTATTGAAAAGAGTTATTGAAAAGAGCTACAGTGAGTTATTGAAAAGAGTTATTGAAAAGAGTTATTGAAAAGAGGTTTTGAAAGTTATTGAAAAGAGTTATTGAAAAGAGTTATTGAAAAGAGTTATTGAAAAGAGTTATTGAAAAGAGTTATTGAAAAGAGTTATTGAAAAGAGTTATTGAAAAAGAGTTATTGAAAAGAGTTATTGAAAAGAGTTATTGAAAAGAGTTATTGAAAAGAGTTATTGAAAAGAGTTATTGAAATGAGAGTTATTGAAAAAGTTATTGAAAAGAGTTATTGAAAAGAGTTATTGAAATGAGTTATTGAAAAGAGTTATTGAAAAGAGTTATTGAAAAGAGTTATTGAAATGAGTTATTTAAATGAGTTATTGAAAAGAGTTATTGAAAAGAGTTATTGTAAAGAGTTATTGAAAAGAGTTATTGAAAAGAGTTATTGAAAATTGAAAAGAGTTATTGAAAAGAGTTAGTTTAAAAGAGTTATTGAAAAGAGTTATTGAAAAGAGTTATTGAAAAAGAGTTATTGAAAAGAGTTATTGAAAAGAGTTATTGAAAAGAGTTATTGAAAAGAGTTATTGAAAAGAGTTATTGGAAAGAGTTATTGAAATGAGTTATTGAAAAGAGTTATTAGAAAGAGTTATTGAAAAGAGTTATTGAAAAGAGTTATTGAAAAGGGTTATTGAAAAGAGTTATTGAAAAGAGTTATTGAAAAGAGTTATTGAAATGAGTTATTGAAAAGAGTTATTGAAAAGAGTTGTTGAAAAGAGTTATTGAAAAGAGTTATTGAAAAGAGTTATTGAAAAGAATTATTAAAAAGAGTTATTGAAAAGGAGTTATTGAAAAAGAGTTATTGAAAAGAGTTATTGAAAAGAGTTATTGAAATGAGTTATTGAAATGAGTTATTGAAAAGAGTTATTGAAAAGAGTTATTGAAAAGAGTTATTGAAAAGAGTTATTGAAAAGAGTTATTGAAAAGAGTTATTGAAAAGAGTTATTGAAAAGAGTTATTGAAAAGAGTTATTGAAAAGAGTTATTGAAAAGAGTTATTGAAAAGAGTTATTGAAAAGAGTTATTGAAAAGAGTTATTGAAAAGAGTTATTGAAAAGAGTTATTGAAAAGAGTTATTGAAAAGAGTTATTGAAAAGAGTTATTGAAAAGACTTATTGAAAAGAGTTATTGAAACAGACTTATTGAAAAGAGTTATTGAAAAGAGTTATTGAAAAGAGTTATTGAAAAGAGTTATTGAAAAGAGTTATTGAAAAGATTTATTGAAAAGAGTTATTGAAAAGAGTTATTGAAATGAGTTATTGAAAAGAGTTATTGAAATGAGTTATTGAAAAGAGTTATTGAAAAGAGTTATTGAAAAGAGTTATTGAAAAGAGTTATTGAAAAGAGTTATTGAAAAGAGTTATTGAAAAGAGTTATTGATGAAAATGTTACTGAAAAGAGTTATTGAAAAGAGTTATTGAAAAGAGTTATTGAAAAGAGTTATTGAAAAGTTATTGAAAAGTTATTGAAAAGAGTTATTGAAAAGAGTTATTGAAAAGAGTTATTGAAAAGAGCTACTGAAAAGAGTTATTGAAAAGAGTTATTGAAAAGAGTTATTGAAATGAGTTATTGAAATGAGTTATTGAAAAGAGTTATTGAAGGAGTTATTGAAAAGAGTTATTGAAAAGAGTTATTGAAAAGAGTTATTGAAAGAGTTATTGAAAAGGGTTATTGAGAATTGAAAAGTTATTGAAAAGAGTTTTTGAAAAGAGTTATTGAAAAGAGTTATTGAAAAAAGTTATTGAAAAGAGTTATTGAAAAGAGTTATTGCAAAGAGTTATTGAAATGAGTTATTGAAATGAGTTATTGAAAAGAGTTATTGAAAAGAGTTATTGAAAAGGGTTATTGAAAAGAGTTATTGAAAAGAGTTATTGAAATGAGTTATTGAAATGAGTTATTGAAAAGAGCTGCTGAAAAGAGTTATTGAAAAGAGTTATTGAAATGAGTTATTGAAATGAGTTATTGAAAAGAGTTATTGAAAAGAGTTATTGAAATGAGTTATTGAAAAGAGTTATTGAAAAGAGTTATTGAAATGAGTTATTGAAAAGAGTTATTGAAAAGAGTTATTGAAAAGAGTTATTGAAATGAGTTATTGAAAAGAGCTTTTGAAAAGAGTTATTGAAATGAGTTATTGAAAAGAGTTATTGAAAAGTTTGTGGTCACTTCTCTCGGCTGTCGTCACATATTATTGAGTGTTTATTTATCGTCTATGGTCCGCCCAATATACGTCGATGGTTGAATTCATCAACATATTATGATGACAAGATGGCGGTGTACCACGGCGACGTATACGATGAACGACTGAATCTGGTTGGCTTTCATTTTCAGATTATCGTGCATACAATACAGTACAACTGTAATTTGATAATGCCCTCCTTAAAAGTTAAGAAGTGCACAGCCTATTTGATGTTCAAAGTTATTCAAAACAGAACATTTTTCAGTTAGCAAACGTTACTCAGATAACTATAATAGTACGCTAGACTACTAGAAGAGTCACCAGTGGCAGGCAGATGCGAGTCGTGATTGTGGATAAACTGTTCTCTGTTTATCAGCAGCAATCAGTCCAGTAATTAGTACTTTAGTACCACAACATGGTGTGGTGACAAGAGTGGTCAGAGTATATAAGCTACTATGATAGTTAGCTAATCATAAACAAACAGCTGTTTCTCGGTTACGTAGCTTGTTATAAAACAATGTAGCCATCCCAGACGACTGCGAGAGAAATTAACAAGCAGATGAAAGCGGACTCGATTAAATATGTATTTGGTATGAATCCACACATTCTGTACGTTTGTTATACCTAAGCATTATTCGAATCTACTAAGCTGCGTTCATGCTCAAAAAGGGTAATCTTGAATGTGCTGTTTCCAATGTTTTTAAGATTAAAATAGTCTTTTCTTATCTTGAACTGCATATGTTCTCCCAGAAAACATGTTTTTAATATTTAACTTCCAGGGTTTAGGCATGCAGCACTCTTTTTGAACAGTCTGGGGATCAGCATCTCAGACGGTGTCAAGCAAAGTACTACTAGACTTTTTTAAGCACACCACACAGCCACACCCCAATGTAGCTGCGTTAAGACCATTACAAGTGTCTATAACTCTGTTGGGAAAATTTGCTCAAGATATACTTTGTCGTATACAGTCTAACTTGCTTCTTTTGAATCTTCAGCTGCCAATGGATGCTGGGTTTTTCTCGACAGTTAACTGAAATTCCTGAAGGGTCATCTTTAAATGGAATGGTCTTTCAATTATACTAGCATTTGCTTAACTTCTGAACAGCCATGTCCAAGTATAAAGAATGTAACGTGTCTGTGTATCTTGTTAGGCACACCAACAAGCGCGGAAAGCCGAAGTACATCAGGCGTGTGGCAAGTACGATGAAGCAATTAGCTGCCATGAAAAAGCTGCAGGTAATAGGACTGAAGCAAATTGCTCAGAAGCAGAGAATTAATTTTTTGGCTGCCTTTGTTGTAGTTTTTGCTAATACTATAAAAAATTGATTACCAGTATACGATTTAAGAAGCCATAGATGTATTTTTGTTAATGTTCAGTGGTGCATGATGACACTAGCAGAACTTCTCATTTGAAAATAGAAGGTGATTTGAAAAGTGATCGCACTGGATTGAGTAGGCGATCGATGCGCGGTCGACCTCGGCACCTTTTGTGTACAGCGTATTTTGTGTATCATATTCGTATAGCTACCATATTATATGGTTGTCCATTAACTGCTACAGTATACGCAACACTTATTAACGGTCGATAAACCTCCTCTGGTTGGCGATGCATTGTTGTTTCGATCCTAGCCTGAACTTTACAAGTAATGTAAAGATGATGCATAAAATAATGGTCGGGCTCCAGGTTTCTCTTGGAGTCTAAATTATCGAGCGCGATCGATTTACCGATCTACCAGACCTTTGCTGGGCGATCGACCAAGGAGATCGATTGATCGATCGCCTCAAATGAGAAGCTCTGGACACTAGATACCAGATGCAGATTAATTTAAAGTATCTAATTACTGCTTTCTTTCACCAGGGCTCCTACCATAATCTAATGAATTCTTAAGAGCCATTGTCGTAATGGCCAAGGCATCACTTGACGGTCACTGACAGTGAAATTGCAATAAAATAACATAATCCACTGCGGATTCACATTGAAATCAGACAGAAATGCTAACAAATTCAACCATAATCGTCTACTCCGACTATTGTCTTGTTCACCTACAGCGTTTTGGATGTTGTTTGATAGAAATAAACGAATATACATACATACCGGTAATTAATAATTTTATGATTACTTTTTCATTGGCTTAATTTTATCATTACGTAAAATTGCTACTTGCAGCATCTTTATGTCGTAGCCTTTTATATTTGTGTAGACTATCTGACAGAAGCACTTGCATCAACCTCTTCCACTACTGCCTTGGAATCGCTTAATCTGCAAAAGGATCGCCACTTGCGTCAGATCGAAATCATTCGTAACAGGAAATCCAAACAAAATGTGGAAATGAAATGTGATAAGCCACATGTCGACACAAATGAAACAACCTTAAATGAAAAGCCTGTAAATGGGGTAGCTGAGAAAACAGTAGATGTCATGTCAGAAAGGCTGTATAATACAATGGAACAGTGCGACACTCTCTTGTGCTACCTTGAAGGCAGAACTGTAGAGCTGAATGCCTCCGAGGCGAGGTTCCGCAAGCATCACAAGCCATTCTACCAGTCCGGTGTAAAGATTCAGAAAGATGAGAAACAGATCATCGAGGAACTGCGTGTCCATAATGAGTCCCTACAAAATCACATTCTCAGTCTGCTGCAAGAACGCGAGCAGTTCAAAGTTGAAGCAGATAGACTGAGGTCTGAGAATGAAAGACTTTGCCGAGATCAGGCACGTCATGATGACCGGTGGGTGACAAGCTCATCCGATCCGCTGTATCTTAATGAACCCGGCTTTCAACTTGGTTCGTTAGAACTTCCACCACTCGAGATGCCAAAATTTGACTTTGATTTGCTCTCAGGCACTCATGACAGGGATAGTCTCAATTAACAGAGTACTTTTAAATAATTGTAAAGATTTTGGTGTTACTGATGTTGGTATAAACTCAGCCAATTGTATAAGCTGACAATTTGCACTCGGTTTTGTTTGTGCACCGGTGTTTTGAATGTGATCAAAAGTGTTTTCAAGTTCAAACTGCTAATGTGGTTTGCAGAATTATTTTCCACTAAGACTTTTACAGCACTTATATCAATAACTGATATATATATGTTTTAAATTTCTTACAGCTATTAATGTTTTCGCAACTGGTGCATGTCACTTAACCCTTTAACGACAAGTGACGAGTCAAGCGTGTACTAAAAGTGACTGGGAAACCAATGCATCTCGTCATTAAAGGATTAAATATACCCATCATTGCTTTGCTCTGTATATACACATATATTCACGTATTAGTCATACAATTTGTGACGCCAGGGGTCAAAACCCGTCGCTTGTCGCTTCCTAGATACTGAGCTAGAAGCTGAAATAGGCGAGAGGGGTCAACAATGTAGAATATTCTTTTCAGCAGTTGCCTATTAATTTGCCATAACTTGCAAAGTAGTAATCCGATTCTGATGCAGTTTGTTTTATTCGACACAGAATAGAGCCCTTTATTGCACAGCATTGCAATAATCAAGTAATGGTTGCTGAGGACTTTAATGACATGAATATTCCGAAACTTTTTATTCGATTTTTTCACTCTATACCAATGAAAGAATCAAACGCACATAACTTCAGTTAGAAAAAAGATATTTTCATTCTGTAAAAAGTATTTTGAAGCAGCTTAATTGTAGAATATGACTGAATAAAAGGTCAGAAACCGACATGTGACGGGTTTTGACCCCTGGCGTCACATTTCTGTATGTATTTCCAGGTACTGTATATATTAATTATATGCATACAATGCCAATCTCATTGCGATAGTTTGGGTGGAAATGACTGTTAACTCCACACAGGCTATTTATTGTCCACTCTCTATGCAGTAATCTCGTTTATTACTTTTAGACTGGATCTCTGCATCAATATGTAGGTCATGAGGAGCATTGATTCTATGATTGAATTTCATCAAGTTTAGGAGGCTATATATTATTGTCTTTGGAACATTTAAAAGAGAATCCCTTAAATGTATTAAACAATTTAAAAAAACATGCCAAGATGTTTTTTTGTTAACACTGAATGTTAATTTGAAATTTGGATTTTAAAGCAGCCCATTAATCAAGATAAAACTGCAGCCAAAAATGCATAGGATCATCTTTTTCACTTAACCTCACCTGTTGGCATTCAACCTGGCTTCTCCGAGAGATTCTGAATTTGTATTACAATTCCCCGTGATTTTATTACAATTTCATCGATTAACACTGTGGGCATTGTGATATGCGCTTTAGAAATAGATTAGACTAAAAATTATGTTGGTGTTTGGCAGTGCTTTTTTTTAGCCGGAGCGGTATTCCGGAACTTTTTTTCAGCTATTAAAAAATAATTGATTTAATTGAAATTATTGATAAAAAATTGATTTGAATTATTTAGATACTTTAATTTAACTTCAGTGTTTATGGGTATTGATATATATTAATTAGAACTATTAGCATAAAATACCCATAAACTTCAGTGTTTATGGGTATTGATATATATTAAATAGAACTATTAGCATAAATATGTCCTTATAATTGTTCTGAATTTGATGAACGGAACCTGTTTTTCTAGAAGAAAAGCACTGGTCTTTGGACAACAAATACATGGAACAAACACGTCTTCAAGCCATCTATTTATTCCACCTGCAGTGAACTGCCTTACACATATAGTTGAAGCATCAGTCAGTGATTATAAGTGATTACTAAGAGACGACTTTACATAACCTAAACGTTATCAAGCATATCGGATACACGCATAAAGAAACGAAAGTGTCAACTGCAGATACACAAACTAATCATTCTTAATCATTTATTGAGCACGGTGTGGTTATATATTCCTTTCGGCATAATTCAGTTTCGTGGTGCAGTGTTTACGAGATTTTGGCCTTAAGGGTACTACCGGTTACTGTTAATCTCGAGGCAGTTGCAAGAGGTAATTAAGCAATTTCATCTTTTCGGGGGCCTTTTAACTAGACAATCAGACTTACACTGTGATATACTGTAGCCCATTTGAAGAAAACTCAGAGAACAACGTGGCAACTCATTAATTTGAATTTTGAAATAACTACTGTGGAAGATCTAAAACATGATTTGCAGTTGGCAGCCGGTTTTATAACTTGGCATAATTATGCTGCAAGAGTCTAAGTAAAGATCAAACTTTTGGAGTAAGTAAAGAAGCCTGCAAGTCCAAAGTTGGAATCAGTGGCATGAGGAGAAATAAGCAATTGGCCAGTATTCAGCTGATTCTTGCTGCTCTAATCATGTGATGACAAAATGGTCAAGAATCCTTGGTGCTTTAACCCTTTAACGACGAGCTATGGTTTCCCATACATTTTAGTACACGCTCGTCATTAAAGGGTTAATGACTTTTTAGCAATAAACAGTTTAAATATATTAACTTAAGAAGAATCATTTCATTATTTTTATCAGCACTTTAAAAACTACTATTCACCTTTGTTACAAATTGCAAATAAAATGAACACCTAATTCTCATATGAAATCATCAAGGGGTCATTCTCATGCATGACCTAAAGGCATCCCCCTACAAGTAAGATCATAATAATTTTAATCCTAGCATTAATAAAGAAAACAACTGTCACCGACTAGCGTATAACAAATTTTGCAACGTTTATGGTAGGTCAGGTGTTCTTTTGCTACTGTTTCATCCGACAATCGTAAAAAGAAAACAGGATTTCCTAGATTCGTCTGCCTGTAAAAGATCATTATCAAAAAACAGAATTGCCAGTATGCACAATAAAGCATGTATTTATTACCAGAGGATGACTTGGACAAAACAAGTGTCACGTGGCACATATCTGTAAAATTGATAAATGCTTATTAGTTGCCAGAATTTTCAGGTGGTAATCATTTTTCTTGATAACGATTGGGTTATTGTAAAACAAAAAAATAGCGAATGTTCGCCTGAAGTATGTAAGAGGAAACTGGACAGTAACGGATGGAAACATGCCTCTTCTCTCGCACGACAACGTGCCACTTAGTCGGCATGCTGGTGTGCATTGCACGGTTTTGCCTTGTATGCCGGCCATCGACAGATTGGACAGTGGTGGTTGTCCCTGTTGAGCCATCCCATAATACATTGCTGGTGGAACGCATGGCCGCACGGTAGGCCACACAGCACGGCCTCGTACTTGTAGCTCTCCAAGCAGATGGAGCACTCCATCATTGCTATGATTCCAGGCGGCATGTGATGGTTCGGATCGGTGCTTTGTGTCGAGTCCTGGTGGTGGTGGTCAGCAGCCGTCTTTGCCTTTGCAGTCTTCGACCGGTCCTTCTGTGGACTTTTCTGCGCCGCGTCTTGATGGCCGCCATGTCCTGAGCCCTGCTGCCCACACATGCACTTGTAGTCTCCGTCCATGAGGTACTTCGCACAGGCAGATTCAGAAGCCATTCGCTCCTCTTCCAACTCCTGCTCCGACTTTGTGTTAGTGTTGTTATTCTGCAACACGCGACACTTCTCGCAGATAAACATGAAGGGTTTGGGACCGAACTCGCGCGGCTGCGAGCCCGCCGCCATTTCCGACCCAGACGCAGTGGATTCTTCGCAGTCGGACTCGGCTCGCATGCTCAGACACTCGGAGTCGCTGCCGATGTCCGAATCGGCGCACGGGCCTTGGTATTTCCAGACGGGCAGCTCATGGATGTATTGGTTCGAAATGATTGGTCTCAGCCACAGGTTTGGTACAGCAAGTCTCTCAATCAGCAACTCCATTCCAAGTTCCATGCTGTATGCGTGCGCGTTTGTTGGACGTGCCAGATTGGCTACCGGCTGGAAAAGGTTGCTCAGGTAGGATTCCCACTGAAAGTTCCAGAAACCGGGTGGTGTCTCGGCTGAAGGCAACTGTTCTGGTCCTTGGTAGACGTAGTGGAGGTATGCTGCACCACACGAAAATAGAAGGAATGTTGCAGTGAAGAACACCCATCCGACAGACGAATACCACAGCCAATCAGAGCGGATGTAGCCGGCAAAATCGGTCATTCCAACCACACGAAGCGTCGTCAGTAAGTGATCGAAAATGGTGTCCATGTAGGGCAGCTGGAACAATCCGAGCACAGGTAACCACAGCAAGATCAGAAGAAAGTTCCATTTGACAATGTCCCAGAGAACCCGGCCGAGTCTCTTGAAGAGGTTGCCACGTGCTATGAAAAACTCCAGAAAACAGGCCATGTTGATAACGATAAGGCTGAGAAGAAATATGTCGTTTACCTCTGGATGAAGCATTTTTAACAGCAGTCCCATCGACTGATAATTCAGATGTTCACCGTTTCCCTTGCCAAACGTTTGATTCCTTTCAGGAGTGAGCACCATGTACGTGGGAATTTCAGAAAGGTTTAGATGTGATGCCATCTCTTTGCCTTCCCTACTGTTTATGTCGACTATGCCGAATTTCACCCTACCAGTGAACTTAACACTGAGCACCGAATAGAACATGGGGGGTATATTCATTTTGGAAAATAGCAGGACGCGAATTTTTTCGGAGCCACGTTTTTTGCGGAAGTGGAACCAGTGCTCCTGGAGTTCCTTGAGGCTGTGCACCTCACTGATGCGCGACGCAAGGTTGGCGTTGACCCAGTCAAAGACAGCTTGATGTTGTGATGACTTTGAGTAACTTTTTAGGGTGACATGATCCTTGGCACGGTATCCCTGAGGCATTGCAAGAACAAGTTGCGAATGGTACCAGTTCTTTTTCTCACAAAGGCTGCAAGAAAGAAAAAAGCTAACATCTCAGTGTAGGCCAATGTGGCTTTACAAATAAAGATCAAACAATTGATAAAATTTAAAAAAAGCACTCTGTTACAAAGACAGCCTTAAGCTGGAAGGTCAATTATAAACATCTTTTTATCTACGTAAATATAAAGTGACAGTAGTGAGCTTTCGTAGCAATGCTCATCCGTTCATAAACATTTGCACTACCTTTCTTACTATCACAGACCGACAATGTCAAACTAAACCAAAGTGCAAGTTGAAACCTTTCCGCATCTTTCAGCTATCAGTTAACATTTCGTCCTATAGGAAGTTATATTCATGGGACCAAAAATCACTCTCATAATAACTGATATTTATGTCCTTTCAGTTTTATCTTAATAGAATAATTTAACTTTAAAATGCGCTGACATCAGAATGGACCAAGATTTCATTTCATGCTAAGTGATATTTTATCCTAACCACTTTTGTCTCAAGTGTTTTGCACTGTAACTAACACCGTCTAGTCTCTCTTCTACTGTGTTTGCAATGTCTTACTGACCAGTCTCAAAATTGAGCTGCGATGAATAATAAAGTTAGTAACCATTAGTAGACCACAACATCTAACAGTATTCTATTTATTAGCTTAGGCATATGTGACCTCGGCGAGACATGGGACCACTTGTCACTTACTAGAACAGCCGGAAAATGGTCTTTTTCATAATACTGTGCTTATTGATTTTGCGTCCAATTTGCATTGCATCTGCAGCCAAGACTCTATATAACAAACTATATTACCCCACATGATGCATTATGGCCAATATATGGTATTAACACATTGGGTAGAGACAGGTTAAATATTGATAGGCGATTTCCTGCCAAATGATATTTTATATTTTCTGTCAAAAGTGCAGAAATTTTTGGCCAAATGTTCTGAAATTTGTTAGCCTGATTTCCTTAAGGCATAATCTTGTGGAAACTGTTAATAAGTCCATTCCTGACAAGTGGTCCCATTTCTTGGCCGCAGTCACATATACGCAAGATAACCAAGTCCCACCGTCTGTCAAGGGTGCAATCGAATATTCCAGTGCGAACACCAAACCGGGAGACTTTCTTGACAAACATCTTCCAGTTGCCATGCTGCATGAAGAGGCCGTATCGATCGCAGACGACCTGTACGACCCAGACGCTGTCCTTTGTGTCTTCCACTTCCTCATAGAAGTGCGTGCCACAAGTGAAGTTTGTACACACAGCCTCTGTGGCCTCATCAGCCATTGCAAGAACCGCCACTTCAAGCTCTCCATCTGTCACTCCACCTGGAAGCAGATTTTCAGATTTTGCAAATCAAGAATTACAACATCAAGAATACTGCTCACAACTTAACATTTGTAAACATTCCATTTACCTGCATTAATCCAGTCACAGACTGAAATTCCAACTTACATTTTAATGAAAAACCATAAGTGAAACCACAAGCATATCCCTCAATTTGAAAATATTTACTGATATTCAGTGTGCTGTATAACAAGGAAGATACAATAGCAATGACGTGGTTGTCCTACAGATGCGCTCTGCTAAGGCCCAACCAAGGAGCTTTGCCTATATTGGCCCCTCATCTTCAGTGGCGTACGGAGCTTAAATGCCGCCCGGGGCGACGGCCCAAAATACCGCGCCGCACACTTAATTTGGCAAATTTTCCGAAAATTTTCTTTATTACTTCCGCAAAAATTTCTGATGACTTTTTTTTTGCTTTTCTCCTTTTATACTATCATTGTCAGAAGCCGCCCTGTCCTCCGCCTATGCCGCCCCCTCATTACGACACTGTATGCTATTTACTGGATTATTTTTCTTCCTTTCCTTCCTTCTTTGTCTACTTTTATTACTTTCTCTTATACTTTTTCAATTTTTTCCTACATTCACTCCTTCTTTTATTTTTCTTCAATCCTATTTTGCCGCCCCTGCTCAAGTGCCGCCCGGGGTGACTCGCCCCCCCCCTCGGTACGCCACTGCTCAGCTTGGAACTGTCTTCCCCAGTCCCTGCATCTGGAATTACTAGTTAGAACTGGAAAGACCTTAAGACTTTCCTGTTCACTTGCCCAAGCACTGACACCAGTTGACAGCACTGCTGATTTTGAGCAGTGCTATACAAATGTTCGATTACATTACATTACAATGACTAAACATGTCAAAGACTAGTGATAGAAGCTGTACCTGAAGTTGTGACGAGTTCTTTTAGCTCTTGCTGTTCGACCACGCCTGTGTATCCAACGCCACGCTGGTCGAGAATGGCCTTCAACTTGCGCACACTGAGCGAAACGGGATCGAGCAGGCGACTGGCCAGATAGCCCCCTTCATAGTAGGCGAAAGCCTCCAGAATACGAGACAGCACAAACAGTACTGACAAGTAGAAAGTCAGTAAGACTATCTTCCACCACATGATGTCGCAAAAGGGATCAACGGGTTTGCCCGAATGTTAGCATTTCAGGGAAATTTCAGTCTGTAAGTTACAAGCAAAAGACAGAACATAAGCTTACTGTAATCGACTTTGATGTTTTCATCACTGCTCACTTCTGATAGTGTTATATTACCTTTAGGTTTCTCATCATCAACCATTCCTGTAAATTATAAATCCCTCCAGGGTTTCAATGTCACTTCATGCCATATAAATGTTGTAAGATGTCATTGCTAAAAAAGCCATCATGAAATTTTTTTGTGAAGTTAGGTGACCATGTTAGCAGGACTTATCCTTTTGGTATCATCTCTTCGTATTTTTTTGAATGAACTTAAATATTGATTGTTATTTGGTGTTCAATAGAAGGCTTCAATTCAAATTTCAGTTCAAACAGGAGCTCATTCATTTCAGTAGTGGTGTCTTAGTGTAATAATGCTTTATACAGGGTGAAATTCAAGTGAAATTGATAGTTCAAAACTCAGCTGTTCAACCTGTAAGAAATGATTCATTGATGAAATCCCAAATACAATGATAAAATTCATAATTAATAACTGAAAATTTTTACATTATGATACTTGTTTTAGCTATTTAACAAATCTATCTATCTGTGTCACAATTCTTCCAACATAATTCATTAAACAAATATTGATCAAACACTGCTGTCTGTAACCACATAAAAATGATCCTTAATCTTGCTTTACACTAAACAATTTAATGAAATCAGATGGATTCTATTGTATCTTGTGCACCCAAGATACCTGGGCTGACTCACAAAGTCCAACTGTGGCTGCATGCGTGCTCTTAAATATCTAAGCCAAGGCTATGCCACGTCACATATGTCAACTGAAGTCTATTAATAGCATAGAAGAGTTCAGGCCATGGGCATACGTAAAAGCCTCTTTAATACGTCAGCTGTTTACAAAGTTCACTTTCAAAATGTCAACATAACAATTATATGCACTTTGACCCTGATTATCTAGGGTCATGTGCAGAGGCATTAACAATACAATACAATGCAACTGTATATTGATATTGCCCTCTTTCCAAAGCTCCGAAGTGTAGACACGACCATACAACAGAACATTGATGACACTGAGCAATAATTATTGTGAGTTAAAGACTTGCTCAATTTCCCTACACAGTAACTGTCTCGGACCAGGCTCGAACCTGTATTCTCCGCGTTACAGGCCGAGCGCTCTAACCAATCGGCCACCGTGACTACTATGCATGATACCCTCCTTAACTAAACATAATCCATGATACTTACAATACTCAAACAAAACACAGCCCGTTGCAAAACTTTTCCATCACCACCACCATCCACCTCCTCCACCCTCTCCTCCTCATCATCATGACCATCATCATCAGCTCTTGATGCCAACTGTTTGACATCAATGATGCTACACCTGTTTAGTTTATGTCTTGTTACGTCCTCATTTATTATCACTACTATTATTATTACTTAAATTTGTAATGCGTGCACGGTCACACCGAAATGTGAATCTGAGGCATGGATAGTCAGTTTATATAATTTATCCATCATAACTGTGGTCCCTCTTTGCTTCTCTTTTTTCACATCTAGCATGTAATGCAATGTATGGAACTCAGTCAGCTGGCATTCGTTCCACATGACCAAACTGTCAGTCATCCCTCAACGACTTCACAACAACAAAGAACATCAGAGTTGTCTGCATATCCAAATATTGCCACATTCATTCGCTTATAATTTTTTAGTCTCGAGGTTCCTGAAACTATCCATAGCTAGGTAGTTAATTTCTGATGCAAGGAATCATTTTGCATGTTGCTTTCTCACTGTCCAGTATTCTGATCCACACATATAATATTCTGCCCTTCATTTTCTTCACTATTTGCCTGCTTCTCTAAATCTTGGAGTCTTCTTCCAAATGTCCTATCTACACCATTCATCCAAATACTTGTAACGTGCATCCAATTCTCCCTGTATGTCTTTTTCACTGTTAACCACCTGCGGTTATTAGACCTCTGTGATACACAAATCAATCTAACTGTTCAAAAGGTTCTCCTAAGATGCTAATGTTTATTCACACCTCTTTGGTTTTCTCAATAACCATTGTTTTAGTTACCTCTGCATTAATCAGTCATCTAAATCTTCTGTTGGTGTTGTCTATCTGTGCCATAATGTCTTGTAGTTGTCTTCCACTTCAAGTTTGTGTTCATTAAACCTTCGCTTGGTTTAATTCCTGACTTGGTGAATTAGGCCTAGTGAAATTATGCTTCTAATACTAAGTCGAATAGGTATGGTTAATAGGATGCATCCTTGAAGCATTTCTGTTTTCATTGCAAGTATTCCATGACATCTTTGTCTACTTTAATAAAACTTGAAGACTCTCAGTATATTCCCTGCAAATGTTTGGTTGGTTTTTCTGGTACTCTTGCAGTTCGTGAAACTATTTGAATTTCAGCAATAATCGTCAATAAATTCTTTTGGAAGCATTCACACTAGTCAACACAGCCAGTATGGAGGGTTGCTAAATTCTCTAGACCAAAAATAAATTTCTCTTTCAACAAACATTCTCAAATTAACGTTGGAACAGCTCAAGCTTTTTCCCAATTTTAAAAAAATCGTCTTAAAATATATTTTGCCTCGTTTAAGTACTGCAACGTCGACGTACTTTAAAGCTGTGGGGGCGAAGTGTAAACAAGGCCTGGGACCAAATAGCAGACCTTAATCATCAACATAACACAGCACATAGTTAATGAAGTTATAAGCAACAAGTCCTTCTCTATCGTCTTCGAATGTAGCACGACTACTTGCCATTGGATGCAACTGCCGTCGTTTACTCCTATTTACCGTAAAATTAAGAAAATAACCAACTTTAGCAACAGAAAGATAAGACCATTCCCATTTCAAGATGTCGACCGAGGGATTTAACTGCGCTGCACTATATTCTATAAGATACCACACCCCTATCTGACGTTTCACAACCAGCTGTTGGCGATATAGTTGCGTTCGTAATCGTTAACTCTGCATTCTTCAGCGCTATGCAACGAAGTCGTGAAACCAGTAAATGCATAGTAAATTCATTGAAACATTGGAAAATCAAGTAGGATTTTGTTAGGTTACGAGTCAACTCACAGTTATGGCAAGTAGACAGACATACGGCTAGCATTTCTAGGAAAAAAGTAAATCCATGCATATTAAAATTGTCAAATTTTCAGCATTTTGAGAGTAAAAAGTTTGGCAATCAATGTAAGCCTAAATTGCTATCAAGCGAAAATTAGTATTAATTAATCATAATTTTCGTCATAATGCATAACTATTATGTAGCATCAGTTAAAATATATGGTCTGTTGTTTAACTCGGTGATGTTATTAGACACGTACCTATCAACGCTGGTTCCCCGAGTTTGGTGCGTGAACAGCCGCGTACTTTGATCCCGATATCTATAGCGCTGTCGTTCTAATCATGTAATAGGCCTCAGACCTGTACGTAAATTCGGTCGGACGATAGTACATTCCAAGGGCGAATCCAAAAGGGCAATTTCGGTCATGTCTTTATTTAATTTAGAGAGGGCACGCCACTGAGCTGGCCTCTCAAACGGGTTTTGGCGATGTTCACCCAAGAATTTGTGAAGTGAAAGACAGAATACGCAGAAGGAAAATAAGAAATTTGTAAGAAATACAGCATGCTTCTTGGACTGCAGGGTTAAATTTGCCCCTTGGCAGTTCAACTAGCTCACTAATGGCCAAATATATTCATTCTCACCAAAACTAGCCATAGAATCTTGAGATGACAATTTTGATTAGACAATTATTCTACACTGGGACTAACTTTAATGCAGGATCAGAAGGTGATGGATGGAGATTTATGTTTATGAATAATAATTGCCCAACAGCCACTTTTCATGTATGCTCTCTTTGTCAAACTGATGTCCTACCCAAGTAACCCAATACACCAGCTTTACTCTTTTTACAGCACACGATACCACTTACCCTCAGCTTCCTATGTTGTTTCATATCTCCTCAGCAGACGGCCACAAACCTCTCAACAGGTTCCTTATGATAGCTCAAAGATAGGCCTACCTTACAGACTAACACAAACTTCCCTCCCCAACAGCTACACTTTTGGTAGTACGATCCCATACTTTTGAACACAAACCCAGCTAAAAAAATTACCATCATATACTCTCTCCAGTGCTTCCCAACCTGGGTGCCACAGCACCTTAGGGTGCTGTGAACTTGCTCTACAGGTGCTGCAGCTGGATGGCAGAATCATATCTGTGCAACTTCTTCTGTCCAAAAATATGACAAACTACTGATTATCAGTACTGATGTAACAATTTTTCTAAAACTTAAAGTAGTGTAGAAATAGTCTCAACACTGAGGTTGAATACCGTACAAGGAACATTGCTCGTCATTAAAGAAAACAACTAACTGGAAGAAAACTACATGTAGATTCACAAATCGAAAATCAAATTGTTCTTCATCTGCCAATCAATGATCAACAACTTGTTCAATACCACACAAGGCTGACAACATTCCAAATCATGTACATGATGTTTAAGAAGCTGCTGAAATCAAGTGTTTCTGCAAAATCATGATAAAAAGTTTTAGAGGTATGCTAACGACTGGTTTAACAATTCTACAAATGGCAAAAGAAGGGAAGAAGCATCACCACTTAAATATCAAGACAAATCCAACGAAACAGCTTATCACCTGCTTAAATAGTAGTCGAAACATGCACACGTGACTTGATAGCATGCACATGCTAATGAAAGGCTGGTGCAATCTGGCAAATAACATGAGAACAAACAATGTGTAGCTAATGAGGGGCAATAAGGGACAATTTGCCAAACTAGTATGCAAATGCTCTGTGCATTAACAAACAACGTTAAATTGGTTACAAAGTTCAATCCATGAAAAACAGCCAACAGGCTGTGGACACAATTCAGATGACCAAAAACATATTAACCATTTCACAATGACTTGCTTTGATCTAGTTTAATATTTTGGTCAGTTGACTCCTATCATAGTTGTTACTGTTACCACTGTCAGTAAGGATAAATATAGCCAATCAAATAAAAAGTGAAATATTTCAGGCAGCTGTAAAGTGTACAATATGATACTTAACATGGCTATTTATGCTAGCCATAACACTCAACTACACAATTGCATATTCATAATGAATATACTCCAGCTTAATATTCATTCTCCATTCTCAGGTCACTGGGAATGTTTTCTCTGCTAAATGAGCTTAAGACAAGTTTCTCTTATGAAACTCCTTTGCCAATCTTACACAAATCATGATTGTAAAATGCTCAGGCACTACATAAATATCTGCTACACTGCATTACATTAATGATCAATGCAAAATTAATAACTTTAATAACTTCCATCTTTCATCAACTGAATTTTACCAGTTCCCATGTACATTTTAGTTTAATTTCTACTAGTAGTTCGAAGGCCGTCTTTAACAAACTCAACGTTGAAAACTAATTGGTCATTATAACTTTATTTTATGTTCATTTTTAAATAATGTAAGTAATGCTATATTTCAGGCTGGTATTTTAACTGCTGCTTAAATTTCTTTATGCTGCTAGAATAAATGTTAAAACAGCAAGTACCCCGGTAATATATCTTGCAATTCTACAGCAGTAAAGGCTAACCAAGCAGATGAAACAATAATTCATACGTTCTAGATATTCACAGAAAAGACAAGTACATAGTCACAATAACAAAGCAATTCTTAAAAACCCAGATCCATAGCAATAAAAGTCAATTCTTTAAGTTTTTCAAGCACAATATCACAACCAACATAAGCTCTTCTGTCAAAAGATGTGTCCGAACTCTTGTAGGAATTTCTGACTGGTAAAATTTGACTGACGCGTTATCAGAACATCACAAAGCGTAAAGCCACTCAGTATTTGGACACAATTACATTACTTAACTAAACATAGTAATAACAAAGAAGAAATGTAACAGTTCACTTCTTAATTTTCAACCGTTCACAGAAAACAGTGGCATCACGCTGCAGGTTGCAGAAAAACAATACACAAAATGTTTAACCAGATCGATGGAAAGACTTGAAATCCAAATGGTTAACTGAACAAATTTTCCACCTGCAAATAAATTGTTCGGATGCCACCATCATGGTAAAACCATGTCCGAGTTCAGAAACGAATGCTTATGGTTAGATGTCATATTTAAATAACAAAACTGTTCAACCAACAGGTTATTAATAATCAAAACTGAAGCTATCTTGAACCAAAAACAAAATATAAAATCTTAAATTAATTTATTTCTGGCCCAGATTAGTGTTCATTGACTTCAACATCTACATTTTTGTCACCTTTGCATAACTATAGTGTCAGTTATTCCAGTGAACCATCTCTACCTACCTACACCTGCATAACAATGGTTCACATACTGATAAGCCACAGTGTGCACTGTGCAACTTTTATTTATACTGACCATAATAACTCAAAGAATATTAGTGACTCAAGAATTACATTTTAGGCTAACAGAAGTCTACAGTAATGCTAAAAAGCAGTAAAACAAAATTAGATAAAATCCTACGACAGCAAGAATGTCATACTGTGAACATCTTTGAGACTAGAATGAAGTAAATATGTTGTAAAATAAAACTCACACAAAATGTCAACTGATTTGTTTAAATATTAAAGCTGCCAAAACTGCAAAAAAGAATCCTGAATTCCTAAGCGCCTAATATGAGATATCTTGAAGACTTCTGCTAACTACTATTCCTGTGCAACCTGCCGTACACACTGGAGCCGGACAAAATGCACATACTCAACCTTTTACACTGGCCATTTAGCTACACTGGTCAGAGCATAGGCTGTGTCTCATGCGCCACTGTGCTAGAGAGCATACGGATTGTGGTTCACTCTCCAACACTGGCTTATTTCAGAGATTTAAATTTCGGGCTAGCACGGTCCGTGCACAGCGACCTTAAATGGTGTGGCGCCTATTCAAAATGACAAGCGGTGGTGAAGGATCTCACCCGATCATTGAAAAATGAGCAGGGTCGAGGCCATATACGGTCGCTATAGAAAAACGCGAACATTTACATTCGTTGTTGACATCTTATAATGTTAAATGCTTGTTAACCCAATAAAGATTACAGCATGAACTTATTTTGTCATCTAAACTGTATACAGACTGAAAACCAAGAAAGAGATAATAACATACCAAAAATGGAGATTCGTTTCAAATGAATTCTTGCAAGTGACGTAATAAGACAGTTTAAAAAGCAAAATAAAGTTTTAGCAACCAATCATTTGTTGAAAGGACTGAGTATTTAAAGATTACATCATCAAAAGATGGACTTAACTTCCAGTGACATTAACTCAAAATTAAATTTCACAAATAGCGAGACTACCCTTAAATTCAGATTAAACAAAGCTCACCACACAGCATTTAAATTCAGATTACACAAAAAAAACATTTCAACCAAAATAAATATACTGGCCGCTTCAAGGTATCAAGCATAACTGCGATTTCAAGCTTCTACTCAAGACTACGAAGGTATCTAAGTGGACACTCACTATAGCACCTACCTCACAAAGTGCTGCCTATGCCAACCTAAATGATGTGAAAGTCATTATGAACAAAAGGTTAATCAATAAACAAACGTAGTGGATCCTCTCACGCCCCGAGCGTTAGCGGAACCCCAGTACTACATTCACGCCCGTCGCGTTATTGGCCAAAGCATGTCATGTGAACTTGCTTATTTCCCTTGGAATTTTAAATGGCGGACATCTTGAGGGTCGGTTAGGGTCAGATTATGCGTCTTGAGGGGTCGGTTAGTGTCAAATTATGCATCGTGGGGGTTGGTTAGAGTAAAGTTAGGCATTGTGAGGGTCGGTTAGGGTCAGCGTTAGGGTTAGTTTCGTCATTAGAAAACATTGTTAACAATCTTTCACCGCATTCGGGATTGTGTATCGGTTTGCTCCTTTCAAGTGCACAAAATCATGTGACATGCATTGACCAATAGCGTAGCGGGCGTGATTCTAGTCCAAGGTATTAGGATCACGTCGGGCGTGACTGTATCCACGACCATAAACAAACAGTGTTCAGATAACCAGAAGTGTCATCACACACCACTGTTGAGCTCCTACAGGTCCCAACCAATGGATCCAAGCAAGACTTTCACTTACATCAAAGTCAGCTGAACTGGCAAGATCATTTCATACAAAAAAATCTAAACAAACTTGGAATCATCCAATAAAATATACACTCTTGACATACATATAATGCAAGCTTTTACAACATAACTCCAATAACAATATTACAAACATCAGTTGATGAAGCTGTATGAGAATAAAAAGAAAACTCAGAGAAACATGTTGGAAGGTTTTCCTAAAAACACCCAACTCATTTTTCTCTAAAAAGAAATGAAGCAAGCATCCATCAAAAATGGTAAAGACAGCTAGACATGCTAGAAGGTGCTATGTAGCCATCTATCGGTTGTAACATCCTAAACTTGTACTTTATACATAAAATTAGGTGCTAGCAGGCAGCAAACAAACCTAAAATTATCACTACAGTCTGAGAATATTTGTCATAGCATTCAGAAGAATAAATACCAAGGCATTAAACCGTCTACGTCATGATCAGTGTTATTTATAACCATAATCAGGCTCATAATCAACACATAAGGCTTTACTCGCAAGCAAAGCCATAAACAAGGCAAGTTCTGTCTACCGCGGCGTGCGTTCTTTTTGCACTCTTGGTTGCCTTAAATTCGAACTGTCCGCAGATGACGAAGGCCCGTTCGTTGACGAAGGTGTCTTTTGCGATGAACGCTGGCTGCCGGTTGACTGTCGAGGTTTCTTTGGGGTCCGGTTTCCCTTTGCATCATCAGTTGCACCAGGCTTTGCTTTGGCTTTTCCAGAGCCACTGTTAGTAGAGTCAGACCTTTTAGGACCAGCGACTTTGCTCGCTCGCGTGGAATTTTGACGGCTGCCAATGCGAGATTCTTCTCGGGTTTTAGGAGTTTGAGGCTCACGACTGCTCGCTGCTTTTTGTTCAGACTTTGGGGGATCAGGAGGAGGAATCTTTGGACATACAACAGACAGACCACCAATCTCCTCATACACGTTCTCTTCCTCCACGCCACTGTCACCGAGAAGAGGTGCAGAAACTTTATCGTGAGGCTTTTTCGATCGTGGTACAGTTTCCCCAGTAGATGTCGGATTAGAGCGTAGATGCGAGGATGGCTCAAGACAACTGTTTCGATTGGTTCTGTCCGGGGGATTTGACTTGACACCTCTTTTTGCGGGTGGGTTAGGCAACGTTCTGAACTGGAATTCATCAGAATTCTTGGCCTCGTCCGACTCATGTTCAAAATCGCCAGCCTGCTTCAAGCCAGAAAACTCGCCTCTCTTTATTTTTGACAGAGGAAGCGTCGACTCTAGATTAATATTTGTGCTGCTCACAAACTTTGGACTCGAGATGTCCTGAGTTGTGATGCTGGATGCACGCTTGGCCTGCGATGCACGGTTCGGCGGATTTGGACGAATGACAACAGACATAGGTCGGGAAGGAAGAGCAGGAGATGGACGTGGAGGGCTTGGAGGTGCAGTGGCAGGAGCACTCACCTGTGCACTCAGTGGCTTGCTCACAGGTACACTCTGTGGTTTGCTCACAGGTACACTCTGTTGTTTGCTCACAGGTACACTCTGTGGTTTGCTCACAGGTACACTCTGTTGTTTGCTCACAGGTGCACTAATTGGCACAATCCGAGGTGTGCCAACAGGTGTATGCGTTGGCACACTCACAGCAGCACTACTTGCAGGTGCACTTGCCTGCACTACAACGTCACGACTTCTGAAAACAGGAACTGGTTCTTCCACCAACATTTCAGGAAGTGCAGCATCCGCTGAGTCCGTAGTGCATATATTGACACTTTGAACAGAACTGCGCAAAACAACAACAATAGAAACAATTGGGTTACCTTTGGAGATAAACAACAGAGAGACATAAGATCAATTACTTGAGAGGCAGCCATTGTACATGAAGCCTTACACTATTTCACTGTTTGGGTTCACTGCCTTTAATCACCCTTTGACAGTCTGTATCGTAGGCTACTAAGACTAAGACTGGAGAGAATTTAGAATTTCTGAGTCAGTAATAAAACCTCAACATCTGGGTTTGCAGTACCGCTGCTAACCACCAAACTGCTGCACTGACCCAGTACTAACAGAAATCTATGAAGAAACATCAATCTTCTGAGACCATTGAGGCAAAGTCCAGTATCCACAGTGCAACACAAGACAGCCAACCATACTATTTATGTGACCTGCTGCTCTTAGGCTATTAGCAACATATTGACCCACAGGGCAGTGATTTCTGCTAAAAAGAATAGGACAGTCTGAGGAAGCACTCACTGCGCTAAGGCATAATGCTACCCAGTATATTCAATATATACTTCACATTTATATTTATTATTAGGACGATTTACTCATTATTATATACTTCATAATGTACATCAAAATGTGGTTAGCAACAGGTTCAATAAAGGATATACTTACTAACTTACTACAGTGGAGAGAATTTCAGGAACAAAAACTTAGCACATTTGATTTATTGCTAGCACTGTAACATGATAATATGGAAGTCTGAGCCACCTCTACAGACAGTAGCTGTCGAGGAAATTTTAACAAGTCATTAGCACATATTGTGCCCCTTACGCTTGACATTACTACGTAATAATAAATAAAACAAACAGATAAACATAATAATTAATTAAGTTATTACTCGAAGCAACAGCAACACAACATTATGCATTGCATTGCATTACAACTTTACACTGATGGTATTTGTCTCATATCTAATCTCCAAATGTTTCAAACTGACCGATATTTCTCTGAATTCCTCTCAACCCAGTAATATTTGATTTTCTGACGATGTCGAACAATGCAGAAGACCAGCAAAACCAAAAGCGGCAGAATGATGAGAAAGAAAATACAAAGTCCAACTGTTACTCCCACGTTGTCGACATCATCTAAAACCAGATTTGGAAAACTGATTAGAATGAGTGAAGTAAATAGAGATTTCTCATTTCTGTCAATGCCATATACCATTAGACAGGTATTCATGCTGACAAAAGAACATTCTTCAATCGCTATTCGCTAACATGCGAGTTTATTGGTTATTCTGAAACAAGTTATTTGGTGTAGAATTTTAACAGCAATAATGTACTTTTTAGGAATATCACAAAGCAATTCCTTCACATACCCACTCACCTAAAAGCTCAGTTTACCACCTAAAGACTTGTACAAGTTGCAGTACATGACTCCTGCTTAAAGGTTACAAGAACAATGACTACAGACAGCCAAAAACCGAACCTTGATGGTGGTGGATTAGTATTGGTCCACTGTGATGACTTCCACCATTGCCAGGTCCGTCGCAGTTGGGAGGAGCAAAGCCTACCTGGCAGTGACACTGTCCTAAACTGTTGCATACCTAAAAACAACAACAGTGACAATCAATAGCATACATTGTTACAAGCTACCATTATAATGTTTTTAATATTAATACAATACTTTTTAGTCTGGTACAATGACCAAGGGCAAAAAACTCCTGTGCTGCCAGTCAAGTGAAATCTTAAAAAAGTCTTAAGTTGAAATTTTGAGTGCTGAGTGATGTTACATTCTCCATTTAAAGAAGACTAACAATGTTCGTAGGTCCAGCCCCATGACACAGCAGTCTAAACTTTAGAAGTTATACATTACTTAATCATTAACTAGAGAGTGAAGTATCATTACCGTGTACATTTCAAACTGGGACCACTGAAATCATTAGAAGTAAATCAGCAAATAAGTAATAATACAAATAAAAGGGTGCTGTACATAAGTTTAAAAAATCAATGACAGTCACATGACACTTCAAAAAAGTAGGTTTTCAGCTGTGATTTGAGTTTAAAAAATCAATGACCTTCACATGACACTTAAAAAAGATAGCTGTGATTTGACTGTCCCCAGAGATGGTGCATTCTTCACATGGTCAGGAAGACTGTTCCAAACAGTGAGTCCAGTGTCAAGTGTATTTAGATCCTACTCAACAGATTGTTACAAACATGATGTCCTCTACTTCAATATAGAAGAAGTCATATAGATTTTAGATAAAAACTGTCAGTAGGTAAAACTGTACATACGCCATGGTCAGTGCAGTCGGGACACGTATTAGGAAAGACACCCAACACATCCTGACACTGTTGATTAAAGCAAATCTAAAACAGCAGCAAAACCTCAACTGTAGAAAACTCTTCGGAAGATTTCAAGCAATCTCAGAACTCATCCACCTTTCACCTACAGGAAGACTAGTGCATGTTAAATTTCCACATAAGGTTTATAAATGTTTGGATTATAGCAAGTGACAACAATGGCAGGAAGTTTCCCAATACAAGTTAGGATAAAGGAATATACCAGGCTATCCATGTGTATCTACTATCTATGCATTAATCAAGTGTCTTGGTCTTATCAATTGTCTTGGTCTTATCAATTGTCTTGGTCTTATCAACTTCCAGGTAAGTACCAGCCGAAACTTCCATGATGCAACGTAAAAGCTTCATTGTGGTTCACCCAACTGTCTGCAATAGCTACAGGTTGCCTAGCATCTTACAACATGGGCTCATTGGTCTTTTTTGCCCCTACTCCATAAGTGCTTAATTATAAACCTTCAGTTCAATCGTGGTATTTCTGTCATTAGGCCAACAGCATACTTGCTTATACGCACTTGACTATCCGTGTATAGGTGGAATTCCATTGCAAATTTTAAAACTTTCAGTTCATATCAGTTGAACTTAACACTCTCCTACAGGTTGATCTAATCATATTTTACTAACCTTTCCATCTCCGCAGGCAACTCCATTAGGTACTAATCCTGGGTCAGGCATGTCAAGACCAACATCAAGGATGACACCCTTGCACTCTTGCCTTGAACCGTTCACTAAGACAAATGCTTCAGGGAGATTGTAAGCAAGGCTCTCCTTCCAGAACATAAGTTTTTCATTCAAGTGATGGCAGTGAAGCATTCCACATAAGCTGTCTCTGAAACATATAATTACATATAATCAACTTGCTATTCTATTTATTAATCGTATTCTATTTATTAATCGTATCATCATATGTTTGTTAGTACTTGCAAGTGCTAACTGATATCTATTCTTGTTAGCTGATAACTTTACAGGAGACAACAGTAGTATAAAAGTTAAAAGATAACGATTTAGTAAAAGGTAATTTGGAATGCACCACTGCACAAGTGGCTGATCCCACCACAATTACAACATGATGGTTTAACCACATTACAAAAAACTATTTCCAAAGTATACCAGCTAAGCTAAATAATAATAAGAAAACAGAGTGCTACATAGCAATTTTAAAATCACAAACTAACATACCGAGGTTCGCATTTCCTGAAAGACATCTTCCCACCACTCCAGTTGATTCCACAATTGCCGCTGGCATTGCCCAGGATGTTGTAATGCTCAAAGCAGAGACTGTGGGAGGCTCGGCCAGTGATGCCCCACAACAAACGACACTGACTGTCTCGAGTGTTGCACTTACCCTCATAGCAGTAAGATGTCACCTGTCACATCACAATCACAATGTGTCACAGGACCTTATCTTCAATAAAGGATTTATAATCACGCCAGCACACAAAAAACTGCTTAAACAAAGCTTGTTAGGAAGTAACACAAAAACTCACTCCTTTGAAGAGCTAACAGAATACAAACACATGGGCAACTTGCCATCTCCAATGCCTCTTCTTTTCGTCTAGATAAAAGCTACTAATTTCAAGACTTTATTTTTAATCTATTTAAAGAGCATTCATAAATGTAATTTTGTGAATTCAAATGTATCTTTAATCTCTTAGTATCAGCAAGCATAAATTCTCAGCCTTTGCGTGTAACAAAAACCTCATAAATGTTTGACAACACTATGCAGCAGCAATATACTTACTGACAGGATTTATGGTGCACCAGGGTGTCACATGAGTGGCACCCTGGCACTGTGGAATCAATTCTGGCAAGCATAGCAACAAAGTAACAAGGACCATTATATAATTTAATAAATTTATATGCAAATAAAATGCAGTACAAAGAGTTATCTGCCTTTCATTGCAACAGATTATGAAAAAGAAGGTACCTTATATAATTTAATAAATTTATATGCAACTGTTTTAGCAAATAAAATGCAAACAGCACAGAAAGAGTTATTTGCCTTCCAAGCGTTGCAAGAGATTATTTATGAAAAATCAGAGACCTTGCTGTTGGTGCACTGGGTGCCATCTGCCATGAACGCATCCGATGGACATTGCTCGCTAATTCCATCACAGTACTCGCTCAAGTCACATTCGCCACTTGAAGGACGGCACTCGGTGGTCACTGGCTTCAGCTGTCAAACAACAAACCAGTTTCAATCAGTGGTATTATGATATATTAATAATAGCAACTGCCAATGGCAGTTAAAATATTACTGCTTATTGATTGTGAGCAATTATAAAATTGCAACATACACATTTCCGTTGGCTCTATCATCTTTCAGGTCCATCAGGTTTCCAGTACAGTAGATGCTACAAATTTCCTGATAACATTCCTCTGTCTTCCAATTAAAACAACAACTTTTTGTCTTCCAGTTAAAAAAATGGCCAATTCTGGTACAACTGGGACTTTACAATGACTAGAGTGTACTAAAGCGACTGGAAAACCAATGCAGCTCGTTGTTAAAGTGTTAAATTGCTAAAATCCCACCACAGTATAAAAATTCTACTTAAAGGTACATAATTTGTCTTTCTGAACCAGGCTCTTATGCGCAGAGGCTGAAAAGAGCCTTCAGCAGTTATTCAGCTAGAAACAATTGTATAAGCAAACTTCTGTGGCACCTATAATTGTTTATCAAAATGTGAATACAATAATTTTACAATACATATGTGGATATAACAAATATATATATATATATATGTATATATATATATAGACATATGTATGTAAAAATTTAACCATAACATCAATTCAAGTTAAAAAGTTAAATTTCTAGCACAGACCTGACATGCTGTCTGATTACAACAAGCCCCCTGTGCACAAGTTGCATTCGCCATAAGCTTACACGTTTCGGCATTACAACAGTAAGTCGTACAGTCCTGTAAACATTCACCACAGAAGAATAATCAACAGTGGTTAGAAAGATACTACAAAAATAATACAAGATAGATAGTGCATTAGTTACATTACCACCTGTCACGTTATAAAATAATCTTTCAATAATCCTTTAATATAATTATAGAAAAACCGACAATTGTTATGGCTAAGTACATAGTTATCAACTTAACAGTCATAATACATCTGGATTTATACCCTCAAGGAACCAGTGAAGGGTCTAACCTCTAGTAATCCTAAAACCGAAGTGGCAAATAAAAACAAGCTTGCCATTCACTACACCAAGCTGTAGAATACACTATCTATTTAAAGACATTATATATTCATTCGTTATTCATTACAGAGATAAATTTATATAGACCCCATCAAGGCTAAAAAGAAGTGCTAAAAAGGTTAGAATAGAACATATCAGAGTGGACCCTGGGGTGCAAACGTAGCGCCAAGAGCCTGTTCCAGACCGATGGGAAAACGACTGAGAAGCTACGGTTCTGCCTAGATGCAGGCAAAAGGGAAAAAGGGGCAAAGAACACGCCCTGCTCAGTAGAGCGGAGGGAGCTACGACCCCGGACACCCAGGATAGGGCAGCAGAGCTCTCACAGGTAGACAGAGGCAAGGCCCAGCAGGCACCACCACACCAGAGCAACGATCCAGTATGTGATCCGCTGCTGAATGGGGAGCCAGTGCAGCACATTCAGCATATGGCCAGAGACGTGACCGAAACTAGGTACGCATTCAGTGAGGCGTGCGGCAGAGTGCTAAACCCGGTCCAGACAATCTGTCCGCCCAGCTGGGAGGCCAACATGATCACATTGATCGGTATGCATTGCCCAAATGAAGACTTCCACGTACCAAGACATAAGACTTGCACATAATTAGATTTTTGTAGACATGATCAGTGTGTATCACCTCTGGGAGACCGCAGTCACACTCCTCTCCCTCTTCAATGAACCCATTGCCACAGATTGTGCTGGTGTTTGTCAGCTGTGGAATGTTGTGTAAACAGTAGTCCATGCCCTGATGAAATGCATCTGAGAACTGTTGCTTCGAACAATCCGACCAACGGATTGGAAGTTTCCGACCACTGAAAGACACCAAATTAACTGAAACTGTTACCAAACTAGTGCTTTGCGTATAGACCACAGAGCTATTTCATTAACACATGGAAACATGCTCCCAGATGCACACAAAGACTGAGGGTTATAATATTATTATATAAATATATCAAGAGGGTTATATAGAAATATACAAGCAATGCCTTAATAAGCTTATTGTACATTTAAGATAATAATAATTAAAAATACTGACATTTGAAATGTACTGTTACCAAAGAATATTACACCTGAATATTACACCTGAATATTACACATGAATTGGACAATGAAGGAGACAAATAAGGTAGTCCAGAGAAGACTGAATATAACAAAAGATCTAATACAAACAATAATGAGAAGGAAATTGAGTCTAATTGAGCACATACGTAGAATTATGGATGGAAATGGGCGACGAGGAAGACCTAATAAGGGAGTGGACGGATGATATCAAGGTTTGGTGCAAACAAGATTTGCACAGCTTGAGAATAACAGCGCAGTATCAGGAACTGTGGAAACATGTGATGAATGATAATGCACGCATTGGACACTTAACGGACTTCGACCCATGGATCATGATGATGACGTCCAAGGTAAAATGAATCACGTGGACCCATTTACACTCCCGGGTTATGCACCATTCAGCTATTAACTTTTTACATGCTGTATCATAAAGCATGTCATCTGAAAACTTTGCATTAACTAGTCCACACTCTACTTGTGTACAGGTCTTGGTTCTTCATTCAGGTCACTGTTGTTTCCCACCCTAAACTGCACTGAGCAGTGGCAGCAATCATCAGGGAAATGGCATAATCACTGGCTACAATCTCATGCACATCCTAGTAACACACCCTCTCTTCCACAAAATATAAATGCTGCTCATATGACTGCACACATTATCCAATCTCAGTCTCCTCCCCTGTTTTCCACATAGCTCAAATACATTCTTCAAGTCAACTAAAAAAGTGAAACTAAAAAAAAGTAAAATTTCTGCTGTCAAGGATGCGAAATACAAGAAGTATATTTTAAAATATTGCAATAAATTTGTTTATAAACTAAAATATTTGGATTTTGAAGGAATGAAGTTTAAACAACACTGAAAATAAACTTTGATTAGGAACTCACATTTTCAGTTCATAGAGCTTAGACTACCATTCAGACAAATTATCTGCACTGGAAATGTTCCTTATGCTAACCATTATCGGTTATGGCCCAGATGTCGACTTCTGTCATTTCTATGACAATATCACGTTTCAACCCCTCACTGTGTAAGGGAAGGATTTGTTAGTTCAAAGTTCAAGACCTTATCAGCTGAAGAATCTAGAATGTATTCTATAATTTTATAAAACTCCACATAATCCAATCTTTTACAAAATTATAAAACTGGCAAATTAAACAGAAGCCTACACTAATCTTTTATGAGGAATATAAATGGGAGTTTACCCACTGCTGGCAGCCATGATACAACGGTCATCTGGACATCGACATAGCTCAGTGTCGTGCAACAGTCCCAAGTTATGACCAATCTGGTGAGCCACAGTTGCAGCAACTGGACCAACGAGAGCGCTGTGATCCTAAATGAATTTAAAAACATAAATTTCTTCATCTGTCTGGTTTAACAAATCAAGTATTTATTAAAGATACGCCTGTAATTGTTGCACAAAAGTTTAAAATTTAGAATTAAAAAATAGGGGACGGCCGATAGCGCATTGGATAACACACTGGCATGGAGAGCGAGAGGTACATGTAGCCGTAGGCAGACATGCTTTGTAGGTGCTATTAGCGCCGTGTATTGCAGGCTGACTGTTCTGTTAGTAGTTAAGATTTATGTCTTCTGTCATTTGTGTTCTTGGGAATTGTTTCAATTGCATAACTGATGTAACTTGCGGTTTGTCAAATGGATTGTTTCAATAAACGAAAATATTATTATTATTAATGATACACATCTATAATGCATGTAGTATCAGCATACTTAATATAGCATATTAGGTACCTCACAAAGTGCTCCTCTAACTGATCTAAGCAAATGCACTTTAAGACAACTTTAAAATGTTTGCATGGAATGAGAATGAATGCAAACAAATATGCTAAGTCGTTCCATATAAGACAATAGTTCAAGACAGCCTAGAATGTCTTGAATGTGCATTTTGGTCGTGTCAAATGAGTAAGAGATAAATGAGTAATGAAAGAAGACAATAAATGCATCAAGAATAAATCGCAGCAAAGAAGTACAAGACACAAACTGAAGAAGTTTCTTATTAGACCAAGGAGCAAGAGTAAGACTAACTCCTTGGTCAGCAGAGATTAGATTTGATTTAGGTACAAAATTAAGTAAACACCAAATACCGTTGTTACACCTCCCGAGTACTGCAGTGTGCAGATAGTCATTACCGGAGCTCTGCCAAATAGACCTTCGCTGAAATAGCGGCCACTGTTGAAACAAAGAAAACACATGAACCAATAAAATATTAAATTATTTGATGAACAAAAACTGTCAAAAAAGAAATACATCACTTTGTTGACCAAGTCAACGACCAACAGACTATGGAAGAAATTAATAAAGAGTAGTAATTCATTTAAAAGTAATGAACAAGAACAATCATCAGCCCTAGAAATTGTCGCTATTATTAAGCACAAGGGAAAAAGCATTAGATGAGAATGGAGAAGTTTCTGAATCATAAAGCAAAGGGCTAACTTCTAAGAATGACTCACGTGATGAGTTGAGCATTATCGTTACGATGTTTCGGGCTGATGTAATAGCGACGATATTCAAGAAAGTTGCTCATGGACTTTTCTGCACTTGCAACGACATCTGACCTGTCCCCTCGAACCCACACCTCCACTCCAACAAGTGACACATAGATGTTCATCGGATGATAAAACTAGAAATCAGTCAACAGTAAATTATTAAAAATTGCATCAATCAATACTTCAAATACTCTAAACAGACTCGCTCAGATCAATCAGTCAGCCAGTCAGTCAGCCAGTCAATCATTCAGTCAATCATTCAGTCAATCATTCAGTCAATCATTCAGTCAATCAGTTAGTCAATCATTCAGTCAATCATTCAGTCAATGTCAGTCAATCATTCAGTCAATCTTCAGTCAATCATTCAGTCAATCATTCAGTCAATCATTCAGTCAATCATTCAGTCAATCATTCAGTCAATCATTCAGTCAATCATTCAGTCAATCATTCAGTCAATCATTCAGTCAATCATTCAGTCAATCAGTTAGTCAAAGGATGTTGCCTAATCAGCTTGCTCCATCTGTTAGCTTGAAGAGCATGTAGAGCAAACCAAAATACATTCACATTATACTTGACCAGGAAGCATGCATATTACCTTTTTACGTTTCACTACCTGCAGTGTTTGAATCACTCTTGATCCCTACTATTATTTATGCATATAACCTATTGAATTTTTGTATAGCATTAATTTTTTGCATTTGGGCATCTTCTTTCGGTATAATCATAATCTAATTACAAACATAACGTTTCATTAGACCATCTGTCTATTACAATGTAATCAATTGATCTGCTCAATTAATCAATGTGATCAATCAATGCAATCAACTGATCAATGTAATCAATTAAAGCGATCAATTGAAGTGATCAATTATTGAAACAAAGAGACAGGATACTACAACTAACTGAGCTGAGAATGTTCACAATATCCTTCGTTCTCCTAAAGACCTTTGTTGTATCACTTCGAAGAGCAGCATACTGGACAGAACAATCACAACACATTTTAAAGTACTATACAATCACAACACATTTTAAAGTACTATGATAGATTCATAATCATTGCACAGATATGTATACAAGTACAGCAGTAAATACTTGCTGGTAAGTCTAAATGTTTGGACAGTTTCGAAATTCAGAAGTATGAGAGGGGGTCACCCTATATGAGAGTCAATCGCAAATCTAAATCTAAAATCAGAGGGTGCATCCAAAAAAAATAGCACTTTGACAAGTGATGTTTCAGGAGGATTATAAGAATTCCCTACATGGACCATGTTAGTAATGTGGCGATTAGAAGCAGAACAGTATGGTAATAGTACTTAGCAGTTTCTGCCATAGTCCAGAAACATAAACTGAGCTCTTTCAGACAAATCACGTGGGCTTCAGAACACGAGGTCCGCCAGAAAGCTCTGCGGATCACAATAAATAATTTCCCAAAAGAATGCAGAAGGCTGACCTAGGATCAATTGGACCATAGTTGTGGAGAAGGATCTGCCAACCATAATATTTGGACCTCTGCTGCATCGATGATAGCTATGAGTGGAACAGCTTAATGACACATCGTCGACAAATTATGCTCAGAAGAATTAGAAGAACTCACAAGAACAATACCTCACAGACTAATTTTGGCAATACCAAAAATAATTGACAATTTTCATCCATTTAAGTTAACCCTTTAACGACGAGCGTGTACTAAAATGTATGGGAAACCATATGCAGCTCGTCTTTAAAGGGTTAAGAAGATGTAACAGCAGAAGTCAATGCAAGACATAAGTCAAAGTGCCGTCATGTAGCAAAGATACAGAAAACTCGTCCCAACCTGCGTATAATCATTTGCCACATAGAGCTCAACTACTCTGGGTTTGTTGTCTTGCGACCATCCAACAGAATTCTTCTTCTAAAAAAGTGAAACCAAACACAGCATGACACGTACTGAGAATTAGTAACTGCTGCTAAATTACTTAAATATACTTGAAAGTAGTACCACCACAGCCAACAAACCAAACTAGTTAGAAACTCCATATGACATTTTCCATTATAACAGAAATTCAGACGTAATGCGGTTTGGTGCATGCATTCCAAATTTAATTCAGCTTTAGGAAATTACCTCATTATAATACAACCTTGTTATGAGGTGGTGCTTGATAGACACAAAACAGTGAGTGTTGTAATGGATTTCTGGTGTACTGCTATATTTAAACCGAAACGTATTGATGAAAAATCTACCATGAATTTACAAGGAAGACGCCACAAGCCACTGATAAAAATAGTTACAGCCTCCTATCAAATGACTATATCACCAGACATCTACATGTCGGCACTTCAAGCACTTATAATGTCTGTTAACATCAAGCACTAGTTTGGCTATATAATGATAAAAGACAGGGAGATTCCTACGAGTCACTAAGATTATCATGGGCTCCAATATGACTTCAATACAGGTTTAAAACTGACATATTTACAAACACGTGAAGTCCTGCCAAAAATATATTCCAATTGAGATTTGAGAATGCATTCGATTAGAAAGTTTGTTAATCACACATTAGATACCTGTTCGATGGCGTCATCCAAAGCCCTCCATACGCGTCCATGAACGGTTCTTCCTTTATAACCTACACATCAATTGCCAATTCACACATATCAAACCTGTGTGACAACATTTCTAGATGAAAACTATTTTTGTCAAAGTTTAGAAAATGTAAATTCACAAATGGAGAAATGATTGGGGCTTTGATTGTTAGGCTATCTGTTTTAAAGCCTTCAATACTCAATAGTTACTTTTCCAACTAGTCGTCTATGAAATAAGTGTTTAGAGACAAGCACATGTTCTTAATGAGCATTAATGTGGTTGGTCCCTCTACTTGGAATGACCTTCCCTCCTCATTAAGGGTTTTAAAAACTAATGACTAGTTTTTCCTCTTTGGTCTCTCGTTCTTTAAAGACGTTTCTTTTCCCCCGGGGTTTTCATGCTGAGAGCGCTTCTGAATAGTTATTCTGAGAGAGGCGCTATATAAATCTTTAGATACAATACAATACAATACAATTGACATCACTTAGGCTAGAGAGCACAGAGCCCTTGACAGGCATTTCACAGGTGCTATTTTAGGCATCCATATACATTCGCATGTCTGTCTGTCTGTCTAATCTGTCTATCTATCTATCTATCTATCTATCTATCTATCTATCTATCTATCTATCTATCTATCTATCTATCTATCTATCTATCTATCTATCTATCTATCTTTGGACCTAAGAAAAGCAGACCTTTGTCTCCCTGATGTTATTTTAACCCGCATGCATAGAAGCTCTCTCCTTGCAAAATTATTAACAAAATAATATAAAGGCATTTGCACAATATCTCAGTAGCCAACAGAGAAAGAAGGCCATATGACAACATGGTACTTGCCATCACAGCCTCTGTTATATTTACCAAAGCATACCACCAGACTGCCTCCCAGCAGAGTAGCAAAGCAGAAAGCCTGGCCTCCGGCACTTATGGCAAGCCTTGCAGCTCATAACACACAGATTGTCATTTAAAACCGCCATCAACCCACGGCTGATGAAAACCAAACACCCACACCGCCCTCCTACAGATCACGTTACACAGTTCTAGTAAGGTCGGATAAGAAAATAAATCAGATCTCCTGCAGGAAGGAAAAGCCTTTTTATCCTCCCTTTTCCTCTCATTCATCCCACAGCCAGACTTCATTGGATGCAGTAAGCAGCTATATTCACCTAGGATCAGCTGAATCAGACTTCCAGCAATGAAGTCAAAGAACCTTGAGCTGCCATAGACCCAGTGGCACACATCATTTGGCCATGGACAAAGTCCACACAAGACTTAAATCATTCCAAACCTCTCTGTCATAATAACACTCTCTAGACAAGACAGCCAAATGTTGTTAACAATTTCAACTGTCAATCTGGAATTGAGAAACTCCTGGTCTCAGGTCAAATGAAAATACAAAAACACCCCATCAACCAAGACCATCAACTCCAATATGCCATATGCCACATATGGCATATTTACCCCTTTGGTAAAATTTTCCAAAAATTTTATAAACACAGCTGCCTTACCACAAGTGAGGTTGGGACCCTTGTAATCGGAGTCCCGAAATACATAATGTCTTCCAGAAGGACTCCATTCCCACGGCTCCAAGTGGAACCCCTCTTCCCTTGTCCAAACGTAGCCTCTGAAAAACCACTTAAAGTTCACTCTATGGATCTCAGAATTCATGAATACAAGTTTCTACGTATCAATGCGACAACTTCATGTATATTGTATATTTATAGTGGTTTTTAAACTTGAAGAGGTGCTAAAATATGGCTGACAGCTTGAAAAGGCTGCATGTAAGAGGTATTATACATGATGGGAATGGTATTTCTAATGGCACATTTTATGGTGAACATGTCAAAGTTCAAGCGCTATACAAGTTATCCAATACAATTACACTACACTGGCATTACAAAATACTACACAATGGTGCCGTTACAATACAAATCTTCCCATGACATGCTCCTTTTTTTACACAGTTTCTGTAAGCAGGCAACTTCAATAGTTGTAGACGAAGTTTGTCCTGAATGATCAGATCAAATTTTGACGTGTTCACCATAAAATGCATCATCAGAAATACCATTCTCTTATACCTTTTTAAACGCACCTATTGCGAACTGCTAGTCATATTTTAGCACCTCTGTGAGTTTTCAAACAGCATTCTATAAAAGCACAAATGTACATAAAGTTGTCACATTGACACCAAGACAAGCAAATGGCTGCTGTATATAAATTGCAAATCATCATCATCCTTGAACAGCATTCTCGAAGGCATGCTATCCAGCTTTTATCGCTGGACAAAGCCCTCCTCAATATCATTATAAATAATTCTGTATACAATTTCACAGTGCTTGCATTTCAATCTAAGGCCAAAAAATAATGGTGTGTTTCCGGTAACAGAGTTAAAAAACTGGGTAGGTAGGTAGGAAAATAATTTTATTTTGGTAAAATAATTTTACGCAGTGATTTCCCAAAATTACGCCACTGCCCATTTATGCACAGCGGTACATGCTGTACCAAAGTATGTATTTTCTATGAGAGTATTCAAAATGCCTATTTGCAGAATGTACCTACAAACCTGCTGTAGAAAACAATCTTATTTATTTCATTTTTTTGACATCGTTTTTTGTGCAAGGTGAAATGGAAGGGGCAGGGGTGGGGAAGGAATTATGGATTATGTACATTAAACAATAAACGTGTAGCAGACAACGGCTGTTTAGGAAATATGCATGGGTGGTAACGTGAGAAAATCGCTGACTTTTCAGTGTCTGTTATCTCCTCAACATCATATATGTATGTAAATTGTCCATTGGAAACATTGAGCCCATTTATTGTTATAATATTATTAACGCTGACCATATTTACATAGAAAGAAATATGGTTTTCTAATGTCGTTTGCTAAGGAGACTGCTTGCTACGAAGATTGGTTGCTAATATGAAGATTGGTTGTTAAGGAGATTGCTAAGGATAACTGTTGCTAAGGAAGGCGGTTGCTAAAGGGGCCAAGTCTGACTTTGAAACTGGTTGCTAATGAGGCTGACATAGAGGCTGCTTGCTACAAAGCTTGGTTGCTAAGAAGGCTGGTTGCTATGAAAGTAGAATGCTACAGAGGTTGGTAAGTTGGCTGATTGCTAAGGAGGCTTTACTTTTATAATTGCACGTATGATAATAGGTATTTCTGATACAATGCATACGGCGGTAAGATTTGTGAAATAACCCTGTCAAATTACCGTGAGAAAATCCACCACTTTCAGGTCTATTACCTCCCTCTCCCAAACTCCACACTTTAGCCCTTTTATTGATGTTATTTACGGCACCATTATTTCCATTGAAAGACCGTTAGTTTCCGAACGTCTCAGCTTTAGTGAATGCACCTATAATGTCGCGATTCTGCATCTCCAGCATGCAAAGGTTTAATGTATGTGAAGTAAAAAAAAAATTTTTTTAAATGTTCCATAAAAAAATTTTAAATTTCCTATAAAAAATTTTTTTAAATTTTAAAACAAAAATTTTTACAAAATTTTCCGAGTCGCGGCAAAAAAGTGAGTCGGTCGCGTTACCGGAAACACACCATTATTTTGTTTTGGCCTAACAGTTATCACACTTTAGGGTGACCGGCGAGATGAGTCCTATGTGACTTCACCGGTAGCCCACCACTCGGTTTGTAAAATTTGTTATTGTCATTTTGCTTTATTTTGTGGTGAATAAACTACTTACTTACTTACTTACTTACTTACACTTCATTGTAAACTAGATGCAAGTGCTAAACAAGTCATTCAACAAAACTAAGAGAAGACCGACCTTAGTCCATTGCATGTACTGACTGCAGCTCTTGACTGTGGCTGGCCAACCACGTGGCCACTGTAATAACAGCGCGATTCATTCTGAGAAAGCACATAAAATGACTCAAGCTTAATCCAGACACTAAAACAATAAACTGTCATTAATACAAAATTACAGTACACTGGCATTACAATATAATGGTACATTGCTGCTGCATGAATCTACAGTTTCCATGGAAATCCCACGCTTCTTGAAACAACAATAATGGTCATTGATACTTAATTTAATTGATATAGTGACTCCTCATGTAAATCAAGCCAAAATAAAATAAAACAAAAGCATGAAATGAATATCAACGGCATCCACGTACTGCACCTGTAACTTTCAACTCAACTTCAGCGTAAACAAATTTATGTACAAAGTAAATCATTAGCACTGTGAAAAACTTATTATTTCTTTTATAAAAACTGATAATGCCCATGAGTGATAATGACATATCATGAAAAATTCTGAAAATAAATGACTATTAATGTGGAAATGATAACCAACACAATACAATGGACAGCAGAAATGAAACAATGGTCGATCTCGAGTACCTGTGCATCGTGATACAAGTCACCTCCCTCCTTCACACTCTTCAACGTGATGTTTGGACTGATCAAATGCCTAGTTTCACCAAAACAAGTATAAGCATCACCACAAGCTGTATTTCCTGTAAGATTTCACTAATCATTCGTTTACGTAATAGTGCGAGTTAATTTATACCATCATTACGATTGAGGTTATATCAGATACAGAAATTATGACCAGCATTGGTGGCTTCACCAGTTAAGGCAAACTTTAAGGCCCCTCCATCTGGAAATTTGACCTCCCATCAGAGCTGCGCTTATTACCCCTGACCAATCAAACTGGGTTTTATAAATCACTCTTTTTTCTTTAGCCATGGCTGGGCTGGGAGCGCTTCTGAGAGGTTTCTTGAACGGCACTACATAAGTCCCCAATCCCAAGAATGAATGAATGAATGAATGAATGAAAGAAAAACAAAATAATGCCATCAGAATGCTCACAGAAACAACTACCCTACCTGGTAAATATGGCCTACAACCAGATATGAAAATCCTATAGCAGACCTACTTTAATATTTACAACTATCTTCACAACAGTTGCCTAAAATCAGGAACTCTCAACTAAGCTGAAGGGCAATCAGCCACCTCTACAGTGGTTTCAGTAGATTGAGCACAGCAAATTAATTCTTTGAGAATCAATGTCTAGCAAGACTGAACATATTTTCTACAGATTGTTGCCTTCTAGTTCATTTGTACAGGTTTGCATTATTTTGGCCTTTTTTAGAAGCAATTATAGGCTACAATTTACTTGCCTCATACAATGCAACATAGAGTGTTCTTTGACACAGTTATGTTCAAGAGCATTTTAGACACCCTAGTGTCAGTTGGTAACAGATATCATGTAAAAGAGCATTTTCTCTAAGTCAACAGGCATCAGCCCATGGTAAACTCATCAACCTCTGAACAAGGCTTACAACTTACAAGCCCCTATTTAAATAATTACCTGTAGCTCTGCATGCAAAGGACCCATCGCTAAACTGAGATCACAAATTGACATCTGCTCTGGCACCTGTTAGTAATGAGGTTCTTTGATGGTACCTGGAGTTTTCCATGTCAAAAGTATCAAGTTCTTACGGTCTAAACCACCGGACATTTGCAGAACTCATACGTGTTCTGCAGTTCTAACTGCTTCAGACCATCCAAACGGCTAACTAATGCTAAGAGCTTTTGAAGTTACTTCTAGTTTAATACCCTCATTTTGCATCAGCTTCATAATCAAGATTACTTCTCGTTAAACATTTAACTCTTAAAAAGGTGTCCTTTGGCTGATTATCTCAGAGTTGTAATCAGAAAAAGTTCAGACACTACTTGCCCCCATTTTATATTTTAACCCTTAAATGAGTGTACTAAAATATATGGGAAACCAATTTAGCTCGTCATTAAAGGGTTAACATAAAAAGCTAGCAGATGCCCCGAGCGAGTGACTGCATGAGAGGCACGTCAGAGTCATAAATAATGATGTCTATATCTCAAAAAAGATTAATTTTTGAAGCCCTAGAAATATGGGAAACTGTTCAAGGGCAGACTATTTATTAACAGTGCAATCCAGACACAATTCAACAAACAGATAAACCAGTGGCATTAGAATATCCACCAATTAACCCTTTAACGACGAGCGTGTACTAAAATGCATGGGAAACCATAGGCAGCTCGTTGTTAAAGGGTTAACAGTAGGTTTCTGTGGTCTCAGTTATGTGCCATTGCAGTAACAGAGGACTCCCACCCCCTTAAACCATGTGTCTCCCACAGACCCATCCAGATGGGCAAGAAGATGCTGCAATTTTGGCCAATATACCCAAAAGAGCAAATCATAGCCTGAATAGCATACCCAGTACACTACTCAAAAAAAATAATTAGGAATTTCAATGAAAAAGCTGCATAATGTATGCCGAAATAGCAGCCAAGGCAATCAAGATATACTCCATCCCGCCACAGTCATTTACTGACCCAGGCAGAAGCCAAGCTTTTTTAAAACCAGACAAAACTACATAATGCACTCGGGGAAAATCCAGGTGTCAATTATGCAATTCATACCAGCAGCGACCATATATACATCTATTTATCTCATGGTCCAGAGTTGAAAATGCTAGAGAAGTGAACACGTGATGTTCATTAGCAATGACTAACACATGATAAAAACTGTTCCATTTTCCTCTATAATTTCTTCTCCATAATGGTAAAAAAATGGGGAACACGTTTGAAACCCAATCTCATTCGATTAGGTTTTTTAGTTTTAAGGTCCTGACAGTCTCAGTTATCAGAGACTCATTCATGTTCGCGCATATGGTGTTTGATAAAACTATTATCAGAAGCTGAGAAATGAGAGAGCATCTCTTCATGTTTAACTCTGTAAAAACGAGCATGTACTAAAAGTGAATGGGAAACCAATGCAGCTCAGCTCATCATTAAAGTGTTAACAAGGTAGGGGGAAAAAGTGTAGAAATGTAAATGTAACACATTCCTTTACACGCTTACATGCGTCTTTACATTACTCCTTTACTCTGTGCTGATAAAGATCAAAGGAAGTTTTAGCTAAAGCACAACCATGACAGCAATCCTTTCCTGCTTACCTTCCAACTTGCACTGGTGCTAGTGTATAGAAGCTAATAGGATGACGGACGGGTTGATGGGTTCTAACTGACATCATATTCAACAGACAACCACTAATCCAAAGACTAACCTCTTCAACATTTCACTAGCATACCCACAGTGCCAAACAGCAGCACAACACAGTTTAACGCTTTAACGATGAGCTGCATTGGTTCCCAGTCGCTATTAGTACACTCTCGTTGTTAAAGTGTTAATTTCACTGTATACATTATTTAATTTATCAAAGTTTGGATACCGTAATTTTGCAGGCATCAAAGAAACACCTCTTAACAATTTGTGTGGATGTTTTTCATTGTGGTGATGATTACGACTGACAAGACAGAACTACAAGACAGTTTTGGCTTTGCACGGGTCAACCCAAAGTATAGAAGGCTCAAAAGACTTTCTTTGGGTAATAATACACAGAAAAGTGTAAAGGGTTACCGTAAATTCGTCTTTCAAATGCCAATACTGTTAACAGACTTTAGGAATACTCACAGCACTTGGCTAATTTGCACTTAAATTCCACCCTTCTGTCTGTAATCATTTCCAAAATTCTACCAGGAGCTAGCTGGACTTAACGATATAAAAATCAATCACATTCAGTAAAAACAAAGTTTTTACTCCATTTCTAGTATCCTATAATCCGTCATATTGGCAGTTACCTCTACAAATATATAGCAAAACAACAACGTTGCCACACGTTCCTAAAGAAAAACATCTGGACCTACTTGTTTAGAATCAGCTGCAGGGTAAAGAACTGATGAAATGCTGAGAATTCCACAAAAATATCACCTGGAAGGACGGCACCCTGTCATAACAAACAACAAGTGGCACTTTCAGTATACGTTTACACCATTGCTCCCTACACTGCACTGACATTAGCACCATTTCTTTCATAAAATACAAATACCTATCGGTACACATTCTTATGCAAGTAAATGTGCACATGATGATGATGGTGACGACGACGACGACGACGACGACGACGACGGCGGCGATTTGACGGTGATGATGATGATGATGGTGATGAAGCAAATGATATTAATGGAGTAGCAGCGTTGCAACGTCAATGACAGGAGAAACTTGATACAATGCTACTATATCCATTGCTGTTATCATCATCATCATAATCATCATCATCAATTAAGTCACCATCATAATCATCACAACCACCATCATTATCAAATAAGTCTTCACCATTATAATCAACCACCACCACCAATACCATTTCCCCGTGCCAGCAATTTTTTATATCCTGTATAGGTGTAAATGAATAATGTCCATTATTTTTCAGTAATTTGTCAAGCCAGTCTATTTTCACATGTGTTTAGTCTAAGTCTAGTCATGCCTGTCTTCAAACTGTCTATCCATCCATTTCAGACTTGGTCCTACTTTGTTTCTCTTGCTTTCAAATCTTGCTTCATCAAACTGGAGCCTATCCCAAATAGTCCTTCAAAAGGACCAATGTCATGCCTTCTCAGACATATGAACTTGTCGAGCTGCTCAATATCTTAGGATGGCACCTACAACTGAATACAGCATATTTATATGTGAAAACCTAGCTTGTGGGGCGCGGTGGTGTGGTGGGGTATGTTCGGTGCCTTTCAGCCGGAGGCTTGACGGGTTCGAATCCACCTCAAGCCGCTGCGTAGGGACCCTGGGCAAGTCCTTCACTCGCAATTGCTCATGCACTTCGGTGTGAAACTCGATTCAGTCATCGTGCTAGTCGGGAGTGCCTCTGAGTTAAGTCTTGAAGGGGCGCTATAACAAGTGCCATACATACATACATACATACTTACTAGGGATGTTAAACGATAATCGGAAATCCGATTATCGGTTTCAACGATAATCGGTATTCATTATTGTGTAAATGAATAATATCCATTATTTTTCTCACATATATAAAACCAAGTTTTCAATCAATCAATCAATCAATCAATCAATTTCGTTTATTGTCAACACCAAGCTGACAGGTCGCAACTTGTTACAGGTTACAAATCTTGCAAAGTCAAACGAGGTAATAGTAGAACTAGAACCCCAAAAGCGACGTATTATTGCCTCTTATATATCAAGCGGAGCTTCCACAGCCAACGATATAATAGGATGGCCCCCACAGCCACGTATTATGTGCCTCGTATATAAAGCAGTCTTCCACAGCCAACGAGGTAATAGTAGAATGGGTATGTTACGTGTATGTACGTTACAGTACGTAGCGATTATCGGTTTTCATTAACTTGCATTATATGATAATATATTAAATTTTCTATGATGGCCCATGCACTTAAAAACGATATTCGGTTTAAAATCGGATTTCTAAAACCGATAATCGGTGCTCATAAATACCGATATTACAATCATACATACATACATACATACATACATACAATCCTACAAATGTGTCCTTTAAATACAGGTCCAGATATCTGGTTGATATTTGATACCAACACAATTAACTAACTGGGCCAAACAGATCAATCACAATTAAGACAAATTCACTGCAGGAGGTGAGGCTCCATTTAAGGCCTCAAGAGCCCTATCAGGGGCTATTAAACCAATTTTATCCGGCTGCACAGAGGTCATTGCTAGGGTCATCTAGGGCACAATTTGACACTGATCAGGTCATCCTGTGACTTTCCTTTGGTTCAAAAGCCAGCAGTGACTCCATCCATTACAGACATTTAATATTAAGATATTTAAAACAGCACAGAAACCCTAGTGAGCATTTGCTAAAAAACGCTACCAGAGGGCATTTAAAACTCAGTGACTAATACGTAGCAGCTGGCCTAAGCACATAAAAGGGGCTTATGGGCACTGACTCTTAGTTTAACAACGCCCTCTACTCTGGATGATATTACTGAGCACCACTCAGGGCCTGTCTGCACCATTTGGATAACTAGCCAATCACCAACCCTTACACCAGCCACCAATAACTCACCACAAAAATGAACTCACCACAAAAATGATCCCAAACATAACTAGGATGCTTCTCCTGCTGCTGCTGCTGATGATGATGATGATGACAACAATTATAACTAATTATAATTATAATTATTGACAATTATAAACCAAATTATTTTCATCAGTTATCTATTACACAAACATTTCTTGAACTAAATGCATATATTACAAGTTCATATTACAACATTCATTATGTGCAATGTGATACTTATTTCACATTCACCTTCCAAAAATCAGCAACATTTTAACGTTGTGGCAGCTAGTATCAAACCACCATGTTCCATTTCCCTTAATGAGCCAAACACCAAACTTCGAACATGTACATTCCAATCATATACGTAGTTGTTTACAAATCTCATTTGCCTCTGGGCTATTTTGCAATATCAATTTGAACTCTATACAATATCTGGTTGCAAGTACAGCAACAACAGATGAAAAGGCAATCCACTAATTCACAGGCTTCACATAAACATTTCAGAAGGTTCTTCTTGGGATTTGAAGAAACTTACAGCGTGCTCGATAGTGTAGTGGTTAGCATGCTGGACTGTCAACCCAGAGGTCATGTGTTCAAATCACTGCCGAGATTTTTGCTCTGTCTGCACCCTCTAGCCAACTCAGCTATAATGAGTACACTGACTGTACACTGTCAGTGGGATGATGAGATGGCGAGGGAGAGGACTGGCCACCCACCCTCATATGCTGAGGCTAAGAAAATGAAGTTGCCAACACTTCATACTCATGTCTGCTTCAGGGTTATCTTAAGGGACTGTTCGTCTGCTGTAAAAGCACAACCACACACCGCAATCCAACAAGAGGATCCCTTCGCATTGTCCCAACTTGCACTGGTAGTCATTTATTTACCTCAGAAGGATGGAAGACTGAGCTGGTCCATATTGCCTAGTATTATATGGATGGTCATTCATCCAAACAGTTATTGCTTCCTTTTAGTCTATTAATGCAGTTCACTGTTGCTTCACTCTGCTAGTCACCAATATATACACAATGACAAGTCTCCAGTGTGTGCTGGTCAGGACACAGTATATTTCGGTCTCCATGGCGCTGGTCAGTGGTAGGCCTGTCAGTGGGCACCAGTTAGACCAGATACCCACCTAAAGGTGGCACACAGGCTGTGATTACTCCCTCCATCTCTCACAGTATAGTACTCTGTCTTAATGTCCTAGGTTGCTGTGCCAACCTATCTTGCATAATAAACTAATATACTTACTAATAGAATCATATTAATACCAAAAACCGGGTCACAGAAGTAGAATGATTATTTTCAATGCCATGCTATAGCCACAAGCTCACCTTTAATAACCACTACAAGTAGTCTGTGGCCTGTAAAGCAACCAGATAGGACACTGGCTCGGGTCGGGAGCGCCTCTGTTTTGAGTGGCGCTATATAAATGCTTGATTACGATTATGATTACGATCAGGTTGCATTCAAGAGTTCTAACTCAATCAGTGAAGGATCCAGAATAACAATTTCTTCATTCTGGAGTCAATAGAAATTCGTAGGTTGCCCTATGGGTGGGCTGACAGATATTGTGGCCCTGTGGGAGGTGACTGCTTAACTAAGTTCGACTTCTAAAGGCCTTAGTGCATACATCAACTCACATGTGGCCAAGAGACTCTGAACATCCATGCCACCTTCAGCTGTTGACGGGGAATTCACAGGTTGGTTCCACGTGTGTGCATGGGCCCGCCATTGCAACTCTTTCAGCAATTACATTTGACATCATTATAGGCTAGCCGAGAGAAAGCATCTGAGTAGATATCTTGAAGGGGTGCTATACAATGTTCAATTACATTACATTGCAAGATTAATTTATTATCACATGAAGAAGTGATGGGTAGTTGAGTACCAACTCAAGTCGGTGGCCATCTTACATTCATTCTCTAGCGCTTTACATTCTTAAAGTGATCAGTTTTCAACATTAAATAATTCAATCTGTTGATTACTTGGATCCTGGCCTCTGAAGATAAGTTTGGAATTAATTAAAGACAAATTTATCAAATGAAGTAAAGTAAATAAAGTATTAACATGAAATGATAACAGAAGGAACAAACAAGTCCAGAAATACAATAACAGAAATTTAATCAACTAAAGAATGTTCAGACACAAAGAATATTTAGCATAATTCAATTAAATGGCAGGTAAGAGAAAAGCAGAAAAAATAGAAAGTAAAAGAAGCCTCTTACATATATTAAAACAGGGTTGGCAAGTTGTTGCCACCGCCGGTTATAACCGGTTATTGCCATGGCTATAACCGTCCAGGCAACAACCTCTTGGCAATAATGGCAACAACCTCTTGGCAAAAATCTTTTGGCTAAAAAAGAAACCATTAATTATTTTGGTAACAAAATATGGAATCTTCACAGTTAGCTTCATTTTTTATTTCTTCTGGCTTGCTACTTTACAGAGTTGATTGATTTTAAATATATCATGCTTTAAATCAATCAAGTTTTCCAAATAAAAATCATCTGATTTAAATAACCATATAATTTCTTCCTAATAAAAGACAATTTACAAGTTTTTCATATTAAGTACAGTCAATATTGAATTGTGTAATTATGAATTAGAAATTTTGCCAAACCATTGGCTTCTATACAATTTTAATAAATTATAGGCCTATACTACCAGGTAAGTATATAGCAAAGGCAATGACCCTGTTGACCTGAATATTACTACTGCAGTGCAAATGGCAGTTTATTTTGGAGTAGTTGAACTGTAGGTCAGAATTTTTTTTAAATCTTAATATCATATAGTTGACTTTAACTACATTTATACTAAGGGGTAAACATACAACTACTACAGTAGTTTTAATTTCCCACAAGAAACATTTATTATAACTATGCAGTCTGCACAGTGAAATATGATTTTCACATACCTTGCCCTTACTTTGGAGAAATGGGCAACAACTGGCAATAACCGGCAGGCAACAACTGGCAATAACCGGCAATAACCGGTTATTGCCACTGTCCCGGCAACAATAGGTTGTTGCCGGCATTAACCCAACCCTGTATTAAAACATTAAATTCATTCAAAACTAACTAACAAAACTGAACCAAACTAAAATAACATACAAACCACTTTTAAATGAAACAGCCAACAATCACAATCATCAAGTAAACATTTATAAGATAAAATAAACAATTCTTCAGAAAATCACAAACATTGCTGGATATGAAATTGCCACAACTGGTCAGCAGCATAAACAAGCAAACTTGTAAGTAGCCAACACTTGTCCAGATGTTCAGTCTGCCCATCCTGCTTCCTCTTTCATCTCTCCACCTATTTATCCATCTGCCTAAATACTAACTATGGCATATGGTAACCAGAGCACCAAGACTGGTCCTCGTTTTCACTGAGAAAGAAAGAGTGAATTACTGAGATTTTCAGCATAATAAGTGCAGCCATTGACAAGGATACATAAACACACGTAGAAGGCTAGAAGCCTCTTAACCACAAGACATACAGGTGCTGCTCAGTGTTTCCATCAGATACATACAAGTGCCACACAAGATGTGGAGATACATTATCAGATACATCACGTGCTGGTCCTTGTTTCCACTCGGAAAGAGTAAAGAACAGCTACTTTTGACAGAATATATATGCTGACGCTTTAATAAATATATGCTGAAATGCTACATGAGGCATTCTCCGGATGTGCTTGGATTGAGCAACAAATAAGTTGCACAGAGGTTTATTAATATAGACAATCTAATAAATAATACAGAAATTACATACAATTTCCTTTGCACTCTAACTATAGACTTTCTATGATCATCTCGTTGGATCTCTGCATTGGAGCTCAACAACCCTTTCAAGTTCACACTAACTATTAAAATTAGTGTCCACAACTTTGTTCAGTACTTTATCATGAACCAGTCTAACTTTATCAAAAGGAAAGGTAGTCAACCAAACATCAATCTACTGAGAACTAATTTAGGTCAGTCACATTACCTCAAATATCCATTCCAAACCTTATAGCTCTGGACTCTTCATTCTCTCACATTATAGGACATCAGACAAATCTAACTGATAATAGCCACAGTGTTGTCATAGGATTCATGAATTCTATCTAATTCAGGGTATCTCAGTCATAAACACAGCTGAGCAGCACCAATTATTTCAGGCTCCTTCTTTGTTGACCAAGTCTCACACCAGGACACAGGAAATAGTTCTATACTGGCATCCAACTACAGCTCCACTTTAAGTTCCATTTTCAGCAACATCTTGACATTCGCCATACAAAACTCCTATGGATATTCATAATTATAGCTCACCGGTTCTGTTTCGCACTCAACCAATATGGGCCACAGGTTCAGCAGTCCCAGTTTTTCTGGCGGCATAAATATGAGACACTTCCCCAGATCAAAACAAGCATTAGGCAATGGCTGCAGCAACTCATTTAATGGCAGAGCAGGTTTCAAGCATAGATCTAACAGATCGTTATCAGACGAAGCTATATATTGGACCAGACCCTTGCATTTTGCTCAGGACAGAATTATTCCGGATTATTTACAGCAGTGGTCACCAACCCGCGGCTCGCGAGCCGCATGCGGCTCTCGAAAAGTTCTGTGGCGGCTCTCCAGAGCCTTCCAGAAAATAACATTTTCTATGTGACGATATAAAATTGCGTAAGTAAAATGGAATGTTTCCGTGTTGCTTGAGCTCAAAATAACAAATACACTCGGTGATTAATGTCGTTATGAAAACCGTTAATTCCATTTGGGTAAGAGCCCTAAATCACAGACAATTTCATCTTCCTCCAGTGGAAATGGAGGCAGAATATGGAGACCTTATACTTCATAGTGATGTGAAAAGGAAAGATTTTGAATCGTTTCTCTTCATGGCTGCCCCACATTAAAGAGTAAACTCGCTTCATTTTTTGGGTCAACGTATCTATGCGAACAAACCTTTTCAGTAACTAGTGAACAACTGAACATTCTGAAATCAAAGTTAAGGAACAGGATAACAACCGAAAATCTCCTGCGTCAACTAAGAACTTCAATTTCTAGTTATGAACCACGATTATGCATCTTTAGTTTGCAACATGAAGAACCAGGTTTCTCACTAGACATAAAGACGAGTAAATGAGTAAGTCTACGAATTGTTTTATTTTCTTAGATATACTATATCAAGATATTATAATTATATAGTAATTAACGCTAGCGGTTAATGGTGCTAGCCTCTAGTATGGTGTGCTCCTAAACCCATGGCGGCTCCCAAAAGTTGCTAAACTTGGTAATGCGGCTCCTCACCGATAAAAGGTTGGTGACCACTGATTTACAGCTTGTTTAGACCACGAGTAAAGAAACCAAAGTTGTGAGTCACTGACAATACCTCAATTAAGCAACCATCATATATGAAAACTAACAAACCATCTGAATACTCTAGCAACTGTTTTATTGCTGCATTCCCAGTTTGATTGTCATACAAACCAAAGTTAATAAATCTTAGAACAGAATGGAACAAAAATGATAAACAGTGACTATCATGCTGCAAGAAGTTTGTAATATTTACCAAAACTGTTTTCTATAAAAACAAAATCAAACGAGACATTCTGAATATGAACCTCACTGATGACTCAATAAAACATCAATCAATCAATCAATCAATCAATCAATCAATCAATCAATCAATCAATATTTCTTTATTTTTATTCATTAATCCAAACTGTCAAAGGCACAACTTGTTACAATCAGACATGTATTATTATAACATTATATAACATGATAACCTTGCATAGCAAAGACAAACACACATACACCAAGTGACACAAAGTTTGCTCAGCTGCAGTGCCACTATTATCTGGGTCAACTGCTGTTTGTTCCTTCAGAATATTCTTAGCTAAAGATTGTGGACCAAGTATATTTCTTCAGTCAATTACTAATATCTCAATAAACTTTTAAACTGTTTAGGTTAAGATCTTCTTCTTTTGGTTCTCTGCCTTCCTAGGCAGGTTCGTACGTCCAATTTCGCCATTCATCACGTTTTTAGGTTAAGATAACTGACAATTTTTTTATCTGGATCAACTGCTGTCTGTTTTTTGGTTAAGGATATCAAAAAACAATTACTATTTTGATATAGTAGAAAATATGGAATTATTGAGTTTAGACCAAATTTATGGCCTGATGATGACCTGTTTTACATATACAATGAAATTAAATAGCCATTGCTCAACATTAATTCACTAAGTACTCCATAATTCACATCAGCATTTTCAAACAATATACTGTAATGTTCTAAGCACAATTAAAAACCTCAGTGCTTTAATTTTAATATATTTGCCTCTGTGTGACATCAGTCTTTTCTAAATACATGTACATGTGTTATAAAAGTCACAATGAAAGAGTGAGAAATGCTATTCAACTTCTTTCAGAAACTTCAGGATATGTATATAGCACTGCATGGCTTAAACACGCTGTAGAACTAGGTGTAGGCCTGTTTGAAAACTCATCTAAGTATATATTACACACAAATTATTCCTTGGCCAGCACAGTTAGAACTAAATTAAGCATTCAATTCTGAACTGATCTACATCATACGTTATGACATTAGTTTAATCATCTCATCATACTACCAAAACAGACAATTTCAAGCATAAAATTATATTGGGTGTTGGCCTGCTTTAAACTATTTAATTTTTAGTATAATTATGCTACACACAAAGATTCCCTGGTCTACAAATTTAGAAATAAATATAAAAGTAAATATATTTCCTTTCTACATTGATCGATGCACAACACATTACGATACTAAAGAGTTTATCCAGCATTAGAAAAAACGGATGAGCATTCCATTTCTAAAATGATATATGAACAATATGTCATGATACTAACAAGTTCACTCATCACATGATCCTATCAACATGGAACAATTTCATGCAGAAAATCACTACAGACAGTGAGTGCTCTATAAACCCAGCACATGAACTTAACATCAGAGTTATAGTTTTACCAAAAAAGTAAGTATTCTCAGTGCACTTGTACTGAACACTAATGGGTAAAGGGTTGAATGAGTATCAGGAGGTAGAGGTGATATTCTAGACAGTAAATCACCATATACTAACATGACTTATGTTGCTTAACATCAATATACCTGACTCATATCAGCAAAACCAAGCAGACACCCACACTGATACAGAAGCACTAGATTTCTGTATCTGCATTAACACTGGGCAGTAGTAGAATTCATATGGACAAGATTAATATCCACAGTGGCACTAAAGTTCAGAGCAAACATATTGAGATGTGTTCAGAGGCAAACACAGAAGCAGCTGCATATTCTGTGCACATCACTCACTGCTCAAAGATTACACACAGAGCAAATACATTGTTGGTGGCCATAGGTAACCTCTGAACCTAATTATACTGCTGGTGCCCAAGGGTAACACCTGAACCATTAGTACAACAACTGAACCAGTGATTATTGGTTACCTCAGCAGCTGTTATGTTCAGAGTTAGATTCCTGTTGTAAATTCGTGGAACAGTAACATCGTAGCTACGAAACTCTGGCAAGGCACTGCCTTTCATTGAGCTGTATTGATACCCTGCACAAGAAAACAGCAGCAGAATTGCAATGCTAATTGATAAGTTGCTATCTACATGTCCATATTAAACTACATGCTTTTATGCAATGCAGTATAACAGAATATTTTACATATATACACAGATGAAAACAGCACAGACAGATGGCAAACTTATGACACAACATACGCAGTTGGATGAACGCAGATACAATGGCAAACAGATGACAAAACATACAGAGATGAACATGGCTAGGATGACAAACAGATGGCAAACTGCGTAGACAGTCCTACACGTCATAAACAGACAAAATTCACACAATCATGACAGTTTTCTAACATCAAACTCCAGAAATTAGTTTTGAAAACCAGTCTAGTCAAAAGACTAAACTTTCAAATTTGACCAGAAAGCCAGTATAGCTGGCACACACATGCAGTAATCAGTAGTTATATTCTTGAGTAGTATAAGAAAGCATATTTGAAATGACTGAGTGGGTAGGTGATTTACAGGCAATGGCCTTTCTCTGTCATTTGCCATGCTTGAAACTAATGTCTACTAGTTGTAGATCATGTCACGCCTTTAAATAAAATATCAAAACCCATTCATAGTGGCCTGCTACCAGACAATTCTGAGAATGTAAACAAATGACCACATTACTATTTTGTTGTAGAAGTCAGTGTATGACTTTACATTAGCTGATATTTATCAGCATCCAGGCAGATTTGTGACTTCCATCAGCATGAATTTGTTTAATGTGTCACCATCATCCAACATCATCCTCATCGTCAGTGTCATCATCATCATTATCATCATCATCAGTTCCTGACATCAGTCAGTTGGATGGGTCAGCCATTTGGATGGGATAGTGTGAATAAATTATCTCCACGTTTCTCTGTCATTTGTCAATTCCAGCGCTCCTCTCATGTTTAGCACACGTCTCATTAAATGTTCGTTTATATTGTGCATTGTCTTGGTCTTCCTTTGTCTCTTTTCTTCGACTCCGACAAGCAGTGCACTGTGCGGGATTCGATCAACTGATATATTCTTTCCACATGGCCAAACAATCAGTTCACTTAATGACTTAATGCCCAGCAGCATTGTTTTAACATCTAGAACTATCTAATGATATTTCTAATTTTCTGTAGTCTTCAAAATCTTGCAATTTTTTTATCTATCCAACTTGTTCCTGCCAGGAGGATTTTTTTCTGATCTTGCTTTAACCTTCCAGCATTCTGATTCATATAGGAAAATGGGATGTATCATAGTCTCGCATATCTTATCTTGGTTTTCCATGCTTCACCACATCCAGTCAATTTCCTCAAATTCTTGCATCCAATTATTCCTTTGTGCATTTTTCTAAATTTTGCCCTCTGCAGTAATTAGACAGGTGAATTCATCAGCATGTTACTTGCATAGAACAAGAATTCGTGACCTGAAGCTTTAATATTTGTAAATATTCGTAAATATTAGGGCACTTTTAATATTCGTAAATATTCTTAAGTATTCCTTGATGACGTCACTGTTTCCATTTTGTTACGAACTAATTTAAGACTAATAACAATAAACTAAGTGAAGTTACGGATATGAGATGAGTAACTGTAACAGGAACCTGTTCTTGTTCTAATGCTTAGTTTTTGTCACTGAATTTTGTACAGTTAATCCCGGATTTGGAAGAAATGAGAATGAAAAGAAATTTAAAGAATTTAATATTCGTTGACAAGTTTCAAAATTCGACAATATTCGTCAATTTCTACAAATATTAATATTCGCAATATGTGCATACTCGTTGTATGGTTACAAGTAGTCCCTGAAACAGAAGATATGTGATCTCTACATTATTAATATTTGCTATTTTTACCATGCAATTATTAAATGAATATTTGAGTGTAGTGAGAATCATTCTTGAGTTTACAAAATCCCAAGTACAGTCCAGCAGGAGTCAGAAAAGCTACTACTACTTATAACACTAGCAGTATTGTCACTAGGGTTGGTGTCATCCAGTGCAGTAACTCATGGTGTCAGCCCTCCATGGACCTCCTCCCTAACCAGACCATACTTTAGTAAAGTAAATTAGCATAGAGTTTCAGCTTTAGGTAAATTGATACAGTACATGTAAGCTGGGCTTACAAAAAATGTTTTTGTTGTTATATGTTGTCAATTTAAAAATAGTAGGGTTGGTGTCACCCAATGGGGTAACCCATGGGGTAACTAATAAATTTCTGCTGAAACTCTAAAAAAAATTTGTTAGACAGTCATTTTGTCATTTTCGTGTCACCCCTCTGAAGATGTCACCCGGTGCAGCCCGCACCCCCTAGTGATGCCACTGAAGACTAGACAAAGACTGTTTCAAATAAGCCACAATTTTTTATGCATGTATGCCATGCATCTAAAAGATAAACGTATGTACGTAAAAGATGTACGTAATGTGTGTGTGTGTGTGTGTGTATGCAGACATGCATGTACGCACGCAAGCATACATGTATCAACAGTCTTCAGGCACCTTTCATAATCAATACATGTACAATTGTACATGCAATGTCATGCATGGCTACCTAACAGATAGCAGTTACCCATCTCAACCAGGAAGAACGCGTCATCTCTGGAGACATTTAAAGCCCAGCTCAAGACTTATCTTTTTAAACAATCATATGACTGCCATTAACTTTGAACTCATGTACAGTGCCCTTTCCTTCGGCCTCGGCTGAGCTATGGCGCTATACAAATTGTCCTATTATCATTATTATTATTATTATTATTATTATTATTATTATTATTATTATCTCTGTGATCAGAGATGGGTAACCAATAGATTAGATTCTACTCGATTAGCTAATTCATTAGACAAACAGCTAATTCTAATTCTAATTGATTAGCTGCAAGATTTTGCTAATTCTAATTCTAATTGAGTAGCAAATTTCAGTAGCTAATTCTAATTGATTAGGAAATAAACTAAAACATGCCCATCTCTGCGTGTAATATACTACAAGTGTATGTTTAGCAATCAACCAAAACAACCCACATGTGTAGAGGAGATTCTGCATAAAGCATCAACTGAAGGTCGTTTCATTTTAGAGCAAACTAACAAACCATTCTAGTCATTGGCTGGTTGCTTACTAGACATTAATTGCTACTAGAGGTGTAAAATGTTTTACTCAACTACACATCACTCAGTCACTTGATGAAATTTGATACATTAACTGCTACTAGAGGTCAAAAGTTTTTTTTAATCAACTACCTATCACTCAGTCACTTGGTAAAATTCATGCTACAATGTTGCACCTCTGTGTGCACATTTCGGATGTAAACATCAATAAATGTATTCGTTACCAAAGGCAAAATCATCTCTATAATTCTTAGATACATTTCTGTGTGGTGAAATTTGGTTGAGGCAGGACTATTCCATTAACTTGCCATAGCTGCAAAATTTATGCCTCCAGACATAATGAAGAGACCAGGCCCATGTTCAGTCGTATCAAAAAATTACGGTAATTAGAATCCCTCTGCTGCAGCTAGCCTCCCCAGGTACTCTCTAGTTCGAGTTGATTCTCGAGTCTGGTATCCCACGCCGTGCGTGGTTGCTGCTGCCTCATCACAAGTAAAAGTAAACCCCATTAACAGTAGAGTATCCAGTGTTTCATTCAGGGTCTGGGTGCAACCCTTTGAGTGGGTACATGGGCCTCCCTGTATCCTATGTTGACAGCACTGTGATCTGCTGAGATAGAGAGGCAGCCTAAGATGGTCGGGTATGTGGAACCCGATAAATATTTTAAAGTCAAATTGAGATTTTAACTACACCAAGTAATCAGTAAAGTTGGTACACTGAAAACTTCTATTCCGGAAACTTGGCCAAGCCAAGGCCCACACTTGAGCAATTGGTGGACCTTGTGGTGGTTCTCAGATCTAAGCAGTGTTTAATGCAGATGACCAGAAGGTAGTGTTACCTTTTTACACATTGCTTAGCCCCATTAGGCTACTTGCCTTCTCAGTTAACTTTCTTAGTAAACTGATTATGGCTTTGTTTTTTTGGTATGCAATCAGCTAATAACCCAAACACAATAGAATTACAAGTCAATTAATTAATAACAATAATGAAAATAGAAACCTGCTTATAGTTTTTGTCATTGTATGCAAGTACTTATTTGATTTGTTTATTATTTTTCTAAGACATAATTTTTTCTTTCTTTGTAAATGGCTGCGGTATGTCAGCAATGAGCTCAATAAACGAATATATGATGAGTATTAAATAACTTTGTTATACAATGACAGCAGAAGTTACTGCATGTAATCATGATATAGGTCTGTTAAATGGTTTGAGCATGATACTAAAACTGAGACACGGATATGGCCATATGCCAGTGGGAAGTCTTCAAGTGTGCAGATGCCAGCTTCTCTACAAAAGTTTCAGCCCATTGTAATTTATGGTGTATCCGTTTGTTTGCTTAGGAGTTGAGCACTCAAGTATCTCCATCCAGGCCTCCTAATGTTCTCTCCTCTGATGGCTAATGAGACTCTAAAGTCCCCTCCACAATCTTCTCTTCTCCTGATAAGCCCAGCGTGCCCTCGACATCTATACTACTGCTCTTCCAACAGACTGAACACTTCAATGCCTTTGGCCCACTTATCACATCCAGTGTCAACCTCTCTTTACATGCAGGCTCCTTGCTCCTTGCCTACCAGACTCACAGCATGCCATAGTTTACTCTCTTCTTAAAACCTCATCTATCTGCTGAATATCTACCCTATCATCCCCGTATCTACTCTTCTCCAAACTAAGTACTGGAAAAGGTAACTCTGCAAACCACCTGTCATTCAACTTTAATCACAAAAACTGGAAAAGTAACTGCTTTGTGTGGTGCTGAGAAATTTAGAAGATTTACATTACTATGTTGGTGTCAGTACGTGATTCAAACTGCACAAATATTTAAATCTGAACTCTCATGCTCCAACACTGAACATTTAATGGATTCTGAAGCATCATTGTATTTGTATACCACGAAGATCGATGTGTCCAGCATGGAAGTGAATGCAAACATCACGTTCTACATCTACACTGCCAGTATCTTCATCTATAATTTTCTAACATTGACAGCGGTAAACAACTTAAGGTAAACATTTAGAATCGGGGTCCGTAGGTTTCCTCGTGTCTAGAGTGTCAATTATGGTCAGGTTAGGCGTCGTAAGAGTCGGTTATGGTCAAGGTTAGTGTCGTCATAGAAAACATGGTACCTTCCGTGCAGCATGCCAAAAGATACCGTAAAACGCCAGGAAACTGACGCACCCCTATACTAAATGTTTGCCATTATTTAATGCTTGCTTTCACATGTCAAACAAATAATGAGCATTTAAAGGTTTAATTACAGGACCATTTCGATGAGATTTACACTTGTAAACGACTGAAACGAGTTCATTGATCTGCATGAGACTGACCGTAGACTCCTCCAGCGCAGAACAAGGCTGAATACGCAAACAGACAGACTGCAAAAATCGCCTCTGGACAGAAGTTCGCGTAAACTGTAAGAGAGACCGGCACGGACAGGGTATGCATTTTACGAAGTAATCCAATTAATGTGTATTGCGTATAAAATATTCCCGTTCAAACGCCACAAATAAAACCTTTTTCCACTCCGAGACATCACATCTCCCTACACTCCCATCGTCCGCCGGGCGAGGGTGCCAAAGTATCTATTTATATCATCCAGAGGCAAGCATCAGTTATGTTGCGCTTTTCAAGGGTGTCTGGAATTATTAACATTTCACGTGAACAGTTGAGTGTCTGATTGTGAAATTGCGAACGCCAAAGGCGCGAAGCTGCGATTGCCAAAGGCAAGAAGCCCCTAACGACTATAGGGGTATGGGGAGCGTCGTAAGCTCCCCCATCTGGGTTTGGGGAGGAGTCCCAGAAGCCGACCCAATTTTTAGCATTCGGTGCCAAATGGAGTGCATTTTGGGTTCTAATTAGCCTACATCAAATTTGTCATCGATGATTTCGATATAAAATTACCTAAACCATCTAGATCTGTGAAAAATTACCTTATTATCCGAATAAATTGAGATTTTAGGTTTTAGAAGAACACCACTCGAAGTCGCAGTAGCTAGGCCTAGCTAGCCTATAGGGCCTATTAAAAACTAAAATGTCCTCCTATTATATAGGCTAGGTTTCTACCGCGATCGAGCCTTAGTCGAGTTTTATAAAGCGAGATAAGTAAAGTTCAAGAGTGAAATTAGGCCTATACAGCAACATTCTGCACTGAATTCTGATAGGTCCTACACTTGAGTTTAACGCGCCTTTAGCCTGACCTTTTATTTTATCGGCACCCTGATGGCCAGCGATTTGTTGGGAGAGGGACCTACAGTACTATAGAACGTCCGATTTGGAGGGGGTTGTGAGTGCGGAAGGCGCACAGCCCCAATTGCGGAAGGCAAGAACCCCCTATAACGACTATAGGAAGCCGACGCAATTTTGAGCATTTGATACGAAATGGAGTACATTTTGGGCTCTTGTTTAGGCCTACCTCAACATTTTCAAAAGTTGGGGGACCGTCCCAACCTGTTCGAAAGTTGGGGGAACGCGTCCCACGGGTCCCATAGGGTGGCTGAGCCTATGCTGGAATATAAGAATGCAACAGTCGTCAGCAATAATTTCGGCCGAACTGAATCGATCATACAACTCGACTCGATCGATCGATCACCGTATGCCCTTATGTGTGTAAGGGCATCGTGTCACCGTTTGTGTGTCATCGCAACGTTGCATAGGCGTAACTTTCTTTCGTGACGATGATATCCGGTCGCGACCATTTTTAAAAGAAACAGTCACTATTATACCACTTTAACTTTGTTCCTGTGCTGAAATATTCTTTTTGCGACATCATGACAGCGCTATGTTAATTAGGTTAGAGCACATGCCTCAGCCTTGACTCTGTATCCACTCACACATTCATAGCAAATTCTCCTGTCCGCAACCTAGGTGTGACTTTTGACCAGAATCTTAGCTTTTCCGATCACATCACCCATCTTTCCCGTTCTTGTTTCATGCACATCCGTGACCTGCGTAGAATCCGCCCTATGCTTGACTTCAAAACCTCATCAACAATCGCCACATCAATAGTTCACGCTAAATTAGATTACTGCAATGCTCTCTTTCTCAACATAGATACCACTCAAATTAATCGCATCCAAGCCATTCAGAATGCCCTCGCCCGTGCTGTCACCAAAACCCCCAAACACCACCACATCACACCTGTCTTGAAATCACTCCACTGGCTCAAAATTCCTGAACGAATAGAATATAAAGTCCTATCCCTCACCTACAATGCACTTCAATCCTCTCAGCCCTCGTATCTCCGTCAGTTGTTCTCGGTCCAACCTCTTCGTTCAACCCGTTCATCTTCCACCCTCACACTGCTCCGCCCTTCCGTCACCTCATCGCTTAAATTTGCAAATCGTTCCATAGCCATAGCTGTCCCGCCTCTTTGGAACAAACTCCCACCTGTGCTACGACAAATATCCGATCCATCCTATGAACTCACCAAAACCTCACCTCTTGCTATCTCTCCACAGGTCTTCCACTCAAAACTGAAAACACTGCTTTTTCACAAATCCTATCCCGATTCCTTCTCTTCCCCTCACCTTCCTCGCCATTTCAACTCTAAGCATCATCCACCTTAGCCGTCTGACTGTCTGCCTGCCTGACTCTCTGGATTTTGACCCCCTGCCTATCGATTCTGTTTTGGTTAAGCGCCTGTGAATAAGCTGGTTCCCGCGACTTCGCTTTTGTGGGCGCTGTAGAAATATCGAGTTTACGATTACGATTACGACATGCAACGACAATACTCGCTATAGCGTAGGCCTATTCTAGTGTCTTCGTGCAATGCTGAAAGATGCCTTCACGTTAGCTTAGCCTACTTGCTTCTTGTTTTATGTTGTATAATTGCCATTGGTGATCGTGATCGTAATCGTAAACTCCAAATTTCAGGGCACCAGATTATTCACGAGCGCTGCCTCGAGTCCGATCGAATATGGTTGTCCAAATGACCAAATTAAGGGTCGTCAAAAGGATATAGGTCATAGGCCTATATAGGCCTAGTCCGGTAGCCTACGTACGTTGCCACAGGGTCCAGTGTTTAATCTAGACGTCTCTGGGGGGAGTCCCCCCAGGATCGAGTTCCCCCCAGAAAAATTAAAGAGATGAAATTTTGTAAACTTTCTGTGAAATTTATATAGGGATAATTGGCGCAGGATTTATTGCGCCCTTGGGAAAAGTTTTCTTGGAAAACTCTTGTTAATATTCTTGGTCGAAAAGTCTCGTTAGGCCTACTGCCCCACCCCTCGAAATTGTTGGTCTCGAAAACTGTCGTTACTACCCCCCTCCCGAGAAAATTCTTGGAAAACACTTGCTACTTGTCAACTTTTCAAATATGTTGGGTACCCCCGAGAACCCTCGATTCCCCCTCCCCATAGCAAGGGGAGTAGATTAAACACTGCACAGGGTCGGAGGCGACAGAGTAGATGTTAAGGCGGGTACGTGTCGTAAAGGTCGAGAGTTTGGAGGATCAGGTTAATTTATAGTTAGTATTATTTTTTAGTTATAGTTATAGTTAATGGATTTTTATTTTAGTTAATTTTAGTTACTACTTAGTTGCAATAATTAAGGCTATAAGCAAAATTGTGCGTATTAACACGCTGTTTCACAATTTGCTCAGAGCTTTGAAAGCCTTTGAAGCATGGGTGTATTCAGCTTCATGAATCATGAATACACGAGTTTCCAAAGTAACTGACAAATTGCATAATAAAAATATTGCATTTTTCGTTCTATTTTATGTCGAATCGTCTATATTGCACTTCCTATTTTTATTTTTTGCATTAACGAAAATAAAGATGAATTTTCGTTATTGTTATTTTCGTCATAGTTATAGTTATAGTTAATGATATTTTTAGTTATAGTTATAGTTATCGTTAACGAAGTCATTTTATTTTCGTTAACGAACATTTTCGTTATCGTTATCGTTAACGAGAATCACACTGCTACATAATGACTAGGGGTTCAAAGAGCCGATTGGCATTTTTGGCCGATTTCCAATACCGATTAGTTGGCCTGCTTTTTAGGCTATTCCGCTTCTGATCCGATTAATCGGCAATCGGTCCTTCCCTAATAACGACATTGTTGCATATAATTATATCAAAGATATTAGAGTCGTAGACTACGACTCTAAAATCTTTGATTATATACACACATATACACGGTGAACGGAAAAAACCGAACCTCTCCTATTGCTGCAATAATTTATGTAATAATTTGTACATTTTAATGAAACATGGAGAAACTTCAGTTTATAGGACATGAATCAGATAACTATCATTTGTTAGTTATAATGTGTGTTCAAAATTCCCTCCTTTGGCTTCCACACACGCACAAAATTGCTGAATCGATTACAGCTTGATCAAATTCGTCCCATGCCTGTATTATGCGCTGACGCAGTTCTCCGACATCGCGAACCTTTGTCTTGTAAACCTTTTCTTGCATCACAGACCAGATTTTTATAGTACACCGGATTAAGGTCTGGGCTATTTGGAGGCCAAAGTGCAGGGGTATGAAATCTGGAGTCTCGTTTGTGAGAAGTTCAACGGTCTCGCCACTCTCGCGAGCTCGGTGAGCCGGAGCACCATCCTGTTGAAACGTGTAATATTCGGACAACTCTCGGATATCTGGAAGCAATTTTAACTGGTATAGGGCATAATTACAAAATATAGTTAAGTCTATAATTGTGGGGAATAAAATAGTTTACATTTTTGGTGTTAATTTCTGTTTTTGTAGAGGTTCGGTTTTTTCCGTTCACCGTGTAAATATGTGGGCCTATTAGCCTATATAGACTATATAGGCCCACATATGCCCACTTTTCAGTGATCGTGTCACAACAAAATCATAATAATTATAAGCTTATAGCGCGTAACCATGCAGCTTAATTAATATTTAGTTTAATTTATCATTGCTACTTTTACAGACTCCCACACCGAAAACTTTACGGTATAATCTATTGTTCTTATTACTACTTTTACTATCACATGAAATATAGCGTAACATAAATTATTTCATTTTATTTAGAGATTTTCAACTTTTCGAGCGATGACGTAATTTCCGTTTCCGCCCACCTCATTGTTGACGACGTCATCGTCATTCTCTGTCTACCTTTTCTAATTAAATGGCTGGATGACGATCGCAGATTTTTGCAATTTTTCTATAGTTTGCGAATTTTTGGCTGCGTTTGTGTTTGATAACTTAGAGATCATGTTTCGTAGGTTACGTATCCTTTTCATGAGGCCCTTTGTGAATGCGTCAACGCAGGATATGGGCCGATCTTTTCTTCGAGTTCGACCGATGGAAGAGGCTGCGACCGTCCAGCGCTGCCTCAGGAAGTTCTTCTTCGCCAGGAACAGGTAGGCCTATCGGTAATCCCGTAGCTAATTTATTTCATATGGTCAATTTAAAATGGAAGCTGGATTGATGAAAAAAATTGTTTTCTTAAATGGAACTGGGATTGATGAAACCATTTCTGCCGTTGCAGAGGCTGAAGTCGTGAGCGATGTTTAGGCACACAAACAAACAAACACACACACACACACACACATTAAGGCTGGTACTGATTTTAAAAAATTACTCGATTAATCTCCAAAATTAAACTTCGATTAATTGATTAAATTCGATTAATTTGATGTCTGTTACGTAAAGCTTGGAAGACTGTTTAAAATCTAGTCACTGAGTCAGTTACTACATTCTATCTACAAAAAATTCAATCATTCCACATGCTGAAAGTGATACGTCAGCAATGTGTTTGGACCACGGTAAGCGAACTGTTTATTGCAATGAAGACAGTTCACGAAATTTCATAATGTTTTCAAAAAGGCTAAAATTGCTTCTGAAAAGCTGTACAGCCGCCTGTACTATGCCAATAGGTTATCTGAATGTGAAAATGACCTGAGAAAAACTTGTAGAAATATAAGGTCATTGTTAAATTGTGGTAACAACTTCTTACGTCTGAGGTCTTTACCTTTAGCGATGTGAGTACTTCAGACAAGTCCGAGGTTGCTAATAGGTTTAATGATTATTTCGTGAACATTGGTTTTACTTTGGCCTCCAAAACAGACTCCTCATGAGTCATGATCCCATCCCACATTTTACAAATTTTCTAACTGATTGCCCTTGTTCTTCAATGAGCCTGTTGCAGACCAGTTACGGTCTCTGCGAGTTGTGGGGTTGATGATATTGACCCCACAGTTGCTAGGGCCACAATTCAGTACATAGCCCCATGAGATATTGCGAGTTCCTCTCGCTTGACTGCATTGGTAATTCTCCAGAACCGTGCTATTTGTGTAATATTAAATTTCTACTGGCACTCCAGCACCAAATTTGCGTCCCTGAAACATAGAATACTGAAGCTACGAGATATAACCAAATTACAGATAGGTCTGTTCACGTTTAGGTATCATCGTCACATGTTGTCTCCCAACTTCGATGGATTTGTTTATCTTATAATACTAGAGCATCGGATAAATACTATGGTGCCAGTGCAAGAACCAAATTGCTACAATTCTCCATGAAATGTTGTGGACCGACACTATGGAATTCCCTTCCTGAGGATCTAAGAAACACTGTATCCATGAAGCAATTTATACTTAGATTAAATAACTTTTTGTTGGTGTATAGTTTATCAGTGGAATGGCTCGATGAGATTGCCTCCTCCCCCAACTTTACCTAGTGATTGACTATTTGTTGATCAGTCATTGTCATCACTATTATTTCTTTTATTAGTTTTCTGCAACCCTCAACTCTGGGATCTATTTGATAATCGCTTATAATGTATATTTTCAACTCAATGTTTCACTGTACATATCTTTACTTTATGCAGCAATTTCATGAAAGTATTAATGTTATAAATGAGTCAGCCGAGTCTTTAGCAGGTCTACGTGACCTTTTTCGGTTGACTCATTGACCTGCATGAATGTTGTATTGAATTTGCAACTTGATTGTCCTTGTCAGAAACAGTATGTTGCATTGAAGTGTTGATGATATGCAAGTCAATAAACGAGTCAATCAATCAATCATATATAAATATGTATATATATATATATATATATATATATATTAGGGTGTTTTAAGGTACATGTGATATTTTCAACTCAAAGATATTTTGCCGGCCTGGTCGAATTATCATGCCAATTCATGTATTAACTCCATATCCGAAATTATATCTTGATAGCTGAACATTTAGGAACATTTAGGACTGGCGCAAGGCAACCGAAATTGGACACAGGTGGCATACAGGCATCCACAATTTCAATGCATGCTATTCTTAGGCCCCTCTCAGTTGCCGGCTCCCAAGTAATTAATATTAATGATACATATGAATATAGCAGTCACAGTGATTAAGTCCGCGTCATCAGAGGAAGAGGCGTCCTCAGGTAGCTCAGAAAAAGAGCCAGAACCTTCGACTCCTGCTTGGCCACCAAAGCGGCGAAGGGGAACAATCTCTGTAATAACTCGTGATGTTGCAACAGCTCTAGATCGCACCAAAACCAGCAGCAGGAATGCCTCTCACATTCTATCTGCTCTCGCTGCATCCAATCTATATGCAGCACCAGCTGGTGAGCTGATGATCAGTCCTTCAGCGATCCATCGAGAAAGGAAAGATAACCGTGCAGCCCTAGCAGCAGAGATTCGCGAATCTTTCGATCCAAATGTTCCTCTTACTATTCACTGGAACGGCAAGATCATGCCAGATCTTACAGGGACAGAACGAGGGTATGTTGATCGCCTTCCAATAATGGTATCTGGCAAGGATGTGACCAAGCTATTGGCCATCCCCAAACTCAAATCCGGGACAGCTGTAGTCATGTCAGACGCATGTTTTCGACACAACGGCGAGTAACACGGGTTGCAAGGGCGGCGTGTGCATCAAACTGGAAGCGGAATATAGGAAAGGACCTCTTGAACCTTGCCTGTCGACATCATGTGTCTGAAATTGTTCTAGAAAAGTTGTTTTCACTGCATGATTCTGCAAGGTCTCTGAAATTGGAACTATTCAGTCATTTCCGTGACTTCTGGCCGCAAATCGATCAGGCCAAGTATCGCACAGCAATGGATGATAAAGATGCAGCACAGCGTGTCACAGAAATTCGAGACGATGTGATCACCTTCGCATTGCAGCAACTGAGTACCGAAAACCACAGAGACGACTGCAAAGAGCTACTAGAACTAACAGTCATTTTTCTAGGAGGAATTCCACCGAAAGGAATACAGTTCCGGTACCCAGGGGCATTTCACCGCGCACGTTGGATGGCACGTGCGATCTATGCGATCAAGATGTGGCTTTTCAGGGATCAGTTTCCCATTCAACAACGCCAGAGTTCAGAGAGGGCATCTCGACAAACCTACTCTCAAAAGGTGTGTAATCATTTACTTCGAGCGTCCCTTTTTGTGACAACAACTTACGTGAAGTACTGGTTCACCTGTACGTCACCCGCTGAAGCCCCAAGGAACGATCTTCAATTCCTGAAGGCAATCCATGCAGTACCCTGGACAAGGAAGTCTCTGATGTAGCCTAACAGCTTTTTCCCGACACCTTTGAGTATCTGTGGAGAGACCCTGGTGGGCCTCAGCCTTTTGATGATTCAGTGGACATTCGACGAAAAACAGAGCATGGTCTATACAGCTGCGAAACAATGGGGATCCGATGAACCTCCAAAGAGACTTCCCCAATACATAATCCACCTACAAAAGCACTTAATGATTTCTTCACCACTTCTACCAACAAAATATTCCAGATCCTCGGATTGGATTACTCTTTTCTTGATCGAGACCCGCAACAATGGGAGTCAGAACAATCATACAGTGAGGCAAAAATATCATATCCGCCCTAAAAGTGACGAACGATTTGGCGGAGAAAGGAGTGGCTCTCTCATGCAGTCCTTCAATGAAGCCCTGGTCCGAAATGAGGAAGAAAACAGTTTGTTCTGCAAATGGTGGAGTACCATCGAAACAAGTTCCCAAAAGCACTAAAGGGAATAAAGAAATGACAAATAACTGACGGTTCTTCTTTTGCGTTTGCCTTATATTTCATGTTTAAGTGTTAAAAGTTGTTTGGATCTTTGAAAATGACAATGTATTACATTGTTTTCTAAGTGATAAATCTTCCGGGGCTTTGCGCCAGGTTCTAAATCTATTTCGATTTTTGTCTAATTTGGCAAATGACAATTTTCCTCAAGATGGAACACAAAAACAACAAGGCCGATATTAATTTTGAAACTTCAAGAGGGTCTTTAAACACACTGCCTATATATATATATATATATATATATGTATATATATGATGATATTGCTTATTCAGAGGCAATGGATGATGTCGCCTATGGAGAGGCTGTGGATGATGTTGCCTATGGAGAGGCTCTGGATGATGTTGCCTATAGAGAGGCTCTGGATGATGTCGCCTATGGAGAGGCTCTGGATGATGTCGCCTATGGAGAGGCTCTGGATGATGTCGCCTATGGAGAGGCTCTGGATGATGTCACCTATGGAGAGGCTCTGGATGATGTCGCCCATGGAGAGGCTCTGCATGATGTCGCCTATGGAGAGGCGCTGTATGCTGTCGCCTATGGAAAGGGTCTGGATGATGTTGCCTATGGAGAGGCGCTGCATACAGTCACCTATGGAAAAGTTCTGGATGATGTCGCCTATGGAGAGGGTCTGTATGCTGTCGCCTATGGAGAGGCGCTGCATACAGTCACCTATGGAAAATTTCTGGATGATGTCGCCTATGGAAAGGCTCTGGATGATGTCGCCTATGGAGAGGCTCTGGATGATGTCGCCTATGGAGAGGCTCTGGATGATGTCGCCTATGGAGAGGCGCTGTATGCTGTCGCCTATGGAGAGGGTCTGTATGCTGTTGCCTATGGAGAGGCGCTGCATACAGTCACCTATGGAAAAGCTCTGGATGATGTCGCCCATGGAGAGGCTCTGGAGGATGTCGCCTATGGAGAGGCTCTGGATGATATCGCCTATGGAGAGGCTCTGGATGATGTCGCCTATGGAGAGGCGCTGTATGCTGTCGCCTCTGGAGAGGCTCTGTATGCTGTTGCCTATGGAGAGGCGCTGCATACAGTCACCTATGGAAAAGTTCTGGATGATGTCGCCTATGGAAAGGCTCTGGATGATGTCGCCTATGGAAAGGCTCTGGATGATGTCGCCTATGGAGAGGCGCTGGATGATATCGCCTATGGAGAGGCTCTGGATGATGTCGCCTATGGAGAGGCGCTGCATACTGTCGCCTCTGGAGAGGGTCTGTATGCTGTTGCCTATGGAGAGGCGCTGCATACAGTCACCTATGGAAAAGTTCTGGATGATGTCGCCTATGGAAAGGCTCTGGATGATGTCGCCTATGGAAAGGCTCTGGATGATGTCGCCTATGGAGAGGCTCTGGATGATGTCGCCTATGGAGAGGCTCTGGATGATGTCGCCTATGGAGAGGCTCTGGATGATGTCGCCTATGGAGAGGGTTCTGGATGCTGTCGCCTATGGAGAGGCGCTGCATGATGTCGCCTATGGAAAGGTTCTGGATGATGTCGCCTATGGAGAGGCTCTGGATGATGTCGCCTATGGAGAGGCTCTCGATGATGTCGCCTATGGAAAGGCTCTGGATGATGTCGCCTATGGAGAGGCTCTGGATGATGTCGCCTATGGAGAGGCTCTGGATGATGTCGCCTATGGAAAGGCTCTGGATGATGTCACCTGTGGAGAGGCTCTGGATGATGTCGCCTATGGAAAGGCTCAGGATGCTGTCGATGTCACGGTGGTGCTTAGCGGATGGCCAACTTAGACGATGGTCAGCAGCGGACACCTAACAAAACAAGAAACGGAGCTGGTGGTCTAGTTGGAACAACCGATGACCCAGGGTTGCTAACACCTCCACCGACCACTTCGGTCAAAGCACAAGGGCGTGACCGACTCACCCGATCGTTGTCAACAACAACATAGTAGCCGTGGGGCTGCTACCGTTACGACACAAAGCATGGACTGAAAGGTGAGGTCGTGACCCATACACCAGAACTACGTCAACTGCTGCTGAAGCCTCTACGCCTCTATGCGATGACCCAATCAACAACCTAACGAAAACTCAAAAACATCACATGACCGAGTCATAATTATAATGAAGGCTATAGAAGCCTGAACGTACTCATTTTATAGCACGCCTGGGTGATGATCGCGACCGTGCGTTGACCGAGACTCAAGCAACGCCATTGCGGAATCGTGCGTAGACGCTTAGCAATAGCGACGCTTGATCCACGGGATCGAGCTGAACAGACAACGCCTGGATTGATATCCGCTACGACGCCTTGGTACGACATTCCAGACATGTTGCTGCAAATCCCAGCTTCAGAGTAGATTGACAGAGATTAATATTTAAGATACTTTTATGACGTTAGAGACGTACGATCCACTGGATCAAATTGAACGAACAGCAATCGTAGATGACTAGATTTAAGGGACTGGAGATATGTACGACAGATACTCCGACTGAAAAGGAACTATTACTAAGACCGGACAAGATTGATTTCTTTTATTAACTCTTTCGACCGACTATCAACTGACTTTCATATTTATCACTGTATTTTTACTAATATAATCTAATAAATTTAATACCTTATTTCAAATCGTTTTCAGCTTCGTTCTACTATGGTTCTAGTCCTTCATACGCCAATTAAACCATTATCGCGCCAAGTCTTTTATTGGTAACCCCGTAGGCTATATCAGAGATGAGGTCTATATAGTTATTATATATATGTTCTAAATATAGTTATTATATATATATATATATATATATATATATATATATATATATATATATATATAGTTATTATAGAGTCTAAATGCTTCACCGGCTACCCACAAAAACAGCTCCAGTGGAAGGTCGTTCCAAATGGTCGGGCCCAGGACACAGAAAGCCCGGTATTGCGTGGTGAAAGTTCGTGCAAAGGGGACAGGCAAGTCGCCATGGACTGCAGAACGTAGAACGGATGATCACAAGTTATTACAGGAGTCGAATTTAACTGTATTCGGCAGCCATGCAAGGCGCCCGGGCTGGCCAGTTCGTCTTACATCTCATTTCACCAATGCGCCATCTCGCAAATTACAGGCTGAGTGGACCTTTGGGTGGGTTGCGGGTCTTGCGGGAAGCGATCGATCCCGCTACCTACTGCTCTTCACGCCACTGATATTGCCACTACTCTATGGGACAACCCGGCCCTTACTCTGGTGGACTTCAGGACTTGTAGTGAGTCAACGTTCAATGGACAAAAGGAGACGAATAGACTGTCGATCTGTTCACTCTTTGAAGGGAATCATTCTTACAAGGACAAAGGAAACGAATAGACTGTCTGTTCACTCTTTGAAGGGAATCATTCTTACAAAGTACACTATGAAGAATGTCATACCCTAAATAGCCTACATAACAGTGTGATTCTCCTTACAGATTTTATTTTAGTTATAGTTATAGTTAATGGTTTTTTATTTTAGTTATAGTTAGAGTTATAGTTAGTATTATTTTTTAGTTATAGTTATAGTTATAGTTAATGGATTTTTTATTTTAGTTAATTTTAATTACTACTTAGTTGCAATAATTAAGGCTATAAGCAAAATTGTGCGTATTAACACGCTGTTTCACAATTTGCTCAGAGCTTTGAAAGCCTTTGAAGCATGGGTGTATTCAGCTTCATGAATACACGAGTTTCCAAAGTAACTGACAAATTGCATAATAAAAATATTGCATTTTTCGTTCTCATTTATGTCGAATCGTCCATATTGCACTTCCTATTTTTATTTTTTGCATTAACGAAAATAAAGATGAATTTTCGTTATTGTTATTTTCGTTATAGTTATAGTTAATGATTTTTTAGTTATAGTTATAGTTATCGTTAACGAAATCATTTTATTTTCGTTAACGAACATTTTCGTTATCGTTATCGTTAACGAGAATCACACTGACTGCCACTTTCCATTCACGACTGAAAACCGAACTCTTCAAGCAATCCTTTCCTGATTCACCAACATCACCGATTACCACGTACGTACCGTAGCACCATGCTGTAACCTCGGCTTGACCTTCCGGATTCTGACCTGGAACGGACAAAACAACCTGGCTATTTCGGACTTGAATAAGCTGGTCTCCCTGGCGCGATTTTTTTATGGCGTTGAGAAATTTCGAATATTTACATTTATATTGTCAGATGTAACTCAGTGTGATATTCGCGCGTTGGCATAAAAGACACGTATGGCATGGACATGGGCGCCCGCACATATATAGTGGCAAGAGGGGGCACATGCCCCCTCCTGGAAAATTGATATCTATTTTTTAACTACTACTTTTTGGTGTTTAGCAAATTTCTTCACACTGAAGCACTACATTAAAACAATATCGAAACTAAATTTGTTTGGATATTGTTTTAAATTTTACATTTAAAAAGCCTCTATGAAAAATATCCATGTTCTTAATTTCCTGTTTTAAATTTTCAAGCTCTTGCTAAAAAAGTTAACCGTGACCATTGTGTTTTGCCCCCTACTGCAAAAATATCTGCGGGCGCCCATGAACATGGACAAACTTGGCAAGAAGGACCCAATTTCGAGGCCAATAATTGTTTATATCAATGCATTGCAAGAATGTCGACATTTGAGCAAACAATATTAACTAAGAATAAGTCTAGGTAACACTGTATCAATTTGCATGCAGGCCTATTTTCTGTGTCTGTCTGCCCCTTGTATGTCTGCCTGTCTTATAGTGTGCCCAACAGTGCCTATCTGTCTACATGTATCTGTGTCTGTCCGACCATTTGTCTGTGTGTCTGAGTTTCTCTCTATCAGATTCTGTCTGCAGAGCTTTTCTGTCTGTCAGTCTGTGCTTCGATCTGTCATCAGTGTGTCTGTCTGGATTCAGAGGCAAACCAATAATGAAACTCCTTTCCAATTTGGGCCCTGACTGACTGACTGACTACTACACTGTTAAAATAATTCGTGGAAATCGCCACTAAAGTTGGTGGTCCACAAACAACACCCTAGGGTGGAAATATTTCCACCATTATACAAAGGTGGTCCAGTTCCACCTTTGACTTTAGGTGGAATATTCCATCATAACTGGGAACTTTCCATCTTATCTGAAAGGTGGAATCTACCACTCACTGATCGGTACTCTCCACCCTATGGGAAAGGTGGAGATCTCCACTAAAGTTGGTGGTCCACAAACAACACCCTAGGGTGGAAATATTTCCACCATTATACAAAGGTGGTCCAGTTCCACCATTGACTTTAGGTGGAATATTCCATCATAACTGGGAACTTTCCACTCTATCTGAAAGGTGGAATCTACCACTTGTTCTCCACCCTATCTGAAAGGTGGAATCTGCCACTTGCTCATGGCTGCTCTCCACCATATTCCACTTCAGTTCAATGGTGGAATCTGCCACTCACTTATTGGAAATTTTCGCTTTAGCTCAATAGTGGAAACTACCACTAACTCGTGGGAAATTTCAACTTATTATCATTTTCATTTCCTTTTAATTATTCTAATAATATCATGATGCTCAAAATTATGGCTGCATGTAAATAGAAATGATTGATTCTAGCTAGATTTAAGACAAAACATAATATCTTTGATAGAGATATTTACTAAGAAAAATATGTATACACTATGCTGATAACAGTATGAAAAAGCATGCATTACCAAGCAGAGATTCAAACGAAAGCAAAAATAATAGTAATTTATTGAAGAAGTCAGTTCATAACAGTCTTTAGCCACTCCAGACTGGAAATCTAAATAACATATTTATGCATAATAATAATGACTGAAACGGGTACGCAGAGTATCTGTCAATGCAATCCTTTAAGCAGGAAGTTTAAGTTTCTTTGAATAGCTGGACGAATTTTTCCTTTTTGGGGCAAGTCAACCCACACAGTCAACCCACACAGCTATGGAGAAAATTGCACGTATTTGCAAGTTCCGAAGGATACTGCACATCGAAAACGTAGTACATCATTACTACGGTTACTGCTGCCTGAAATGGAAACAATACAAACGTAAAAATAAAATCAAGTAACATGGGTGGGTGGGTGACTTTCGTAATCGTAATCGTAATGGTAATCGAACATTTATATAGCGCCACTCAAAAACAGAGGCGCTCCCGACCCGGGTCAGTGCATGTCTTCACTGGTAAATAGAGGTTTTCAGGCGCTTGCGGAATTGGGCAGTGGGTGATTATGGATGGAGAGATGGAGGGATGGATTGATCAATGGGTGAATGGATTGATCAATGGGTGAATGGATTGATAGATGGATGGATGGGTGGATGGATAGATGGATTGATTGATGGATTGATGGATGAATTGATAGGTTAATGAGTGGATGGATGGACGGATGGATAGATGGTTGGATATAATGCATGTATGAATGGATGGACGGATCGATGGATGAATGGTTGGATGGATGGAGGGAATGATGGCTGTATGTATGAATGGATTGCTGGATAGATTGATGAATGGATGAATGTATGGATGGATGAATTGATACGTTAATGGATGGATGGATGGATGGATGGATGGATGGATGGATAGCTTGAGTAATGGATGGATAGATTGTGTAAGTGATGGATGGATCGATGAGCGGGTATATCAATTGGTAGATGGATGGATTGATTGATGGGTGGGTAGGGGTGTCCAGAAAAATGACAAATCGCAGAAAACACCCATACTCAAGTTTTTCCCGTTATTCTATTCATCTATTGTCTATAAATATTTTTTACAGAATTTTAAAAAGTTATCCTGAGGTCCCTCAAAGCCCCTGAACATACCCTACTTAAGTCCCCAGAACTGAAGACGCCCATGCTCGGATCTTGGAACTTGGGTCCATTGTCGATTTACTCTTTTTATCACAAAAAATTAACGAAGAGTCTGATCTCGAAGAACTTTAAGTTGTTATGTTTATCTCAATGAGAGCTACATCCAGGTAAAATATACATACTAAATTCAAGGTTATTCAAGGTCATTTCAAGGTCAAAATAACCGAAATCTAGCAAAAATCAAAGAAAAATGATCAGATCTCAGCCAATAATTGTTGAAATTGGTTAATTCTTTCTTGCATTTCTCGTCTTGAAAAGGGCTACCTGTGATAAGAAACAAGGATACCAAATGTAAGACGATCAAAAGTTATTTAAAGGACAAAAAGGTCAATTTCAGACAATGATTTTACTCTAAAATTGACCTTTTTGTAATTAAAATAACTTTTGATCGTCTTGTATTTGGTACCCTTGTTTCTTATCACAGGTAGCCCTTATCCAGACGAGAAATACAAAAAAGAATTAACCAATTTTATCAATTATTGGCTGAGATCTGATTATTTTTCTTCAATTTTTGTTCGATTTCGTTTCTTATGACCTTGAAATGACCTTGAATGACCACGAATTTAGTATCTATATTTCATCTGAATGTAGCTCTCATCGAGACAAATAAACAGTAAAAGGTTCATCCAAATTGGACTATTCGTTAATTTTTTGTGATAAAAAGAGTAAATCGACAATGGACCCAAGTTCCAAGATCCGAGCATGGGCGTCTTCAGTTCTGGGGACTTAAGTAGGGTATGTTCAGGGGCTTTGAGGGACCTCAGGATAACTTTTTAAAATTCTGTAAAAAAATATTTATAGACAATAGATGAATAGAATAACGGGAAAAACTTGAGTATGGGTGTTTTCTGCGATTTGTCATTTTTCTGGACACCCCTAATGGGTGGGTGTTGTGGATGGACGTCATATATTGCTTTACATGTAAACGTATATGTAGGCCTATACGAGGGAACATAGTCCTACACTAATTTACTACACAAATCAGGGATGTTTTCGAATCCACCAAAGCTGAGTCCGAGTCACTAAAGATCGAGTCCAAGTCCGAGTCCTAGTCCTTCAACAGCAAAATGCAAAGAAACACGCAATTTTATAAAACTTAACACATTGACCGCCACCACCCTTTTAAACAACACGCCAAGCCATTGTAACCATGTAAGCCTAGTGATCATCTACTTCTTGGTGTGGGAGGGGGGCTGGGTGGCCACGTTCTTAGCAAAAATTAATATCAAATGGGAGCCATCGCCGAAATGGCCCCTCCTGATCATCACCACCACCACCACCACCACCACCACCATCATCATCATCATCATCATCATCACCATCATCATGATCACCACCACCATCATCACCATCATCATCATCATCACCACCACCATCATCATCATCATCACCACCAACACCTTCAGCATCGTCGTCATCATCATCGTCATCATCACCATCATCATCGTCAACATCATCACCTCCATCATCATCATCACCAACATCATCACCCCCACCACCACCATCATCATCATCATCATCATCACCACCACCACCACCTTCAACATCGTCATCATCATCATCATTCTTATCATCATCATCATCATCATCATCATCATCATCATCATCATCATCATCATGACCTCCATCATCATCACCACCACTACCACCACCATCATCATCAGTATTATTTGGCGTGAGCCAGTGATTTTGTGTAGCACTATGTAGGCCACCACCATCATCATCGGCATCATCACCATCATCGTCGTCATCATCATCACCTCCATCATCATCCTCATCACCACCACCACCACCTTCAACATCGTCATCATCATCATCACCTCCATCATCAACGTCATCATCATCATCACCACGTCATCATCATCATCATCGTCATCACCACCACCTTCAACATCGTCATCATCATCACCACCACCTTTAGCATTATCATCGTCATCACCATCATCATCATCACCTCCACTATCATCATCGTCACCGTCATCACCATCATCATTGCAATCATCATCATCACCACCACCATCATCATCATCATTATCATCATCATCACCATCATCGTCGTCATCATCATCACCTCTACCATCATCATCGTCACAATCACCATCATCATCCCCATCATCATCACCACCACCACCATCATCATCATCATCACCACCACCACCACCACCTTCAACATCGTCATCATCATCATCATCCTTATCATCATCATCATCATCACCATCAGCATCATCATCATCATCATCATCATAACCTCCATCATCATCACCACCACTACCACCACCATCATCATCAGTATTATTTGGCGTGAGCCAGTGATTTCATGTAGCACTATGTAGGCCACCACCATCATCATCGTCATCATCACCATCATCGTCGTCATCATCATCACCTCCATCATCATCCTCATCACCACCACCTTCAACATCGTCATCATCATCCTTATTATCATCACAATCACCACCACCTTCAACATCGTCATCATCACCATCATCGTCGTCATCATCATCACCTCCATCTCAAAATCATCATCATCATCATCATCATCATCACCACCACCACCTTCAACATCGTCATCATCATCATCATCATCATCACCACCACCTTTAGCATTATCATCATCATCATCGTCATCATCATCACCTCCACTATCATCATCGTCACCGTCATCACCATCATCATCGCCATCATCATCGTCATCATCATCATCACCACCACCACCATCATCATCATCATTATCATCATTATCACCGTCGTCGTCGTCATCATCGTGATCTCCACCATCATCATCATCACCTCTACCATCATCATCGTCACCATCATCATCATCATCATCCCCATCACCACAACCATCATCATCATCACCAACATCATCATCACCACCACCATCATCACCATCGTCATCATCATCATTACCATCACCACCACCACCGCCGCCGCCACCATCATCATCACCACCATCATCACCACCATCATCATCGTCATCACCACCATCGTCATCATCATCGTCATCACCACCACCACTGCCACCACCATCATCATCAGTATTATTTGGCGTGAGCCAGTGTTTACGTTTAGCACTATGTAGACCTATAATTGTACTATGATGTAACTCGTAGGTGACGGTCAATGTGTTAATCAACGTCAGTAATAATTTGGCATTTGCACTATAACAGTAAAAAGTACAACTCACTGTGCTGTTTGCATTCGTTGTAGATCTCTTAGTTGAGCGTACAGCAATGTCTGCAAGTTGCCTTATGCTGCTTGACACCGGTTTTTGGATGGTTGAAAATAACGGTTCTTTATAGGCATCCAACTTGAGTTCGAGACCTCAGTCATAATTTTAATTACAAGAATACTTGAAGAATTACGCTTTCAAAAACTTATTTCTAAACTCTGAGATTAGACGTACGGTACTTTAATACTGGTTTATTGCTAACACATCTATGTCTATATACACGCTACGGCTCGAGCACAGAGGGCTGCAATATCCAGATGGCGTATATATTGTGTATACGTGGCCCAGTTGCGCGGATGGGTATTCCGCCAGGCCACAATCGTTAGAAATGGGTATTCTCCCTCTTCGCAGGCCTTGTCATCAAGCTCTGGACGGTTTAACGCCCGATTCTGCCTTGCCATTAGGGGCCTACTTGGGGTAATGCGCTGAAGAGGTGTTTGTCTAGAATTCCCAACGGATTCTGCCACACCAAACGTTGGGCCCGATGCTTGTCGATACCGCCTTTATCCCATGGGGCGGGTGCACGGGCAATAACGGCTCTCTCTGGGTCTTCGTCTGATAATGACCGCAGGCAGATGTCGCAGCCTGAGACTAATTCCTTAACGGCTGGGTGATACCAGGGACACAGCTTCTTGGGCACATCTGATGCACGCATTAGAGCTAACTCGTGTTATATTCCACTCCTGGTTAGGTTTAACATAACGCATCACACGCTTGATGGTAATCTCCACTACAGAAATGGCATGCCATCTTTCCTCTAATAAAGTCCACCTAAAGTTGGAATTTACCATGGGTTCTCCACCTTTTTCGGTAACAGTGTACGCTCGTTCATTTCGACGATGTTTTGGCTGAACCGTTGATGACAGCAGCCAGAAGAAGCACCAGGTCCTGCTTTCCTTGTCATCTTTTCCTGGGTCTCAGAGTCCTTGTATATGTCAGTTAATTAAAAATGCATAATATAGGCTATGGAATATGGAGACAATGCACTGGAAAACCTTCGAACAATAAATTGCTATTCAGTGCGCATTTCCAGTTCCCGTATGGCTTTCTAAATCTGTAGGCTGTTTGTAAACTTTATTATAACATAAATATCAACGAGCTTATTCGTTTAGTCTTTTTCTTCTTAGATATTGTAGACTTAACAACACTAGAGTTGTTTTCAAAATAGTAGACTGATACTGCTGCGACAGGTTGAATACCCCGAGCACATGACGAAACTAATTTTAAAGTCTTTCAGTGTCAAAACTTCTGTCGATCCCTGACAGCCAATTTCATTGGCCCAACTTTGGGCCCATTTCAGGTCACCAGTAGGCTACCACAGCGGTACAAATGCAGACCACTAGGCCTAATAAACGTGACTATAGCCTAACAGTTAACATATTGAATATATCACGGATCATCAAAATTCTACCCAACTCATGTTGACCTCAATCCGCTGGCCCAGCGTAATAATTTCGTAAGTTCGATCTACGAAGGTGATGCAAAAATATCGATTTGTTTGCTAAGCAGTTTAACAATGTCCGTCTACGATTTTATCTAAAATATAATGGACCGGCTTTGTGCAGCTATCAAACGGAATGCTTTTGTGTTGGAAGTTGAACAAAGTAGCCTAGGCCTAATGCTGCTTCGGAGCGAATTGTGTAAACAACGATTTAGGCCCTACATAAATTAGAGAAACTATGCTCGATAACTCTATGGCTTTCTCGATCTTTACTTTACATTCAGGGCAGAGAATATGAAGCAGAGGAGCTGTGAATTTGCCATAGTTTAGAAAAATGTCGTCTGAAACTCTGACTCATCGCCGTTGCTCGCAAACAGCTGCAAGTCGTTGTAAGCTGCTATTGTCCTTAATGATGGTTGCTGTAGGTCGTTCATCGTTGATGAATAAACGATGGTATTTCGTCGATGAATCATCATTGCAAGATGCATTTCTCTGTTGCGTCAGTGACCGTTGCCGCCATCTTGCCCGGCAAATCTGAAACCTTCGACGACAGATCGCTGAAGCTTCTCGGAAACCCAGATTCTGCAAATAGATGACAACAATACATCTGCATTAGAGGTAAAAAAGGCTAAAGGTAACAGTGGCACCTTTGCCCACTAGCTACTCACAAACGTGATCACGGTATTAAAGAATCCTTCGACTCAGTGCAGACTACAGGTATATGTATTGCAGATATTCGGTAGTGAACCGACAGTAATTGCCCTAGCAGACCCTGCAGTAGGCCCTACCCTAAGTCACAGAACGCTCAGATAAAGCTTAACTGAATAATCAAGCTAACTAACTAAGTAACTTAATGAACAGTGTTTTAGTTGTCAAAAACTAACTGGGGGGGTCGAAAATTTTGCAGATTTCGAAAGTACACGATCACAGGTCTAAATTAAATTTTAATGTTGTTAATATAAAACAACTGACGACTCATGAGATATCTTAGTTTCTTCTTTAAATTTATCTATGCGACATAACAAAGAAATTACATAATCATAAGGGCGTAGCCAGGAAAAAATTTCAGAGGGGGTTTTAACTTTTAAGTTTTCAGGGGGTTTTCGATTGGAAATGGTCGTATTTTTCTACATATTTAGTTTTAATAACATAATGCATTTATTTCGGGGGTTGAACCTGTAAAACCACCCCCTAAAAACGCCCATGCATGATCACATAGACAAAACACCTGGTTTTTGGAAAGTAATTCAATAACACAAACCATAATGCATAGATTCTTACACTATACCCGGTAGTTTACAAAATAATTTTGGACTATGTTTTGTAATTTCTTTTTCTTTGGTAACCCAGTGGCTTTGTCCAAAGCACCATGTCTGCCAGCTTTAAGACAAGAAATAACATATTTTTCTACATTCCATGCAGTAAGAGGTGGACCATTGATGCCAATCATCAACAGATCATTCACTGAACTCACCAGAAGCCTGTTTCTTCCACTAGTGTGACATAAATTCGTCTGACTGAATCCTCTTTCACACTCAGCAGATGAAACAGGTAGAACTTCCAACAAGGTAATAAGTGGCTGTAATTTCTGCCCAAGCATTAAACCATCGCTCTTTTTAAGCATAGAATATTCAAGCAAAACATCAGCTGCGTCTGCATTACTCATTCCAAACTCTCCTCAATGCAATATGTCTTTCTCCACACACTAAATAGCCTCAACCATGTGTTCGAACTATCCCATAAGAGGAAAAGGAAATAAACGTGTTAAAGAAATTTGCTTTCACCTTAATTCTGTAGACTGGTTCTCCACTCTCAGTCACAAACCATAACATTAAGTAAGTAACTAATTTACTTAAAAGTAAAGGAATTGGGCTATATATATTCTTTTGTACTTGATGACATAGCAACAGCTGGGCGGGGGGGTCAAGACCTAACCCCCCAGCGTCTTTTCAGTAACTTAGCTGAGGGGGTTGGAAAAAGAGCTAGGGGGGTTGAACCCCCAACCCCCCGACAACTAAAACACAACACTGTTAATGAACAAATACATGTAGGCCTATATAATTTTATAGGGCCTACATATATAAAAATAAATAAATGTAAAAACGAATAGCTAATGCGAATGATGAAACGAATGTTAAAAAGAAATAAGCAAACAGGCCAAATAACTTTGTAATATTAAAGTAATATGAAACTTAAGAAAACTGAATGATGGGCTACATAAAATATTAATATATATATATATATATATATATATATATATATATATATATTAAGTGTCTCTTAAAAATGAAAGTTTAAAATTTTAACCATAATCTCTCACCCTTTCAAGTTGTTAGGTTCATGGAAAAACAATTTTACAAAAACTTTGGTGGAAATCGGATAACATTTAGAGGTGGCCCTTTGATGTCAAAGTTTTAGCAATGCAGGTCTATTGTTTATTATTATGCTACATAGTTCGAATCATTAAGCGAGGGACAGATTGTCCTATTAATTTGCCAATTTCAATCTAAAGAAGGAGCAAAGCAGGCTACTTCTTCATCATCATCATCATCATCATCATCATCATCATCATCATCATCATCATCTAGTACTGCAGAAGAGAAGGAAGATTACCATCCTTCTTGTGGCTTCCGACGATGGCCCATCCCCAAAGAGAGAACGGTTAAACATAATGTCTAGCACTCGACAGAACCAGCCTCTCATCCAGAAGTGCCACCTTCATTGTCAGTGAAGTAGCATCTAGCCTTTGGCAGAACGTTACTGAGTACAATTCATTGCTCCATGACCAAACTTCATTCCACCAAGTCAAACAAGCTAAAATCAGAGTTCACTGTAACTGTACATTTGACAGTTGACAACACATTGGGATGGGAAGCTAATGGAAGACCTAACTTGACGACAGATTGCATATCGATCGTCTTCCAATTCTTATATCAGGTGTTGGAGTGAAGCAGCTACTCGGTGTTCCGAGACTTCCAGCCTGAATTACAGAGGCCCAAGCTACTGACGTCATCATGTCTTTGGAGGAATGGGGCATTATGGATCGTGTTGCGGGGTTGTGCTTTGACACAAATACTGTCCTTCCAAAGGCTGACAATGGCATTTCTGGTGCTTGCGCGATTATAGAGCAGAGGCTTGGAAGAAATTTGCACTTCTTGGCATGTCACCATCATATGGCAGAGCCAGTGGGTTGGGCGACATTCGAAGGGACAAGTGGTGCATCTACTGGCCCTGAAGTTCTTCTATATAAGCGATGTTGGAGGCATGACGTGTTCATTTTCAGGTGCCAGGCACCATGCATTGTGCCAGATGGATGACCAAGGTTATGCATGCGATTAAAATGTGGCTCTTTCGTGACCAGTTCCAAATGACTGCTTCAGAGAAGAGAGGAATTCGTGATCGGGCAACTTTTGCAGTTATCATCCACCTCAAGACCTGGATAATTGCCCCAATCGGAGTTGAAGCACCTCTGAATGACTTCCAACTCATGATTGAACTCTTAAAATACCCACATGAAGCCATTTTCAGCACCAACAAGCAAAAAGCTTGGACTTCATCTATGGTACTTTTCTGAGGAGCTGGTCGGACGGGCTCTTTTTGATTCTAGAGTGTCTTTGGAGATGAAGAGACTGATGTTAGCCACCATGGACTACCCAGCCCCGGATCACCCAGTGACATCCACCAAAGCGACCAAAAGTTAAACCTGCTGCATTATGGGCACCGGGGCCTGGAGTAGTTCTGCGCGAAAAACACTCTTGCATAGTTGGCCTCAGACTTTCCTTGCCATGGATTCGTCTGAATGCGATGAAGAGGAAACATTCCGGGGAATTGCGCATCATCAGCGGGTTGGCAGTCGTCAATGCGAGGCGTGGCCAGTGTTATTTCAGTTATGGTTTTCATTTACAGTTATAGTTATCTAATTTATGATTTTTTCACTTAAATTGTAGTTACAGTTAACTGAAATCAGATTTTTCAGTTTCAGTTATTGTTTTTTATTTTTCAGTTTCAGTTACAGTTACAGTTAACTGCAAGACATTTTTCAGTTATTTTGCTATTTCAGTTACAGTTACAGTTAATAGAAATAACACTGGGCGATGGCCCTCATTAAGAAGTTGACTTAGCCAGGCTGAGTGAATCCAACTAGAATGTCCTCCTGTAGAAGTTGTCTCCGACCATCGACGTAAATTTCTGGACTGCAGCGAAAAGACTTTTATGGCAACATATTCCGGGAAATTAGTCATTAATTTTAACACACATAATTATATAGGGCATATATATAGACCCTATATATATACATGTAGATAGTAGAGAATTTGCTAGATAAGCAATACAAATGATTAGTACTACAACTGGCGATTAATTATCATGTAGCATTATTATATACTTCCCATTGTACGAAGTATCATTAATTTTCTAAACTTCAAAGCTCGAGGGCCACCTCTAAATATTATCTGATTTTAATGAATTTTTTTATAAAATTTTATTTCTATGAACCTAACAACTTGGAGGGGTGAGAGCGAGAGAAATAGAAAAACTATATTTTTACTATATGCTAAGAGACACCCTAATATATATATATATACATACATATATATATATATGTAGTATTTAAAACAACAGATTTTATGGAATAGAGTCTGTCATTTATTTGTATTGAAGCAATTATTTATTTCTATTGAAGCAACTAATACCGAATGTTACAAAAACAAATAACTTAAGTAGGCCTAAGCCTTTCAATATTTTGTCAAAGACTGCGCTTCTCTGGCAGTATGACATTTATTGACAGTTCTGAATGCAAAGACCATGTACGAAGGAAGCATTATTAGAACTGTTTCGTTCTAAAGTGTTCGCGTGCTAATCACTGTCCCCTGTGCACGAACATGGTTTTCGAATCAGGCGCTCAACCATGTGTGCCATATACTGCTAACGCACACAATTCGTGAGCGTTCCTCCTCTTTCAAAATTAAAAATAACTCATTGTTTCACCTGCTGCATTTTAACCTACAATCCTCAGAAGGCATAAACACGGTTTCATGCCCCACATTTCGAAAGCACATTACTTCACAGCCCGCCTACGTTGTGAAGTGTGATCTCGCAGACGCACAGCCACATTCTTCTGGTCCACATAATACACTATTGAGCTGGCCATGAATTAGCACCCTGCAGTGGCACGATCCGCGCACTGAGGGTCTTTGAACGCGACTGTATGGACTCTGGTGATATCTATAGCCTCTGTATGGTGTGTGATCCGTTATACGTGGGTCCAGGCTTGACTACTTTCTCCACTAAAAGCGAACTGCACGAATGCTGTACACGGCTGGTGACTGAAAACAATGACCCCGTCATTGCAAGACAGTCTTTGAGGCCTTTAACAGATCCCGATAGTCCTATGAATGTTGCGAGATCACAACGCCATTCTTGAGGATTTAGCCGACCTCTAAAACTTTACTACTAAAGCTGTTTGACGACAGTCGATGCGCATCCATTAGTGAAAATAAAAGCTGTGAAGCTGCGCTCGCAGTAGCCTACATCGTAGAGAGCTTTTAATGGCGATTATGCAAAACAACATGAGTAAGCTTACTGTAAGTATACGAAGGTATGGAATTGAACACGACCGGTTTAGCCCGTTTCAATGAACGAGTGTGCAGCGACTTAGACTACAGATGTCCAGAAGATGGACAAGTTGCTAGAATGGTAGGTGTTCGAGTTAGGCACGTTGGCGGATGCATAGAGTGATGACGATGCGCTCGTGAATAAGCTGGTGCCCTGCGTTTGGCTTTCGAGTGGCGCTTTAGAAGTTTGGAGATAACGATTACGATTACGACGATGGGCAAACGATAATTGCTAGAAGAATAATATATTCTAAGCACCATCAACCGTCTGCTGTCTGCCTGCCTGACCATTTGGACCATGAACTAGAACCGATTTTGACCCTATCTGCCTGTAAATTGTTTTACCGAGCGCCTGTGAATAAGCTGGTTCCCGCGACTTCCCTTGTCTTGGGCGCTGTAGAAATCACGAGATTACGATTACGATAGTAGTAAAGCATTTTAGGCCAATTGATAAAAGAAGCAGAATTGCAAGACAGTATCGTGATTTTTGCGTTGGAGAAATTTAAGGCAGGAATGATCAATATGTCTATAGGCCTGCATTTGTCGATGCACTGTTTTAATTACATCTGTGATAATGGAGAACTAAATGAGGTCACGGAGCCCGAAGATGTATGTGACATATACAATTTCTAGGCAAGGAAAGACAAAAGACTTTATCGCCCGCCTTCAGGTTGTCCGCCTGGACTGTCTGATAAGAATCCAGACGTCTTTATGTTCTGGCCAATCAATCAAATGTGTAGGTCTACGTTCGCTGGGAATCGCACGAAGAGATACGAACCGCTATCTAATATGAATCCAATATGTCGTTAGTCAATTTCCATATATTATGGCTAGCCTTTAAGTTTAGGCCTAATAAAATGGGCAATCTTTAACGGACAAGTGCGCGGATACAAAATTTTACTGCCCACACCGTTGGCCACACAAAAGGATATATAGGCCTATACAGATACCAATAGGTCTAAAGCGTGCATTCACTGCATTGTATAAGGTAATCTATCCTATAGAGTACCTTATATTTAGAGCTACAGAATTTTCTCTGAAAGACTGTTGCTTTATCGCTATGAACTGGTTTTCCGGAATGGAAGAACTTGCAAGAGGCATTATGTATTAAAAGCGTTAAAAGCGTACTAAGTTAATCGTAGGCCCTGTTTATTAATTACCCTATGCCTACTGTCAGAACAGCGTGGAACAGTCATTTGCGTAATTTTCTACGTTGCGTCTTCCGTAGAGTGTTTCAGTAATTCGTATGGTATCCTATCATCCCCCGGTGATTTATTATTTTTGCCGATTTGATTGCTTGTTTTAGTTCATTCAGATTAAAAATTTTGTTCATTAATTCTACTTCTTCATTACGATTATTTTCATTATTAATATGGCTATTATCTATGTTATTACTTGTAATATAATTTAAGAAGTTTTTATTATAATTTTGAGAGTTACTAGTTTTTTCGTAAGTATGAGCTAGTATATTTGCTTTATCTATGTTTGACTCAGCTAATAATCCATTATCATTAAGAGTAGGAATTGATGCGTAAGCTGCTACTCCATTCATTTTTCTAGCCATGCTCCATACTGATCCTAACTTCGTTTGATTAGTAAGCGTAGAGCAATAATCCTGCCAACTAGATTTTGCTTCTACCTTAAGGGTTCTTCTAACTATAGCTTCTTGCTTTTTGTATTCCATATAATCATTAAGTTCTTTGGTTTTTTTCATTTTGTTTCTACATTGATTTCTTTTATACACAGCTTTCTTGTGTTGCAATTGAACGCATTAGCCTTTTATAGATTTATGAGACTGCTTGTTAAAGGTGTCCAAGTCGAGCACTTTATTATCGATTGTTTAGCGACAGCTTGTGGCTGTCAAAGTTTAGCACATCGACCTCTCTTTAGTAATTGCCTTTTGTTTTTATATCTTAAACCATAGTGTCAGTTTCGCTCTAACGACGTAGCCTTAGAAGATATATAAATAGCGTCGCCCTCCTAAAAAAACCCAGGCTTTGTCTGTATTAATTGCGCTATATAATTTACTTTCAGTTCAAAAATAAATTAAAAGTCCATCTTTGGACTGCAACTGTTTAAAAATTTACTACATGGATTTGTGCATGCATTGCTCTGTTTCTATTATACGAGTTAACGTTGCATTTGTTGTTTGAACAGTCTTTTACTTCCTGTAAGAATATGAACATATGAACACCATAACACAGATTGTTTGAAGACATATTGTGTTACATGATGACTAAACAAATATACTGTTAGATAATTGGATGATGAAACTAGGGTGACCCTGCTAGCGGAACCTTATGTTCCTTTGTCTCTGCCTATTGACGCCACTGCACATGAATGTCTAGATTGTGTTTGTATGTGATTGTATTATTGTTATCAATAAACGTATTGATTGCTGTTGTTTAGACTATCGCACGCACTCGACAGGTATGTTAGTGTAAAGGAATGACCGTGGAGGAACAGAAAGTAGAATCATAGCCCTCCCTTTTCTCCGTGCTTGGGACTGGCACTGCCAGAGTAAGCGCAATGGCGGAGTTGAGATGATGGTTAGTTGCTGTTTGCCGACACTGTGTCATTACAAAGACGATTAGCGTTGCCCTCCTCCCTTCTGGCTCCGATCTGAGTTGAGATGAGACGTATTTGCTCTATTTCTAAAGGATCTTTCGAATGCGTGTAAAAGGTGTGACTGCGTTCGTCGTGCTATGGCTAAAACAAGAGCCTTTGTCTTCATTGGCCATGCACTATGTAACCGGCTTCCTCCTTCCATACGTTCCTCTTTAGTGACTGGTATAGGCCAATTGCCTCTTTTCGTTGTCTCGATACCTCTTTCTTTTCTTTGGGTCTCTTAAGGTTGTTTAAGACGAGCACTGTAAATATACTGTATTTCTAAGCGACATCTTTTGGATGTCAATGTCTATTATAACCAGATTACCTTATGCTCGGATTAGGTATCTATTTCCTTCAGCACAGGTAGTATGTGTTTAACGACGCAATATCGTGACGAGGATGACCAGCGTCGTCCTCCTTCTTAATCCGGGCTTTAGACTTCAACCACCCAATGTTAGGCAGTTTTTCGTTGTTTTTTAGCTTCTTGCTTCCAAGCGCCGCTAATACCAACCTGCAAATATGTGGCAATAAAACGTATATGTTTAATTTATAACGTCTGAAGGGATCATGTAAAAGGTGTCCAAGTTAACCATTGCATTATCTATTGTTCAGCGACAACATGTGGTTTCACAGTAACCATCTAAAGGGAGGAGGCTTGAAACCAAACTCTCCGCATTACAAGTCGGCGTCTCTGACCAATCGGCTTCCATGTCCTATAGTAATGGCAGTCGTAGTAATATAAATAGCATTTGTGGTAATGGTAGCTGTGGTATTTATTAACAGTCTAGCATAAATCGATGGCGTAAAAAATCTATGATTGAAGAACTTCCTCAAAGGTCTTAAACAGTAACCATCTCAGAGAGAGGGGTGAGAGTGTTTGGAGTCGCTCTCGTCCTTATTCCATGATTCGCGCATAAGGATCGTCTTATACACCTTTAAAACGCATCCTTCAGATGCAATACAATCGAAAAATATTCGTGGTAACCTTCGACCTTCCCCTATGGACAAGCAAGACCAGCAATGAAATACGCTTGGTGAATTTATAGCATGGCACGAATGCCTGTTAAAGGTGTTTAAGACGAGCCCTGTACTGTACTATCCGTACTATACATTATTTTACGACATCTTGTGGTTGCAATGGTTGATTATGTCGATCTCTCGTTACCATAATAATATTTTAGGTCGTGGATACAGTCACGCCCGACGTGATCCTAATACCTGGGACTAGAATCACGCCCGCTACGCTATTGGTCAATGCACGCCACATGATTTTATTTACAAAAGCTAAGAAACAGTATGAGGTTCGGCACTCAGTAAAACATGTAAAAAACATGAAACAACCATAAAATAAACATGAAATAACATGAAATAAACACTTATACCATCTAATGTAATGACTTCCATTTTGCCGCTATTATAAATAATAATAATATTTTCGTTTATTCAGACAATCCGGTTGACAAACCGCAACCGGTTACAGTGTACAATTATGCAATTGAAACAATTCACAAGAACACAAATGACAGAACACATAAATCTTAACAACTAACAGAACAGACAGCCTGCCCTAATAGCAGCCTACAAACCTATGTCCTTGTCCTTAGGATGAGCTCAACTGTCTACTTACTTACAGAGCAGGTATGGTAGGAATAGCATCGGTCGATGGCGGTGATTAATTTCAGTGAAGTAACCTCTATAGATCAGAGGAGGAGACTTGAACCCGTTCTCTTAGGCTCAGCTAAATGATAGTGCTATAGCGAAATCGTCACTAGCCGCCATGGGACCGCGTAGAAGGGGAGCCCTTACATCATTGGGCCGAACGTCAGCTTCATAATAGCCTGGACGGCGTTACATTATTTAATTTTGGCATGTCACCGTGCCTTAAGTCTTGAAGAAGGGAAGCTACTCCTCGGTCATCTACATTATCTAGGTCAGTGCTTCCCAAACTTTTCAGTATCACGGACCGGCAAGAATTAACTTTCAGTCTCACGGACTGGCAGGAATCGTTGCACTGCAGGAGGATCGGTGCAAAAAATAAATTAATTAGGCTATTTCACTTTTTCGATCACCTAAAATATTATATTCCTCAAATATGTATTAAAATTGATTTAAATGCATTTTTTGCCAATTCTATGTATTTTAGCTTTAAATGCTAGCCTAATAATTTTTTTTTACTGTAGAAAATTTAAATAGCCATTTCCTGATTCCGAGACACTTTGACCAGTTTCTTGGTTCACTTTGCAGACCGGCAACTGAGGGTTCGCGGACCACCACTTTGGGAAGCACTGATCTAGGTTATCTGCCGAAATGACGGAAGCGTCATCCGTTATTCCCCGTTTGGAAAATGACTGTCAGGTCTAGCGACGGGTCAGCCTTCGTTTTGAACCTACGCACAATCTGTTCCACGCTCTCGTCCACTTCCGTTACCCTTGATCTATATATTTCTCTGCTAGCACTGGGGATCGAACCTCAAACCATCGTTCTGAATCCGTACCCCGTGTAACGGGTCCTATTCTTTAAGACCTGAAATTTGGATTTTTTTACGCTACTTTATTTTGTGTCACTATTTTAGAGGCTAGCAATGCATGTAAGCCTACCATAAATCAGTGTTCAATTAACACAGTCTTTATAAATATTTATAAGTTCAGTACGTGTCCTGAGTGTTCAATTATGTTATAATCTCATATATTTATTTATGTGCTCTTATGAAAGCAGTAGTTCAATTTTTATAGACTGATAACCACCATACGTAGAACCAGCATCTTTGTATAATTTATACTTATATTTTAGTATGGCCTTAAGCTATCCTTCCCAGCAACTCTTTGAAATATAACATTTTCTAAGTTCACGTCCACCCGTGTTTGACTCAGTTACTGTTGAACGATCTAGACCTCCATCTTGGATAGCTCGTCTTCTTCCGCGTTACTGTAGTCGTTTCAGTTCGAAGTTTCTCCTTAAAGTGTTGGACGATTCTAGCTTACTTCTAGGGACGTCGTTTGTGTGGGGGGGGGAAGCGTGCCAAGGGTTTCAAAGGAAGCTCTGTATTATAGTCTACTGCTCAGCGACATCTTATTACCGTTTGCTCGAATTAGATATATTTCTTTCCCGAAGGGTAGTATCTGTTTAACGACGCTGCGTCATAGAGACGACGATTAGCGTCACCCTCCTCCTTTAATCCAGCCTTTAGACTGGCACTACTCGAGGGTATGCATTTTATCCGTTATCAACAGTTGTTGGTCGCCAAGCGGCATTAACGTCCATCTTACTGAGTCACTGCGACATGGAGTGAACTAGTGATTTTTTTTTTAATCCACAGTTTAACGTCATCATATGACATCAAAGGCCGTTGACGACAATTCAATATTATGTACAGTACAATTGAAACAAAATTGATAGAGTTAAAGACATCTAAACAGTACTTTATAATGTCACTAATATTAATTGTTTAGCAGCATAATATTATAGTCAGTTAAGATACTAATGTCAATGTTACTTGTATAAGATAACATACTGTAGGTTGGTCTTTCACACAAATTATAGGCCTACACTGTTTTGCAGCAATTATCACACAAATCTTTTTAATGTACAATGAAAAGATTCTTGATAAACAGCAATAATGTAGATAAGATTCCAAATTGAACTAGTGATTAAGAGCGTTTGCGTTATTTATAAAGTCGGCGGCGAGCATGATAAAGGTGTCCAAGGTGATCACTGTATTATCAATCCAATCTATTCCATTGCGACAGCATGTGGCTGCAAAGTCCGTAAGCGTCTACATCTCATTACCTTATATTTTAATTAGATATATTTTCATCGGAGGGTTAGTTTCTGTTTAGCGATTTTGAGGCATTTAGCAATTGTCCGTAGTATCAATTCAAGTGTTATAGTGATGGCATTAGCAGTAGTTGTGTTATTTTTAAAGCGCCACTATCTGACGTCAAAATAAGCAATCAATGGCATAGAGGAATTGTGGGCTTAACCCTGGAACTACCACTGGGGTCAAAATGACCCCAAACGATTTTCCGTTCCTCACCACTCCCACAATACATGAAGAATTGTTATGATTTTTTTTTACTTTGTACATAATTATGACCAATCTTTTTAAGAATCTGTCATTTTTGTACCATTTCATCCCACCAGATGGCGCTCATAACGATTTTATACACTGACTACCGCTGGGGTCATTTTGACCCCAAATGATGATGCTAAGTAGGAATTACATTTGCCTAATAAAAATTGTGAAAAATTTGTAAATACGAAATGCTGTTTGCGAAAAATTAAGCTCCTGGCATCAAGACATCATATGTTTATCATCTGGTAATTTTACATTGGGAGACAAAAAGGTCAGGAAAGGAAGCAAAAACAAGGAGAACGTGTGGTTTTTGACCTTGTACGAGAGGTGCAAGGTTTAGGTAGAAACGTTACCTATGATAATTTCTTGCCAGACTTGGTCTGTTGCAAAAGTTATCTCAGGAACACATGACTCTGTTAGACACCATTCGCTCTCAAATTTTAGCTGGTAACCTCTTCTCCTCCTTTGCTTTTCTGAAAACTTATTTCTTCTCTCGTGGCTTTGCGCACTTGGAGCGTCTCTGAACGGTACACCCTACTAGAGGCGCTTTACAAATGTTTTAATACAAGACAATATGCAATACAATAAAGATTTGCAAGAAACTTCTGCCTGAGTTAGGATGCCAAGGGTCGCGAAAACTGTACTCCATGTTTGAAGTTTGAGACAATGCTACGCTTGTTTTCCTACTGTTCGAAAACCGCTAACGTGGTATGCGTTGTGCTGCGTTATTTCAGGACACAGAGTACTAGGACAGGGCAAGTTTTAATACAAAACTAATGTGAAAAGAAGCTATCCGTACTTGAACGGAAACTAATGTGAAAAAAATAACTTTTATTCATGCATCACAACTATAAATGGTATGGGGTCATTTTGACCCCACTGGTAGTCAGTGGGTGCAAAAAATATTGGTTGTTCTAGGGTTAAGATCCTTACACATTATTGCCATTATTCACAGCCGTATCAACGAGGCTGATAGCTTTCATGCATTCTTCAAAATTTGGGGAAAAGGCTTTTGGTATGATGATGATGATGATGATGATGATGATGATGATGATGATGATGATGATGTTGGTGGCGGCGGCGGCGGCGGCGGCGGCGGTGGTGGTGAAAACACGAACTAAACTATGGTCGCTAGAACGGAGATGGAAGTCGAGAATCGATAAAGACATTTGATTATATTATATTCGTTTATTATTATAAATCTACGCAGAACGACCGACACAGCGCGTCACAGATGACATCACACAAAAGCTACTATAATGAGAAAGTATAAATAACTGTTGGAATTTTTTAGATTTGGAATCAGCGGGTAGTTTTTTTAACGACGCTGTGTAATAATGATGAAGATGATTGGCGTCGGCCTCCAACTTAATCCATGCTTCGGACTGGCACCGAGAGATGGTAGGCAGTTTCTTCGTTGTATATACAGGGTGGGCCAGCATAAATACACCGACTTTGCATGCATATAACTCAGCCAATTTTTGTAAGTTATTTATACTTAATGCGTCAAATTAAAGATATTTCATTCTAGTATTAACATTCAAACACATTTGTTATTGTAGCTTTAGCCTACATGATGTAGATCGTAACATAACAACAGTCATCGTTTTTGCAGTAACTAGCTAATAAAAACATTCATGCCAATTTTAACAGTAACTGCACACACACAAATTAAACGATATAGCCACAAATTTGTACTGCATTTTTAATTAGGAGATAGTCTGTTGCAGTCTTTTCTAATAAAATGAATATTCAATATGTCTACCACGTGCTGAAACAACAGCAGCTATTCGACTAGACCACTGGTCAATCGCACCGTCAATGAACTGCTGACTGATATCTGACCAGCAGTTAACGATGACCTCTTTGAGATGTTGAATGTTACGGATCTTCTGTCGATAGACAAGTTGCTGCAAATATCCCCAGATCGAATAATCTACCGGATTAAGATCGGGACTATTGGGGGGCCATTCGGGCCAATTGTCGGGCTCGATGAACTCCGGAACGTTTTCAGTCAAATAGGCGACAGTGTGACGTGATCGGTGCGCAGGTGCTCCGTCCTGTTGAAAGATGTAATCTGCACCGGACCGACGACGAATGTCAGGTAATAATCCATTCTCCAGAACTTCCTGACAATAGTAAACACTGTTCACTTTAGCTCGCGCCTCGCGGTGTTATAAAAAGGGGGCCGTTCTGCCCAACTTAGAAACCGCAACAGAAACCATGACACTTTGCGAGAAATGTTTTCTTCCTTTCAGCAGCCGTCCAGGTGTTACATCTCGTTTTTGCTAACACGAGCATAGACACGATCATTCTGGGTGTTTGTAGGAGTCTGTACCGTGAATATCTTCTCATCGCTAAACCATGTCCTTTCAATTTTATCAACAGTCATGCGCTGCTTCAGACGCCTGCATGCTTCCAGCCGTTTCTTTGCGTCAGAGCCGGAGAGCTGTTGGACTTCACGTCGACGAAATATCTTCAACTTTAGATCATCTTTTGCAATGCGCCTTACGGTGCTTCTGGATATGCCTGTTTCGCGTTGAATTTCCCTTGGAGATTTGCTTGTAGGCTATCCGGGTCATCGTCTTGACTGCAAATTAACTCGGACACACGAACAATGTTAGCGGTTGTGCACTTTGGCGCGCCGTGCGCACCGATTCGCGTTGTTTACGACGCGAAGTTCCTGTTTCATCAATTTTCCGTATCAGACGATTCAACTTATTTCTATTCCATCGTCTGTTAGGAAACTCTTTACTCATTTGAAACGAATTAAATCCCTTATCAGTTCGCAAAATTCGGATCAAAACTCGATCATCGTCTGTCAACGGCGCCATATTGCGTCACTAATGACAACAAAATATGGTAGCTAGGGCTGTTCCAAACATTTCCGAAAAATTAAAACTAGTACCAGTTCGAGTTTTTCAAAGCTAATACTAGAATGAAATATCTTTAATTTGACGCATTAAGTATAAATAACTTACAAAAATTGGCTGAGTTATATGCATACAAAGTCGGTGCATTTATGCTGGCCCACCCTGTATATAGCAGCTTGTGGCCGTCAAGTGCAGTTAACGTCAACGTTACTCGGTGAAGAATGGGGGTCTAAAAATAATAGCGATTTGTTGTGTTTCCTTTTCAACGACTAGCTGTGTGGTAACAATGACCATTAGCGTCGCCCTCCTCCTTGATCCAGGCTTGGGACTGGCACTGTCAAAAAGCGAACAGTGGGGAGTTCTCATAGCCATTGGATGGATCCTCAGTTTAACGGCAGCTTATGACTACATAGGCCGTTTCCGCCGACAAAGATTAATAGCGATTAAACGCTTTTCCTATAATTATAGCATTGGACGAATGCATGTTAAAGGTGTCTAAGACGAGCACTGTATAATTGAATGTTATAAAACACCTAAAGGAAATTATAATAATAATTAAGGAGATCCTGAGTGGCCGAGTGGGTTGGTAGCCCGCTCACCACTCCGGCGGTCCGGGTTCGATTCTCGGTTGGTCGGTTTATCAAAGATTAATTTCTCGGATCTTTACTGCGGGTGGCTCGGTCGCAATATAAACGTGGAGTACAATACAATACAATACAATAATAATGAAGATGATGGACATTCCCGTCCTCCTTATTCGAGGGTACTGTCTGGCACCACCCGATTGTAGTTGTTTTTCAACGGTCTTTTTGTCGCCAAGGACCATTAGCGGAGATTCTCCCTTCTGAGCTCTGCAGTAGAATTAGTCGATTAAAATTTGCGATATTTATAGCTTCGGTAGAATCATTATAAAGGTGTTTAAAAAGAGCACTGTAGTATCTATTGTTTTGCAACATTTTGCGACTGTCAAAGCCGATTACGCAGACCTCTCATTAACTTATATGTTCCAATTATGTGTATTTCCATCTTAAGTGGCGGTTTCTATTTAATTATTATTATTATTACTATTATTATTATTATTATTATTATTATTATTATTATTATTATTATTATTATTATTATTATTATTATTATTATTATTATTATTATTATTATTATTATTATTATTATTATTATTATTATTATTATTATTATATTCGTTTATTGAGAAAAACAATCTGACAAAAAACGCGGAAATGCTTACATGAGTGATAATCGATAATTAAAGTTAATTACACATTTTTAGAATAAACTAGTAACTGTTTAACGACATATAGTAGCTGCCGATTACGTCGGCCTCTCATTAACTTATGTTCTAATTACACTGTGTCCACGATAAAGTAGATCACTAGACTTTGTTAAATATCTTGGTCAATTGTAGTACAATAGGTACTAAATTTGGTGCACATGAACGTAAGTCTATTCTATCTAAACTCTGCAAATTTTATTACAATTGATGCAACGGTTACGAGGATATACCCTTATGAAATTGGGTGTTTCAGGAACCAAGTTACCAACACGTAAAACGCATCGACAGATGCGTGCGCGGCTGATCATCCTGACTCAGCACCAGTTCTCCGACAGCATTGATATATTTTGTTTGCGTCCGTGGTTTTGTTTGCGTCTCGTGGTTTCCTTGCAACTGATCCGGTTGTGGCAATCTTTTTAACAGCTTGCTGACACCAGCTAGGGACCAATTTTTCATTGGAAATTCTGTAATGAGTCTCCTATACGCCATACCCCTTCGTCTCTCTCAACTCCTTGATTAAAATCTTGTCCTCTGCACTGAAAACCATTTCTTTACAACCAACTACTGTTACGTTAAACAGGTCTCGTAGTGTAATTGTTTCCGAAAATGACGCTTATAAACAACAGCCTATCCCTGCGGTAGCCAGAAAAATGACGTAATTCTATGCGTTTTACGTGTTGGTAACTTGGTTCCTGAACCACCCAATTTCATAAGGGTATATCCTCGTAACCGTTGCATCAATTGTAATAAAATTTGCAGGGTTTAGATAGAATAGACTGAAGTTCATGTGCACCAAATTTAATACCTATAATAGTACAATTGACCAAGATATTTAACAAAGTCTAGTGATCTACTTTATCGTGGACACAGTGTAGATATATTTCCATCCTTACTTACTTACTTCCTACTCGAGGGTATACATTTTATCAGTTGTTTATCAACATCTTGTGGCCACTGAGGACCTTTGACGTCGACCTCACTCTGTACGAATATAACATTGTTTTTTGCACTGGCGATAAAACACATTTTTTGAATTTATAAAGTCGTTTGACAGCGTGTTAAAGGTGTCCAAGATGATAAATCTATTTTTATACATTATTGTTCAGCGACATTTTGTGTCTGCAAATGCCGATTACGTCGACCTCTCATTCCTTTTGTTCTAATTAGTAATGTTTCCATAGGCAGAGGTAGTTTAGTTTCTATTTAGCGATTCTGAGGCACTGAACATTTGTGAGCGAAGAACTTACATAGTTTGTAACCTGGTCTTCTCGAATACATTATTTGGAATCGAAGTTAATTGATATTGGACTGCTAAATGACGACAGCAGACATAAAACACCAGTATCTGAATTCTTAGTGCACCCAATTGGAATGGATAATCAGCAGGTTTTGACTAATTGGTACAAATAATGAAATAAAAACTCAATAACAACGATGTTCTGAAACGATAGTAACTAAGTTGGAACCACATCATCAGTGGACTTCTCATCAACGGCAGATATACTACAAGATCATAAGCCACTTATTTCCATTCAACGGAATCTGGACTGTAAGTTGGACTTCTGTTAAAAGTCAAGAGTGTAGAGATCACAGATTGGATACGTACATAACTACATACATATTCATAGGATGTGGTTTCCACCCTTAATCAGCCGGGAATAAAAAATGCACACAAGAGATGCAAATGTTCCTGTTCACAAACCTGATTTTTCGGATGCCGGACTCAGGTTATGAAATTCTGAATCAGTCGCTTGCGTCATTTCGTCCTCAGTTAAGACTTACCTATTTGAATTGCTTATCCATCATAGTCTGCCTCTCTATCGTAGCAGACTAATCTTCTGCACATTGACCTGATAACGTAGGCCTACTGCGGTACGATCGGTAGTGCATTGTGCATTGGACACAGGCGCCATAGAAGTTTTTAATTTAGTAGCAGTAGTAATCTGGATATGCGATTATTTGCTTACCACTGGTACGAAAAGTATATTATTTAATATTATTAATAATCCATACCAAAAGCAGGGTATGATTATTTGTTCACCTCCGGTATGCTATGTCACTTGAAGCAGAACGGACATATTTTGCAGACGTTTAGAAAGTAAGAGAATCGGTTCTAACTAAAAACACGAAATGGACGGAAATGGAAGTTTCTGTTTAAAGACGCTGTGTCATAATGAGGGTGATTGGCGCCGCCCTCCTCCTTAATTCAGGGTTCGTATCGGCCCCAGCAGATGGTCGGCAGTTTCCGCTGTTTGTCAGCAGCTTGTGGTGCCAGAGGCCGGTTAACGTCGACATTACTTCATCTACACGAGGATTTGATTACAGCGATTGAGTGAGTCCTCAGTTTAACGGCAGCTTATGACAACATAGGCCGTTGCCGCCGATAAAGATTAGTTTTGGCATATTACAGCTCTATTGATTACAGCGATTATACGCATTTGCTCATATCATAGCATCGGATGAGTGCGTGTTAAAGGTGTCTAAGACGAGCACTGTATAATTTATTGCTTAGCCACATCGTGTAGCTTTCAAGGCATATACTACCTTATGCTGGAATTATGTATATTTCCCTATAGGTAGGGTAGTTTCTGTTAAACAACGTTGTGTCCTGACGAGGCTGAATTGCGTCCTCCTTTCTAAATCCATCCTTCCGACTGACACTGAGGTAAGTGGAAGAGGAGGAATCATGTGGAATTTTAAAATTTGAAATGAAAGACCCCTGCATGGATTGCAGGAAGTGCAATGGTGATGATTTCGTCAATAGACTTCTCGAAAACTTTAGTTGGAATCGAAACTTATTGATAATGGTCTTCTAAGAGGAAAAACATTTACCAAAAACGCAGTTTGTGAATATATAGCACTTGGAGGAAACGTTTTAAAGGTGTTTAAGAGGAGATCTGTATAATAAATTATCTAGCGACATCTTGTGTCCGTTAAGGGCCGTTAACGACTAACTTACTCTACGGCTAGCTTAACGTCTTTTATCGATTGGTTGGTTAGTTGAAGCTTAATGAAACTGTGATTAGGACTCCTCCTTTCGCCAGGCTTGAGACTGGCATTACCACAGGTAGAGAGTGACCACTTTCGTTCTAGCGATTATGCGCATGTTCTTAATAATTATAGTGTTGGAAGAGCGTTTTAAAGGAAGCTTCGAGAACTGTTTTACATTATTATCTAGTGTCGTTTTGCTGATTAGCGACTTTTATTATTAATCCAATATTTAACGACATCCTATAGCTACAAGGCTGTTGACGTCTTTAAGTTTTTGGTGTATCTCAGTTCATTTTATTGTAATGTTCTCATAAGTTTTCTTTCTCTTTTGTCTTTGATTCAGTTTCTGATAGGATGTTGACGTAGGCTATTTAAAGTTTCTGACGGATTAAGTTCATTTTCGTACACTGTCTGTCATCAGTTTGCTTTCTCTTTTTCTTTTCTTGGCTTGGATTCCATTTCTGACAGGATGCTGCGATTTGACAGATGATTGTTGTCGATCTCTTATTCATATAAATCATTATATACTGTTTTCTCGTCAATCTTATTAACAATATTTTATAGAATATCACATTCATCTATCTAAATTACCATCACACTATCAATATTACATTTACAGTAGATGTTCAATATTCATTATCCATCAGTCATAGTACATACAGATTCAATTATCAATTTCAACATGACAATCAAAGCATCAATATCACTCAATGCCGGCTTCATGTATTACAAAATTAGCTCTAAAATGAATCGTCTTCATCAACATACACAAACCAATTTTAAGCAATAACTAAGGACCAAGAATATTAGAAATATTATTAAGCATCGGTTTTATCCAATACGAAAAGAAAAAAAAAAAAATCACATTATAAACCCATACATTTAACATTATGAACAAAGCAATTAACATGCTATAAACAAGGAACATTATTATAAAAAGAAGTTATGATATTTTTTACTCAAGTGACCGTTATGCAACTGTATTTAACCATTATTTATTGTCGTTACCTAGATTATGTACTTACTCACAGCACCTATAGATAGTATTTTCATATTATAATTACTCTATTTATTTATAATATCTACATGATTTTCCCATTAGTAATGTTCATGAGTATATTATACACCTCGAGACAAACATCTGGTACAGACAACACACTTTTAACAGTGCATTCCACTTTTTTCAGTGTACATTTTTCAAGTATTAATTTTGATATGTCATGTTTTTTACAGGCAATTAATATATGATCAATGGTTTCAGGCACTTGGCATTCAGAACATAAATCCGTTGTGCTTTTACCTATATGTTTCAACCACACATTAGTTAAGATATGTCCCATTCTAAGTCTGGTAATTTGAACTTCACGTTTCCTTAGAGAGTCTATAAATTTTACATTTGTGGATACCAAAGGCTGAATAGATTTATAAAATCTTCCTTTTGATTCAAGATTATATTCAATTTGCCATTTATTAGTTACATAACTCCTTATTAAAGAATAGATTTCCTTTAATTCCAAGTAATTTGTTGAATTAATCTCAGATATTTCCAGCCCCTTCTTTGCCAGCGTGTCTGCCATTTCATTTCCAGATAAACCGACATGGCTAGGGATCCATGCTACGAGAACAGTACTATGTTTTAATTTATTGATATTATCTATAAATTCAAGAAATAGATTAGGCCGTGAACAAGACCTAATCTCTTTTATTGATGTGGCTACACTCAATGAATCAGTAAATATTATATATTTATTTGCGTTTTCATTTTCATTTTCAATAATCCATTTTATTGCTTCAATTATTGCTGTTAATTCAGCTGAATAAATCGAGGAGTCATTTGCTATTCTATAAATATTATGGATCCGCATAGAAGGTATACATAAAGCTGCTGAAACTATATTTTCAAGTTTAGACCCATCTGTATATATGGATGTATAATCAAGGTATTTATTAATTAATTCTAAAGACAAAGATGACATAATATGAAGGGAGTCTGTCTTTTTGTTGATATGCTTTTTCAAGGACAAATCGACTTTAATGATTTTATTAAGCCACGGAGCTGTTGACTGATAAAATGGTGATTCAAATGGTTGAGTAATTAAGGAGAAAAAGTGTTCAGTTCTTTTAAAAATGGAATTTTGTTTAGCAGAAGATGCACGACAGTAATTTGACCAGTGATCTCGCATTGCTTCAGCTGCTGGGTGATCTTTTGAACTGATGATCTTAGAACCAAATTTGAGCGAGTTGTTCAAGCGACGTAGGTGAAGTGGTAATTCACCACACTCATTTTGAAGGGCCACGATTGGGGTGCCTTTAGCTGATCCACACGCTAATCTCAAAGCCTCAGACTGAATATTTTGCAATTTTTTCAACTGGTTAGAGCTAGCTGTGCTATATGCCACATCTCCATAATCAAGAACTGATCTAATTATTGCTTTATAAATGGATAAGAGGGCTCTCTTGGATGCTCCCCATCCATATCCAGATACAGCTCTCATTATATTCATTCGTTTTTTACATTTAGTAACAATATAATCGATATGGGGGTCCACTTTAATTTAGAATCAAATATAACTCCTAAGAATTTTGCAGTATTTTCTATTTTAATTTCTTTGTTATTAAGAGTAATCCGTAATTTGGGTAATTTGATTAGCGACTAAACGGATTTGCTCTATTTATAGCATCGGAAGAATGCCTTTCAAAGGTGTTTAAGGCCAGCGCTGCATTATCTGCCAGAGTCTATTATAACCTTATTCTCGAGTTAGATACTTTCCTTTCGGCAGAGGTAGTATTTGTTTAACGACGCTCTGTCACGATGAGGATGATTTGCATCGGCCTCCTCTTTTCTCTAACCTTCGACCTGGTGTCACTCAATGTCAAGCAGCTTTTCCTTTGTTTATCAGTAGTTTGCAGCATCCGTTATCGCACTGTACTATTTACTATTTAGTGACATCTTGTTGCTATAAAGGCTGATTACGTCGACTTCTCATTACCTTGCATTTTATGTAGATATATTTCCATACTTTGTGGTAGTTTCGGTTTAACGACGCTGATTCTGAGGCAATAATGAAATGTGAGATGAAGGATTGGCTCAAGTTCCCTACACAGTTACTGTCTAAGAGGCTCA